>OX638131.1:25049798-25649798 GCA_951804985.1 Dryomyza anilis
TTCGATATCACAGTACAAATAATTGTTTTCCAAACATATTGAAATCGTCCAAAGCAAACGGATTCATTTGAAAAATAATGTTTTGTACATCGAATTCAAAAATGTTTGTTTACATATTTAATATGAAATTCAATTGGAATTCGATCGAAAGCAGGAACATGGCCATATATTTCATTCGTCTATCCCGACGTTTCGTTGACTTCAAAGTAAAATTTTATTTTATTTCAGTTTACATCGATTTTGGCTAACGATTTTAATAATGGTTATGATTATGGCTCTGTTTTAAAAAAAAATATATTTTTTAAATACTTCGGTCACGGTTATAATTCATGGTTTGAAATTAAAATGTTTTGGCATTTTGTGCTTTAGTTCCACAGAACTTTAAGGAATTGACTTCGTTTGAAATACTTTTATTTTGTATTGAAAAATCGAATTCCGAAACTTTTCTGGAACTGAAATTTTAAGTCAATTTCGAACGAAAACTAAAACATACCGGAATTCTATGCTTGTTTCTTTAAAAATATATTTTTGTTCAGTGACTTTTATTTTAAGTACAAAAAGTACGTTTTTGTTAGAAAATTATTGCCCTCACCAACCCTGCCAAACAAAAGCAAAACAAACATATGTAGTACGTCTAAGGTTCCATGTGGCACTTACAGATGAAGCATATCGCGCACAGCTCATCACACAAAAACGCAAAATGCTGCAAACCATAAATTTTAATTTAGTTTCATTTTGCTGCATGCGGCAGGCAAGCAGCTAGCAACAGTTGCTGGCTGGATGGCTGTTCAAATCTCAGCAGCAACATGCAGCAACAACAACAACTATTGAGCTCTTCGTGCCGGTCAGATCGAATTCAATAGAAAAGCGCCCGACGCAGCGACGACGCGCACCCAGTTTGCTATTCAAAATATTTCCGTCATTCTAATGAGAAGCGTCCACGAAAACACGATCATCTGCCGATGTTGCCGCTGACGCTAATGTTGTTGTTGATGCTATGAGGTTGCTATTGGTCTCATGCAGGTTGCTAGTACCAGGCGAATGAAAAAAAGAACAGAGAGTGGAGAGTGGTAGGGAAAAAGAGTCAAGTAGGCGCGCAGTGTGGGGCGAAAGAGGTTGATCGGGTGAAATACTTTTGACTAAAAACAGTGCACTGCAGTGGAAGCATATTTTTCTTGCTCTACACATTAAAAAAATAACCGCATTTAATTTAATCGTTGGGTATAAAATTATTTTATTATGTTGCATATGCAATTTAATTTTTAACTAAAAAAAAATAAATTTTTCACTCAAATTTAATTTTTCACTAAACGTTCAATTTTTCACTAAAAGTTCAATTTTTCACCTTTAATTCAATTTTCACTCAAAATTCAATTTTTCACTAGAAATTCAAATTTTCACTAAAAATTAAATTTTTTACTAAAAATTAAATTTTTCACTAAAAATTAAATTTTTCACTAAAAATTAAATTTTTCACTAAAAATTAAATTTTTCACTAAAAATTCAATTTTTCACTAAAAATTCAATTTTTCACTAATAATTTAATGTTTCACTAAAAATTAAATTTTACACTTAAAATTAAATTGTTTCATTTAAATTGTTTCAATTTTCACTAAAAATTCAATTTTCACTAAAAATTCAATTTTCACTAAAATTCAATTTTCATTAAAAATTCAATTTATCACTAGAAATTCAATTTTTCACTTAAATTTCAATTTTCACTTAAAATTCAATTTTTCACTAAAAATTCAATTTTTCACTAAAAATTCAAATTTTCACTAAAAATTCAAATTTTCTCTAAAAATTCAATTTTTCACTAAAAATTCATTTTTTCACTTAAATTTCAATTTTTCACTTAAAATTCAAATTTTTCACTAAAAATTCAAATTTTCACTAAAAATTCAAATTTTCACTAAAAATTCAATTTTCACTAAAAAAATTAAATTTTTCACTAAAAATTCAATTTTCACTAAAAATTAAATTTTTCACTAAAAATTAAATTTTTCACTAAAAACTTAATTTTTCACTAAAAATTCAATGTTTGACTAAATATTCAAATTTTCACTAAAAATTCAATTTTTCACCAAAAATTCAATTTTTCACTAAAAATTCAATTTTTCACTAAAAATTCAATTTTTCACTAAAAATTCAATTTTCACTAAAAATTCAATTTTCACTAAAAATTCAATTTTCACTAAAAATTAAATTTCACTAAAAATTCACTTTTTCACTAAAAATTCAATTTTTCACTTAAAATTCAATTTTTCACTAAAAATTCAATTTTCACTAAAAATTCAATTTTCACTAAAAATTCAATTTTCACTAAAAAATTAAATTTTTCACTAAAAATTCAATTTTCACTAAAAATTAAATTTTTCACTAAAAATTAAATTTTTCACTAAAATTCTATTTTTCACTAAAAATTAAAATTTTCACTAAAAATTCTATTTACACTAAAATTCAAATTTTTCACTAAAAAAATTAAAACTCACTAAAAATTCAATTTTTCACTAAAACTTCAATTTTTCACTAAAAATTCAATTTTCACTAAAAATTCAATTTTCACTAAAAATTAAATGTTCACTAAAAATTCAATTTTTCACTAAAAATTAAATTTTTCACTAAAATTCTATTTTTCACTAAAAATTAAAATTTTCACTAAAAATTCTATTTACACTAAAATTCAAATTTTTCACTAAAAAAATTAAAACTCACTAAAAATTCAATTTTTCACTAAAAATTCAATTTTTCACTAAAAATTCAATTTTCACTAAAAATTCAATTTTCACTAAAAATTCAATTTTCACTAAAAATTCAATTTTCACTAAAATTCAATTTTTCACTAAAAATTCAATTTTTCACTAAAAATTCAATTTTTCACTAAAAATTCAATTTTTCACTAAAAATTCAATTTTTCACTAAAAATTCAATTTTTCACTAAAAATTCAATTTTTCACTAAAAATTCAATTTTTCACTAAAAATTCAATTTTCACTAAAAATTCAATTTTCACTAAAAATTCAATTTTCACTAAAAATTAAATTTCACTAAAAATTTACTTTTTCACTAAAAATTCAATTTTTCACTTAAAATTCAATTTTTCACTAAAAATTCAATTTTCACTAAAAATTCAATTTTCACTAAAAATTCAATTTTCACTATAAAATTCAATTTTTCACTTAAATTTCAATTTTTCACTTAAAATTCAATTTTTCACTAAAAATTCAATTTTTCACTAAAAATTCAAATTTTCACTAAAAATTCAAATTTTCTCTAAAAATTCAATTTTTCACTAAAAATTCAATTTTTCACTTAAATTTCAATTTTTCACTTAAAATTCAATTTTTCACTAAAAATTCAAATTTTCACTAAAAATTCAAATTTTCACTAAAAATTCAAATTTTCACTAAAAATTCAATTTTCACTAAAAAAATTAAATTTTTCACTAAAAATTCAATTTTCACTAAAAATTAAATTTTTCACTAAAAATTAAATTTTTCACTAAAAACTTAATTTTTCACTAAAAATTCAATGTTTGACTAAATATTCAAATTTTCACTAAAAATTCAATTTTTCACTAAAAATTCAATTTTTCACTAAAAATTCAATTTTTCACTAAAAATTCAATTTTTCACTAAAAATTCAATTTTTCACTAAAAATTCAATTTTCACTAAAAATTCAATTTTCACTAAAAATTAAATTTTCACTAAAAATTAAATTTCACTAAAAATTCACTTTTTCACTAAAAATTCAATTTTTCACTTAAAATTCAATTTTTCACTAAAAATTCAATTTTCACTAAAAATTCAATTTTCACTAAAAATTCAATTTTCACTAAAAAATTCAATTTTTCACTCAAAATTCAATTTATAATAAAAATTAAAATTTTCACTAAAAATTAAATTTTTCACTAAAAATTCAATTTTCACTAAAAAATTCAATTTTCACTCAAAATTCAATTTTCACTAAAAAATCAAATTTTTACTAAAAATGCAATTTTTACTAAAAATTAAATTTTTCACTAAAAATTAAATTTTTCACTAAAAATTAAATTTTTCACTAAAAATTAAATTTTTCACTAAAAATTAAATTTTTCACTAAAACTTAAATTTTTCACTAATAAATGCAATTTTCTCTAAAAATTCAATTTTCACTAAAAATTCAATTTTCACTAAAAATTAAATTTTCACTAAAAATTCAATTTTCACTAAAAATTCAATTTTCACTAAAAAATTCAATTTTTCACTAATAAATGCAATTTTCTCTAAAAATTTAATTTTGTCACTAAATTAAATATTTTACTCCAAATTCCATTTTTCATTAAAAATAAAATATTTCACTAAACCCTCAAATTATTCATTGAAGAAATCAATTCTATTAAAAACAGCACATTCGTGCCGGGGAAGGTGTTGCTCATTAACAGCATCTAAACATCGCATAATACCAATAATTTTTGGCACATTATTTATTAAGCGAATTACCGTATTTTGATGGCAAATAAATTAGCAGCAACAACAGCACGATTCGGTTTTTTGTTCCCAGCAGCAAATCAGACAAAATGCGCAAAGTTCGCAACCAACAGCAGCAGCATTTGAATTATTGCTGCGGCTGCAACTGCTGCTGTTGCGAGCAACAATTGGTGGCAAAAACATGCGGTGAATAAATTGTTGCTGAAAATCAAATGTTTGCAATGCAATTTTGTTGTTGTTGTTGTTGTTGCTATGTTGTCCCAATTCAAAGCTTAATGCATGCAAAATAGACAGAGTGCCACATGCGAAAAACAGCAGAGGACAAAAATAAAATAAAAATTTAAAAAAAAATTATTGGCGGCAAAAATCAAAGTCAATAAAATTATGAATGCAAACGTTGGCAACTGTTGCACAAGCAACAAGTAATGTTGCTGCTGTTATGAAATATGTGTGAAATATTAAAAAATAAGTGGGAAAAATATCAACTTAAATTAAATTTATGAAATCGAATATAAAAAATCAAAAAACTAAAAAAGAAAAAAAAATTAAATAAAAATTAAAAATTATATATAAAAAAAAAAATAAAAATATGATTCCCAATCAATAAAACTTACTTAGCGCTGCATTTGTATAATTTCAGTAAAACTTAAAGCAAAATTGCTTTTAGCATTAACAGACAGCAGCTGCTGTCAGTGCGCATTTATTTCTTCATTTGTTAAAAAACAATAAATAAATTATTGCAGCCAGTTCTCGTTTGCATACCATATAAGTTAATGTTTGATGGATTTATGAGACGTTCATGTTGCTAAAATTCAATTGTTTTGTAGCATTAGCAATGATTGCAGCCAGCCGCCGCATGTTGGTTGATGGTGTGAATTATGGTTGACTTAAATGTCGAGAATTTTTTGTTTTATTTTGTACGTTTATTTGAGTAAAGTTTAAAATTGCTGTTTGAAAAAATTTACATCGAAATAAAATTCCTTTGTCAACTCAACTATTAAAAACAAAATTTACAAAAAGTAGTGATTGAATTTAAAATAGGAAATTAAATTTCAATGACTAAGAACTTGTAAGAAATATGAACAGTTTTAAATCTTATATACTAAAATTTGAAACAGAAAACAAAATTGAAATGATATTCCATATGAGCCACTCAAAAACGATGAATGTTTCATAATATCGTAATCAGCATCAACATAGAAACCTTTTCATGGCATACAAGAGAAACTCAAAGTAAAATATTAAATTGAAGTCATAACCCTGAAACACATGATTGCACAAACGGCCAACTTTTGAATAAATTTTCAAAATAATTTAATATCAATCGTGTCATTGTCCAATTTATCATACACAAATTGGACAATCACACGATTGATATTAAAATTATTTGAAAATTTATTCAATCGTGTTATACAGGCTTTACACAAAAATGTTACACTTTCAAATCTATGTACATTTTAAACATCATATCGAGGCAATATACAAAAACCTACACAGGGTAATAGGGACAGCAAACGACGCCATATTTCTTGCCGCTCCTTTGACATTTCGCTTCAGTAAGGTTTGCCATTTCATGATGGAAAGATATACGAGCCAACAACGAGTCGAAATTATTAAAATTTACTACCGAAATTCAGAGTCAGTGGCCTCAACGTTAAGAGCGCTACGTCCAATTTATGGTCGTCATAATCGTCTTAGCAGATCAACAATTGAGCGTCTAGTGGAAAAATTTGAATCCACAGGCACAGTACAAAATGTTCCCGTGCCAGTGAGACAAAGAAGTGCCCGTAGTGTCGAGAATATTGCTACCGCTGAGGCTTCAGTTGAAGAAAGCCCAAATGTGTCTCTCACACGTCGTTCTCAAGCGTTGGGCATCTCTGTGACGTCCTTGTGGCGAATTTTGCGAAAAGATCTTGGCCTACATCCTTACTAAATCAAATTGACGCAAGAACTGAAGCCGCTTGACCACCAGAAGCGTCATATGTTCGTGAATTGGGCTGAGCAAAAACTTGAAAATGATTCGGATTTTCATCGAAAAATCATCTTCATCGATGAGGCTCATTTCTGGCTGAATGGCTTCGTCAATAAACAAAATATGCGTTATTGGTCAGACAGCAATCCACACGTACTCCATGAATCATCATTGCATCCCGAAAAAATTACGGTTTGGTGCGGTTTATGGGCCGTGATGATCAGGACCGGCACGTTACTGTGAATGGGAATCGCTACCGTTCAATGATAACCGAATATTTTTGGCTCCATGATATGGACTTGGAGGACATGTGGTTCCAACAGAACGGCGCCGCAAGCCACACAGCGAATGCCACAATCAATTTATTGGAAACCTAGTTTGGAGAACGTGTTATCTCACGAAATGGTCCAGTCGATTGGCCGCCTCGGTCGTGCGATTTGACGCCGTTAGACTATTTCCTGTGGGGCTACGTCAAGTCTATGGTCTATGCCAACAAGCCAGCGACGATTGATGAACTTCGTACGAATATCGTACGTGAAATTGCAGCAGTATCGGCCGATTTATGCTTGAAAACCGTCGACAATTGGGTTCAGCGTCTGGACTTCTGCAAGCGTGCCCGTGGTGGCCATGCAAAAGAAATCGAGTTCCACATATAATGGCATCGAACGTACTTTTACAGGAATAAAGAATTTCATTGATATCCAAAACCGTTTTTGTTTTATTTAAAAACGACCGATTTATGCTTGAAAACCGTCGAAAATTGGGTTCAGCGTCTGGACTTCTGCAAGCGTGCCCGTGGTGGCCATGCAAAAGAAATCGAGTTCCATACATAATGGCATCGAACGTACTTTTACAGGAATAAATAATTTCATTGATATCCAAAACCGTTTTTGTTTTATTTGTAGCGCTCTTTTGAAAACCCCTTTAAGTGCAAATAACAAAAATTCAAAAAAATATTTTAAAATAATGATGCCAATCAGTAGTAGCGTTAGAAACAAACAATTAATACCTTTACACCACTGTATTATCTTATACCTATAATAAGTTATCGCTTGCAAATAGCAAAAATTGAACATCTTGTCAACCTAGTAGAAATTTGCCCGATGCGCCATCGGGAAATGATCGGGTTTTCGTTGGGTAATCCCTATTAGAGAAAATATGATCATTGCATTTGCATGCCCTTATCATGCTTACCATAGCAGGGTTTACATTATCTAAACAGTCAATGTTCCCGATCATAGCTACATTATTTGTTCCTGATAATGAAATTACCATCAGGCAATGATCGAGATTAATGAGAGAAACCCTATTATGCTCGGGCTCAGACAAGGCAATTGTCGGGTAAATATTAAAATGGGAAATTGCCCGATCAGTACATGATCATGGCCTGAGGTCAATACATGATCAGGACACTGCGTTACAAGGACATTATGGGCCTCGTCATATACCGTTCATATCAAATAATGACATGATCACTTCATGACCATGGCCCTACCAAAATGTCTACTAGGGCAGACTAAAAGGTCGAATCTTTTCGTTTTTTTTGCCATAACTTTTTATTGGTTCAAGATAAAATAGTGGTATAAAGCAATTAATGGTTTATTTTTAAAGCACCTATCGATTGGCATCATTATTTTAAAATATTTTTAAGAATTTTCTTATTTGCAAAAAAAATTATTTTTAAATAATGAAGCCAATCGATAGATGATTTAAATACAAACAATTAATGTCTTTACATCAAAAAAATATATATATATTTTCTAATAACGCAACTGGTTTCCATTTCTAGATTACACTATTTAAATATTACTCTATTTCTAGACATACAGTGGTTCAAATGCGTATAAAATAAATTTAGTGAATTTTTTGTTGAAATATGAAATATGAAAGAGAAAATTAAATTGTAACATTTCTTGCTCTTCAAATGTTATATTCTGAAAACGACCCTTTTTAAAATTTTTAAAAACCCGTAAATTACACTACCATTCCATACATTTACTCAATACCATAACCACAGATGCTGGTTTTGACTGCATACTCTAAAATAAAATTTTAAAAAATATAGTGCTGCTGAAAAAAATAATACTACAATTGAAAACGAGTTGGGAAAGTTAGGCCATATGGGTAAGATCGGTCACAAGGGGCGGATTTTTATAGTCCGTCGGGCCAGACTATGGAATACCCTACACCTTTGGTGGGGATATTAACCCTCAGAATATTATTCATATATCAGAAATTTACGTATTATATCCCCATAAATTAAAAAAATTATATAAAGTATAAAAAACTAAAAAAAATAAATTTGAAAAATGTAATTGGGCGGACCACGCCTATATTTAAAATTTTGAAAGGCTAATATTTCATAGATTTGATTTTAATAATTTACGGATCAAATTTCCACTATGAAAACCTGGGAAATAATGAATAAAAAAGTGGGCGGATCACGCCCATTTTTTGACCACATATTTTTAGGTGAATTCTAACAATATGTTTTACATTTTATAACTATACCTTGAATACTTTTCGAGTTATTAGTTCCGAAAGAGTTATATAAAAGTGACTTGTATGGGAGGTGGGCGTGTCCGTTGACCGATTTGGCTCATTTTCAAACTCAGTTCCTACTTTTGAATAAAATATATTGAGACGAAATTTCATCGTATTCTGATTAGTATTTCTCAAGTTATTATGTATTCGGACAGCAAGACAGCAAGACGGACAGACAGACAGACAGACAGACAGACAGACAGACAGACAGACAGACAGACAGACAGACAGACAGACAGACATACAGGCTGATCAAGAATATATATACTTAGTTAATCATAACAATGACCACAGAAACTATCAAACTTAATAACTTTTATCGACTTGATCTACATTTTCGAAATATGCCCTGAGAACATAATTTTCGTACTGTTGTACTAACCAATTTTCAATATGTAATCTGACAATATCATTACTTCATCACTAAAGCATGCTTATTGGCATTTAATACACAGTTTATGTACTTTTATAAATTTTTAAGGGCTACTTTAAAAATGGGAATCGATGGAAAAAGTTATTAATTTTGAAAGTCAGTTTAAACTGTACTCAACATAACCATAAATCATTTTATTATTTGTCATTACATTCGAAATGGTAAAAAAATCATTTAAAACTAGTTTTAAAAAAATATAAACTTTTTGAGTTTAAATTCAAATATCTAAAAACATATCGAAATTTTAGTATTTGTTGAAATATTGTAATTAGTTTTGTTAATTAAAACAAAAATTACGATTACAATTTTATAGAAAACTTGCTATCTAAGAGTCTGTAATTTTTTATACAAAAAGTGCAAGAGCCTAAAATTTAAAAACTGTCTATATATCAAAAACTGAAACCAATTTCATAAAACTGATGTCATTTGCAAAATAAAACAGCAAATATCTAAAACATATCGAAATTTTAGTATTTGTTGAAATATTGTAATTAGTTTTGTTAATTAAAACAAAAATTACGATTACAATTTTATAGAAAACTTGCTATCTAAGAGTCTGTAATTTTTTATAGAAAAAGTGCAAGAGCCTAAAATTTAAAAACTGTCTATATATCAAAAACTGAAACCAATTTCATAAAACTGATGTCATTTTCAAAATAAAACACCACATATTAAATTAATTTTAATTTTTTAAAGACAGAGACATAGGCATTATGGTTTTATGTTCAAGTTGACCGACAACTTAATTACTGCAAACTAATAATAAATTTTGAAAAATTATTTTATTTTTGCCTTAACAAACATCCGGTACTAAAGCAGATATTTACTAAAGACAGTAACTGCAACTTGTGTTGAGCATATAATTGTGAAGACTTTTGTGGGCACAACGCCATATTAATGGTTAAAACAGCTGGCCATATTGCAACCACAAGTAACAATAACCTACGCAACAATATTAACTAAAACAGCAGTAGCAACAACAGCATTAACAAGAACAACCAAAGTCAGTAGCATCGACAACAGAAAAATTAAAAATCTGCTGCCTAGAAAATGTTGCCACGAAGAAAATGCGTCTGCATTGTGGTTTGAGGCGGCTGTAAGCGAAGATGTTGCTGTTGCTGATACTGTTGCTGTTGTTATTGTTTTTGCATTCAATATAGTAGTTGTAGTTGTTATTGTTGCTGCTGCTACAGGCACACTAATAAGAATTCCAGCAACGCGTAAAAACAAAAGTAAAATTGCTGCCAAACAACACAGCAACATAAAAGCAAACGGTTTTACGTTGCATGTGGAGTTGACAGCAATAACAACAGAAATGCAGGAGGTAATAAAAAAAAAAACTAAAAACGAAAATAAAATTGCAGTAGTAGCAACATCAGCGATAATGTTGCTGATAGAATTGCTACGCATGAGCAATCGAACACATCATTAGATGGGTGTGTGTGGCAACAACAACAACAAGCATAACAGTAGCAACAACAACAACAAGCATAACAGTAGCAACAACAACAACCGCAGTAGCAACATAAGTTGCTGGTACTTCTGTTGTGCTGGTTGCTTTACTGGATGCTGCTACTGTTTCTAACTGCAACTGCAACAACAACAACAATTGCTGCTACCATGTGCGATGGTGGCACGAAAGTCATCACAGCTGCCTGTTGCCAACAAAACAGCAGCAGTAGCAGCGGCAACCGCAGAGCTGTTGACAACAGCAACAACAGCAACAACAATAACGGAGCAGCAACAGCAGCAACATCATCAACAACAACAGCAACAACAACATAGCTGCTTGGGTCTGACTTTCTTTTTACATCGAAGCGGCGCGCGGCGGTGCTGATTAATGTCTTCGAAAACATGCTGCGCCGCATATGCTGGTGGCTGTCGGCAACTGTTGCTGCGTTCGCTGTGGTCTATTGTTGCTGTTGTTGTTTTTTTTTCTTGTTGCAACTACTGATGCTGCATTTATTGTTGTTGTTGCTGCAATATTTGCAACTACTACTGCCGCATACCAACCAACCAACGAACCACCTATTGCCAGTGATGCGAATTTATTGTTGCCAAGATTTATGTTGCTGCGACATTGCGCGGGAAAATGCAGCAATCGCTGCACCGAGTAACACTTCAAAGCGTGTGCAAATCAATTGAAGCGAAAAATTCACATTCGCATTTGACATTAAAAAAAAAGGAAAAAAAAAAAGAAAAACAAAAATTGAAAAATAAAATCTATTAATCAAAATAGGTTCTTCGAAGCCTAATGCAATTTTAATGTGCGTCTTGAGTGAGTGTTGAAAATTAGAGGTAGCAACATGTAGCAGCAACAGATTTGTTGAAGTTGATAGCAAATTGAATTTTTAGTGAACACATTACTAATTAGCGAAAATTTTAATTTTAAGTGAAAAATTTAATTTTCAGATAAAAATTAATTTTTATTAAAATTTTATTTTTATTGAAGAATAAAGGAAAAATGCTTTTTTTTTAGTGAAAAATTGAATTTTTAGTGAAAATTTGAATTTTAAGTGAAAATTTGAATTTTTAGAGAAAATTTAAATTTTTAGTGAAAATTTTAATTTTAAGTGAAAATTTGAATTTTTAGTGAAAAATTGAAGATTTCGTGAATATTTGATTTTTTTTAATGAAAAATGAAATCTTTAGTGAAAAATGAATTTTAGTGAAAATTTGAATTTTTAGTGAAAATTTGAATTTTTAGTGAAAATTTGAATTTTTAGTGAAAATTTGAATTTTTAGTGAAAATTTGAATTTTTAGTGAAAAATTGAATTTTAAGGGAAAAAATTGAAGATTTAGTGAAGAATTGAATTTTTAGTAAAAAATTGAATTTTTAGTGAAAAATTGAATTTTTGGTGAAATTTTAATTCTTAGTGAAAAATTGAATTTGAAGTGAAAAATTGAATTTTTAGTGAAAATTTGAATTTTAAGTGAAAAACTGAATTTTTAGTGAAAAATTGAAGTTTTAATGAAAAATTGAAGTTTTAATGAAAAATTGAATTTTAAGTGAAAAATTGAAGTTTTTGTGAATATTTGATTTTTTTAATGAAAAATGGAATCTTAAGTGAAAAATTGAATTTTTAGTGAAAAATGAATTTTAGTGAAAATTTGAATTTTTAGTGAAAATTTGAATTTTTAATAACCAAAATATTTTTAGCGAAAATGGAATTTTTAGGGAAAATTTGAATTTTTAGTGAAAAATTAATTTTAGTGAAAAATTGAAATTTTAAGAAAAACTGAATTTTTAGTGAAAAATTGAATTTTTAAGAAAAAGTGTATTTTTAGTGAAAAATTGAATTTTTAGTGAAAAATTGAATTTTTAGTGAAAAAATTGAATTTTTAGTGAAAAATTGAATTTTTAGTGAAAAATTGAATTTTTAGTGAAAAATTGAATTTTTAGTAAAAAATTGAATTTTTAGTGAAAAATTGAATTTTTAGTGAAAAATTGAATTTTTAGTGAAAAATTGAATTTTTAGTGAAAAATTGAATTTTTAGTGAAAAATTGAATTTTTAGTGAAAAATTGAATTTTTAGTGAAAAATTGAATTTTTAGTGAAAAATTGAATTTTTAGTGAAAAATTGAATTTTTAGTGAAAAATTGAATTTTTAGTGAAAAATTGAATTTTTAGTGAAAATTTGAATTTTTAGTGAAAAATTGAATTTTTAGTGAAAAATTGAATTTTTAGTGAAAAATTGAATTTTTAGTGAAAAATTGAATTTTTAGTGAAAAATTGAATTTTTAGTGAAAAATTGAATTTTTAGTGAAAAATTGAATTTTTAGTGAAAAATTGAATTTTTAGTGAAAAATTGAATTTTTAGAGAAAAATTGAATTTTAAGTGAAAAATTGAATTTTAAGTGAATATTTTAATTTTTAGTGAAAAATTGAATTTTTAGTGAAAATTTAAATTATCAGTACAAATTTGAATTTTATTGTGCAATTGGTTAATGCAATAAATTTTTTTATTATGCTATTGGACGAGTTCATATTTTGTGTATTTCTAAATATTTGAATATACTAAAAATACATTCTCATAATTGCATTTTTAATTTAGTACCTTGTGGTGCTTTTATTTTACAAAATTTGTAGAATTCTTCAAATGTCTGCAACTCTAAATTGAAAAATTCAACAAAAAATTGCTGCTAAATCGTATTCCCAACCTCTGACACCAATTCAATTAACATTTTAATGCAGCAATTGCCATGAATTAATCGTCTTCGCAGAGCCTTACTTCAAAAACCGCATTACATATCATGCTAATGACTTTGCCAGCAAGGTAGACTTCGTAGAGTTTTTTTTTTTTTGCTTTTTTCATTTTTTGTTCTTAAATTAAAACTGTTCACACCTCATGGCTTGGCAGCTGCTTTTGTGCGGTGGTGGTGGTGGTTGACTTGTTTTCTGGTATTCTGTATGTCTATCTCTCGACGCTCCGTCCGACAGACAGCATTTTTATGTGACATTTTGCAAATTTACCCACTAAATTTACTACTTAATTTTGTAGTCAATTTATTGTGAAATTTATTTGTAGCATATATTAAAATTTAATTATTTAAATAAATGTAGCGTTAAGGATTGTCGCTCTGTAGAGCCATGAGGAGTTGTGGTCTCAGAGTTGTTTCCACGATTAGCCAAAGCCTTTTAGATTTGGATTAAAGTATCTCAACTAAATAATGTGGGAAGAGTGGTGGCTGACTGCAGGAAACGCGTTTCTAGTGAGAACAAGACGCTGTTCTACTCCAGGAGACTCTTGAAGCCTTTTTGATTTAGAGTTGCTCGGTTGCCATAGCAAACTTGGATACTTTGTGCACATGTTTATGCAGTGAAAAACATTAACATTGCTCAAAAATGTTATTTTTTTTGTTTGTTGCTATTGCTAATGCTGTTGCTGTTGCTGCCTCTAGTGCAAAGCCTTAGCAATGCATCTCAAAAACACTTCAAAATCTTGTCTATTTGTCCACCTACGCGACGTCATGCAAAACATGTCGCAGGCAACACTTGAAGTCTGCCAGCAACAACACTTGAGGGCAACAGTTTGTGTGACGTTTTTTTTTTGTTGTTAATTTTTGCAAAACTCTTCACTTTTGCTGCTGGCAACATATGATATGCAGCTTGTACTGCGTGGCAATATGAGACAACAACATTTGTCTCAGCATCACCAACAGTAACAGCAACATTTGAAGCTAAAGAAGAAGATGACGATGAGGAAGCAGAAGTAGAACGTGCAACACACACTCTCGGATTTGGCGTCGTGCGACATGCGCACAAATTTAGCAACTTATTCTGAAACTTCAGTCACTCAGCCCCGAAAGCGACTCTATGTTTGTCTGTCCAACTGTTCCTGCGTCAGTCTATCTGTCTGTCTGTCAGCCAGACAACGTTTGAGCAATAAATGTCCAATTCATGCAGTGCAAATAAATTATAACGCCATCTCGTGTTGCATTTCCAGGGTTGCCAGCAATAAGTTTATTTTGTTGTCTAACATAAATTAATATAATGTATCAAAATAAAATCCCAAACAAAGAACATTCTTTATTTCGAAGACATTCCTTTTCCTTCTGAAGTAGAAAATAATAAAAATGTTAGTTGTTACAACCAACTTCATTCGAACAAAACGAATTTTTTAAAAATTGGTCGATGGAACTGCGAAAGTCGGTTCCCGCTTTCAATATTAACATATACAAATACTATATTCGTCTAAAACTGATCTATGGTTTCTTACTAGAACCCTTTTGGATTTGGCAATATGTACCGACTTAAGAGTTGAGAGCACCGATAAGATTCTATTCTGTAGGTAAGCACTCAAAATCTTGGTTGTTACAACCAACTTCATTCGGTTAAAACGACATTTTTACAAATTGGTTGATGGAACTGCAATAGTCGATTCCCGCTTTAAATATTAACGTATACTACAATTACTATATTCGTCTTTAACTGTTCTAAAATGGTTGTATTTCAAACTAGAACCCTTTTGGATTTGGATATATGTACCGACTTTATAGTTGAGAGAACTGAATAATTTCTATTCTTTGGGTAAGACTCAAAATCTTGGAGTTTTGTATTATGAGCAGACAAGCCAATCAGTTCTTGGTCTAAATTTTCAAATACTTAGATAATTAAGTTGACAATTCTTTATTAGTCTTCCAAAAAGTCATACCAAACGAATCCTACCAATTAAATGTTTTCACCAACAGTCCGTTTCTACACCAATCAGTTGTAACAATGTAAAATTCACATTACCAAAAATAAATGTTACCGAAATCTCAATATTCGCTATTTTAATTGGCTGTCAGGAGTTTCTACTAACCACACACATTCATTGGAAAATGATAAAGTTAGTTGTCACAACCATCTTCATTCAGTTAAAACCAAATGTCTATATATTCCAGCGATCACAAAGAACTGGAATCGAAATCATTTCGATTTTTGGAACCGGAATTAGAGCCGTTACTAAAAAATGTGTTATTAAAAAATATGGTATCGGAACACATATAATGTGTTTGGTTGGAATCGGAATCAGAACCGCTATTTTAAAAATTATGTAACCAGAACAGAAGAGAACTTCCAAAGGGTTTTTGTCAAAATTACAGAACCGAAACTTTTTCTTATTATGGTTTACTCATCAATTATTATAACGTATATAAAATATCTTTGGATTTGGACAACATACTGAATTATAAATATGGATTTTGTGAGGCTATATCCTGACCACAACGCAAATATTTTTGTTTTTTATGCTATAACTCTTTATTTGCGCAAGATAAAATAGTGATGTAAAGGCATTTATAGATTGTTTTCAAAGCACCTATCGATATGCATTATTATTTAAAATTAATTTTCCATTTGTTATTAGCAAAAAAAATGTTTGGCAAAATAATGATGCCAAACGATAGGTGCTTTAAAAACAAACAATTAATGTCTTTACATCAATATTTTATATGGCACCAATAAAGAGTTATAGGAAAAAAACGAAGAAATCTGAAAAAATTACAAATATTGTCATGACAAAAGGGCGAATCTTTTCGTTTTTCTGCTATAACTCTTTATTGGTGCACGATAAAATAGTGATTTAAAGGCATTTATTGTTTGTTTTCACGTACGTATTGACTGGCAAATTATTTAAAAATAATTTTCCAAACATTTTTCTTGCAAATGATAAAAATTCAAAAAAATATTTTAAAATAATGATGAAGATCGATAGGTGCTTTAAAAACAAACAATTAATGCCTTTACACCACTATTTTATCTTATACCAATCAAAAGTTATGGCAAAAAATCGTAAAGATTCGCCCTTTTGGCATGACAACATTTTCAATTTTTCGAATTCGCCCTTTTGGTTTTGTTTTTTGTGGCTAGAAATATAAATATCCAACAAAATCACACAAGATTTTGGCACAGTATACTTGAGAAAAAACTACATTCAAAAATGTAAAAAAACGCAGATGTCTAATTGACACATTCTCCCCTTTGGAATGATATGTTCTTCCAATGCCGTTATCAATTTGTCGACATCTCCCATCAAATCTATCAGTATAGCGTTTTCTCTAAATCGAAAATTTGCTTCTATTTTAACGCAAATCTTGTTTAACGTTTTGCTCGAAATTGACTCAGTGGCGTATGAGACACACAAATCAACAAAATGCTTTCGAAATAACGAGTATTACAACATATATTTATTTTCCTGATACTTAAAAAATCATACCTTAAAATATACCCTAAAGATACCAAAACATATGATAAATATTCAGTAATTGTAATTCCGATTTCTTGTTGTGTTGAAGTTTGATATAAATTTTCATTATCAGCACCACAAAATATACCCAAATGATGACTGCTAAAATTCCTAAATTACGATTTCTAATCGTGCCTCAAATGGACACACTTCTGCTGAAACTTTCTATGAAATATCGGTTGTATACGCATTTAGTTAACCAATTTTAGTGTCATCATTGAAGACAGACATAGTACTATATTACGTTTCAGGCAGTTCTGTCCAGGCGACTATTTATTTAACAGACTCTTTGCACAACTCTTTGACTGTCTGTCTGTCTATCTGTTGCATCTGCATCATCTGCCCCACCAGTTGTCTGTTTTACAAAATACATATATACTGCAGTATTCAAGTCTATTCAAGCAGCAGGAGCAACATTATTCTAGCTGCGCCAGCATCTTTGATTTTTTTTTTGTTTTTTGTCTCTGGGCAACGGAGCTTCGCAGATATTTTACTTTTTGGTATCTCTACGTGTAGTAACTGTGTGTGAAAAGTTCATATTTAAGTGATTTTTATGTATTTAGTTGTTGAGCATTTTTATGAGCCCGCTTTATTTGTGCAGAAGACAGACTTTGTGTTTTTTTTTTTTGTTGTTTGTAATTTTCTGTTAGGATTCGTTTACTGCAGTTTTTCAAATAGTTTGGTTTTTTTTGTTGTTTCCTACAATTCTTTCTCACTTTAAAATTGTTTTTTTTGCGGTTCAGTTTTTGATGTGCTCCTCTGTGGCTCATAAAAATGATCAAATTATTTTTATAACTTTTGTGCGATAGTTGAGAATAGTGCTGTTCGCAAATGTTCTGGGCGTTGAAACAATTTCCATAACGAATGCAGTAGATTTATCTATGCGATAAAATGTCTACTTTTCCATGCACTTTAAATGAAATTTACAACTTTTTGTGTTCAAAAATGAAATAGTAGATGGAATACTATAAGATCATTCAACTTCCGGAAATGAATTGTGATATTGTATGAAATAAAAATTATTTCTTGTAAAACTTGAGAATTTTGTACATTTGCAAATTTTAAATACAATAATACTTTAATGTGCATATTGCATTTCGGAATTTGGTATTGAATGGAACACAATTCTATGGGTTTTAACTCGCCGAACTAAATTTCTGTTGAGCCGCAATCAAAAACACCGAACTGCTCGATCTGCCGAGTTTCGAGCTGTTACACTAGCGCGCTACTCCGAGTATTATAACATTTCGAACGCTCGTTTGGCTCGTTATTTTTGTAAATTCGGTTTAAATGCAGACCTAATATTTTATATTTAGTAATACATGCATTAAATTTGAATAATAAAAAAGAATAAACGCAAAAACAACAATAAAAAAAATGTTGCACACAAAATAATTTAAAGCGAGAGCAACTCCAAGCTGCTCGGAATGTAGGCGCGCTGTACATTTCGAGCGCTCCATTTAACGAAAACTCGAGCAGCGAGTACAATGCTACATGCTCCGCTCTGTTGGACGATTGAAGTTCTGCTAGTTCTTATTTCTAAGTTAAGGGCGAGTTTACACGATAGCGAAAATAGATAGAGCAAAATAGAGCTTAACATCTCATAGAGTTGTGTAAACACTACATAGAGCTCCACGGTAGGGAGCTCTACGGTAGATTTTTTCTCTATCTCTAGCTAATTTCTCTATCGTGTATTCGAGTCTTGACAGCAGCGAGTTAAGAACTGTTGCGCGGCTCGAACATATGAACACTGAAACATTGTTTATGTCACAAATACATACGAGCGCGCTCTATTTACGTGTGCCCAATTCCGAAGCCTGGTATAAAGTCAGCCACACATATCTGATATTGAAAACAGAAGAAACCAGATTTAAATTCTAAATAAAAAGCAGTTTTATCAATAAATTGCAAATTTAGGTGCGCTCTGAATTGGAGTCATAAAGTAGATCAATTTTTGAGCCCTCAGAATAAAGACTCATAAAAGTTTCTCATTTAAGACAGTTTTCGAAGCTCTCCAAAATATTACTCATAAAAGAGTCATATCTAAGACTCATAAATTAGACTCTTAAAAGTATCAAATTTAAATATATAAATTTTATATATTTTAGATAGTTTTAGGAGCGCAGCAAAATTTGACTCATTTCACTCTTTCATGAGCGCTTTAGGAGCCATCTCTAATGGAACTCATAAAAGATCAAATTTAAGAGTATTTTGAGTCACAAAAGTATTCTATTTATGCTGGCTTTAGGAGCCTACTGTTTGAATAAAATTGATTTACTATAATCGTTTTGAATTTGAAGTCAAATAAAAATTCAATTTTTATTGTAAGATCAACATAAATATTTCATGAATTTACTTGAAATGGATAACATTTCTCTCGAATGTCTGGAATAAGAAAAACAACATTTTGGATGTTGGATTCATTTAATACACTTTACATATTTTGGAAGAGGTGAAATCTTCGAAAATCATAAAATCATGCTCTCTACCAAGATGTTGGAAGTCTTTTTGGGTTTTTTTAAGTGCTCATACATGAGTGTTTTAGGAGTAATAAAAGTTTTATATATGTGAGACTCATAAAGTTAGACTCATAATGTGGACTCATAAAGTAGACTCATAAAGTGGATTCATAAAGTGGAAACCCGAAAGCAGAATCAAATTCTAAAAAGCAGTTTTATCAAAAGAATTGGATAGAGAGCCCCTAGACGGGAGCATTTGTGCGCTCTGGTGATTGCTCAAATATGAGTGTTTTAGGAGTATTAAAAATTTTATAAATATGAATGTTTTTGGACTCATAAAAAGGTGCACTCTTACCCTGGAGGGAGTCTTTTTTTTTTGGCTATTTTTAGTACTGAAATATATATTTTTTTAAAGTAATAATAGTGTCAGAAATATGAGTGTTTTTGAGCTCATAAAATCGTGCTCTCTTCCCAGTGGTTGGGAGTCTTTTTGGGTTCTTTCAAGTGCTCATATATGAGTGTTTCAGGATTATTAAATGTTTCATAAATATGTGTGGTTTTGGGCTCATAAAATGGAAAATCGAAACCAGAATCAAATTCATAAAATCAGTTTTATAAAAATAATTGGGTAGAGACCCCGGAATCAGAGCCTTTTTGTACTCTGTTTAGTGCTCAAATATGAATATTTTTGGAAAATTAAAAATCTTATAAATATGAATGTTATTGGACTTTGGAAATGTGAGTCTTTTTTGGCTCTTTCAAGTACTAAAATATTTTTTAAGAATAATAATAGTGTCATAAATATGAGAGTTTTTGTCTCATAAAATCATGATCTCTACTTAGGTGTTGGCATATATTTTCGGTTCTTTAAAGTGCTCATATATGAGTGTTTTAGGATTAATAGATATATCAAATTCATGAGTAGTTTTAAGCACATAAAATGGAAAATCGAAACCAGAATGAAATTCTAAAAAGCAGTTTTATCAAAAGAAACCCCGGAGTCGGGAGCATTTTTTGTCAAATCTGAATGTTTTCGGAGTTTTATAAGTTTCATAAAAATAAGGGTGCCTTTCTGGTCACTTTTATGAGGATTTTATAGGCTCATATATGAGGGTAGGACTCATAAATATGCCACATTTATGAGTCTCAAAAGTCTCCAAATGTTTGCTGTGTACAATAACTATTTTAATAAGAGTTAATTGAATATATCGATAATATTTATATTCTTGTCTGAATCATATTTAGTGGCATTCCATCGATTACCGCCAAATCTGTGCAATTCTTCGAAATGCCTAAAATCAATGGCATCACTAAAAGCAGCATTGTGCTTGAATAGAGCAAAATCAGCACAAAAGATTGCAGCACTGAAATCGTTAAGAAAAACAACTTTATTTTTAAGAAATCACAATAATTTATGCCTCTTTTCGTTGCGGGCTGTGCTCTATTTTTGGGCATTTGTAATTGAAGCGCAACATCCGACGGACGGACCGACCGACCAACCACAAGAATTTTTACATATTTTTCGTTACTATTTTCGCCGAAGAGCAGCAGAAGCAGCAGCAGTCTACAACATGGCATGAGAGACAATTCTTTGTTGCTGTTATGAGGAGCCTCGAGACGCAGTAACAATTGCTGCCTTCAGGCCAAGATAATCTTTGGCCAAAAACACACACACACACAGACAATCGGACAGACAGACATTGGGTTGTTTTGGGGTCTATGTGTGGACAGCACGCAGTATTCTATTCGATGCACTTGAATTGAATTGAATTCTGTCTGCAGTTGTGCTTTGAAAATGCAGTTTAAAAATATGCAAAAAGATTTCTACGCTCCGATAGTAGGTCAAAACCACAAATCTTTTAACGAGCCTGGTGGTTACAGAGAAATGGCACAAACTATGTTTCGAAAAAAAAAAAACAACGAAAAACGAAACAATTTAAAAGCTAAAATAACTAAAAAGTATAACAGAACTATAACAAAAGTATTGCAAATAAGAGAAAATATACAAAAAAAAAAGTATTACCAAAAAAGTAGCAAACACAAAAGTATTACAAAAGAAAAAAGTGCCAGTACAACTGTATTGACAGCTGAAATTGGAAAATGTGCCCATGCGATTGTCAAAATCACACAGACACACATCGTATGCAGATTTTCCACTCCAGATGCTGATGCGCGCGCACCATGTGAAATGCATGTGTGAGACGATGCCAACGCACTTTCAGAATCTCAAAAATATCTATGAGAAAATAATAGTGCCATATCATTTGAGGAAACTGTAAAAATTGTGCAATTTAATTGCAGTTTAAATAAAAATTTGATAAATTTTGTATTTGAACTTGAAGAGTGATTTTCAAATACGAGTAGGCATTAAAGAACTTGTTTGACATATAATAATTGCAATACAATAAAAAACAGGTACAACTTCAAGTTTATGGTTTTGAATTTAACTATTCATCACTTTTATCAGATCCATCCGAATGGCATTGCGGTTATTTCAAAATATTAGTAGAAGTTCTTTCAATGGAATCATGCGTCCGTAAATAGTGGTTGGTGCGTTTGAAAGCGAGTCGAAAGAGTACAATTTTTTCGTGGGTGAGTATGAGTGAGTCGAATATTTTATAAAATAAAAAATCTCACTTTTAATTTTTAATTTTTGCTGAACTACAGCACAAGTAGGGCCATGCTTTGAACTCAGAAGGCTTTAGGAAGGCGGCTGCCCACTATTCAGAACGATAATAAATCAAACCCTTGATAACCGACCGTAAAATACCCACCGTTTCTTCAACTCAGAATAAGTTACAAGGTTCAGTTAACTATTGATCTAAGCCCGTGCAAACCGGCCGTACCTAGTCAATTTTTGTGGGGTCATGTCAATAGTTTTTGCTTGGTTCCATACGACCGTTCCTGAAAATGGACATAGAACGTATTTTTTTTTTCGATATACCCATTTTTGTAAAAAGTTGAATTTTTAATTCAACTATACATGATAACTATAACTACGTGATTCATGTTTATAAAGTTTAGTTTGTTCCATAGGTTCGTTTGGGGTCCCGTTGTCATTCGAGTTATAAATGTAACCAAAAAAAAATCGCTTCAAAAATAGTTGTTCCCAAAGTCAATTCATCCCTGGTAAATTCTACACCGGACTATTCCTTTATTGATAATTATTTTCCAGAGATAATTTTTCCAGGGACAAAATTCTCAAAGATATTAAACGAATTCTTCACCGGAGAATTATTCTTCGAAGCAATTTTTACATTTTTATATGAACAGTATTCATCGAAGATCTTTCACATTTCCATCTCCGTTAAAAAATTGAGATCCCTAACAATATTATTGCGTTTTAAATATGTGGGTTGTATTAGAGGTGCCACGCTCGGTCGACCAATCTCACCAACATATACAAATGAAATATGTATTTTTATGCATTCTGAAAATAATAGCAAAAAAACCACGTGAATCACGCGTGATCACGCGTGATTGTGATTGAATCTCAATTTTACTCACGTGATTGTGAGTGAGTGTGAGTAAAACCAAAAAGGCCGTGAGTGAGTGTGCGTGATTAGAAAAATTCTTCCGTGAGCGTGAGTGATTGTGAGTCAAAATTCACTCACGTGCCCATCTCTAGTTCCCACCTAGTTCTCAGTATAACAAGCAACGCTCAAAAAGTGAGAATGGTTCTTCAGAATTGTTGCGCCATATTATTATTATTTACCATAAATAATAAATGAATTAAGAAAACAAATTCAAATTGAAAATATGTCGAAATTCAAATATAGTAACACGACATTTAGTTCTTTTCCGTAATATAATGAAGCCTACACTAAATATGCGAGATGCAGGAAAATTAAAACGATAGCTTTCTTAAAACGATATCGAGCGTCAAATTCGTCTTACAAATCAATGGATTGATCCGTTCTTTCTGTCAATGTTTTCTCAGTAGTAGATATTTTACAAAATCGAATTGACATTGCAAAGAAAAATAAACAAAGTTCAAGATTGCCTCGAAAAATACTGTCCAATCTATGTAAAAAATGCATAAATATCGTATTTTGTCTTAAAATTGGTACACTCAGAAAAAAATCATACTAAAATTGGTCAATAGGACAGTTATTGATTCAATAGTATACAAAAAATAAATATTTCATATAAACACAAAAACAATTTAATAGTATTTAATAGTATTTTGTAGTATTTAATGGGATTTACCTATTAAAATTATAAATTCTTGACTAATTTGAATAGCAAACCAGTTGGGAAGGTTAGATCACATGAGAAATTTTAAATTTGGTGTTATTATGATAGTTAGGATTATCAAAATTATAGTCGGTCTAAGCCGACTATAAATACCCTACACGTATGTGTGGTTCGATCAAGCCAATTTTCTTGTTCAGACAGCTTAGATATATAAGTAATCTAAATCTAAAGTTTCATTGCTATAGCTCTTCTACTTTTTCCGTAATCGTGTTTTCAACAGACAGACAGAAGGACAGACGGACAGACAGACAGACGGACATCGCTTAATCGAATCATGAGGTCATGGTGATCAAGAATATATATACTTTTCCATATCGGAGATGCTTTATTCAGTGTGTTACAAAAGGCGTACCAAACTGAATATACCCTTTCACTCTTAGTGTAGGGTATAAAAACTATTGATTTTATAGTATTATTTTCTGGGTGTATATAGCACAAATTTTAAATATTAAAAACGATAAAGCTATGATATTGAAAATTTTTTTATCGAAGTTCGATCCAGAATATGGTAGATATCTGAATTATGATTGTTAATTATTGATTATATTCTTGAAATGTATCGGAATATCGTAAAGATAATAACAGATAGAAGAAATCGCATTTCGTCATGATTCGTAAACTCTCGTCACCTCCGGACTATTTATTTAAATTTAACGCCATATAACGTAAAATGAAACAAAATTCGTCAAAAAATTCCAGTGACAGATTTTTTTTTTTTTTTTTTCAATTAAATAAATTAAAAACGACATCGAAATTTATGTCCATTATGTCACTGGAATTTCTGACGAAACGAATTTCATTTCGTTTCACATTATATCTTATTTGTAAGGCGAGTTTATAATTTTACAACTAAAATTTCGATGCCTACGTATAAATAAAATATGATGCTAAAAATATAAATAAAATTGGAATAAAAATTGAAAATCCAACTACAATATATGGAAGCGGAACAATTCTTCCCCGAGGCAATACTTTCTCGAGACAATTCTTCCCTGATCAAATTTTCCCTGGATAAATCATCCCACCCAAGTCAAATCCTTCTCACAACAATTCTTTACCGGACAATTCATACCCGAGTAAAATCTCCTGCGACACAATTCGTTACCAGACAATTCATCTCCAAGTCAAATATAAAAATAAATGAAATGAAATCTTCCCCAACAACATTTCCACCCACAATTCTTTCAAAATCTTCTTAAAATTATAACCCATTTTCTTACTGTTTTCTTTTTTAAAAAAGTACCTACTCAATTAAATCGATGCAAAATATACAACTAGTTAAAGGTTCAAGGAACCCTATTTTAGTACTAAATATCACTCAATAAAAAGTACATAAAATAACCAAAAAAAAAGTGTAATCCTAAATTTTAATATTGACTAATATCAAATATATTGAGTGGGGAGTATCACAAAATTCTACATAATTTGACACATAATGCACCTTTTCATAAGTTGTGAAAATCACGCCCCTTTTGTAGAACTCGAATTTACAGAAGAATTTAAATAATATTGTTACGAAAAGAGGTAATTTGCCCCATAGTGAAAGTAATCAACAAGAATAAATGAGACGCAAGACAATTCAGCGAACTAAACAATGTGTTAGAAAGAGATGGAAGAACAGCGCATTAAAACCATTAGTGCGAATGAGATGCAAAGAGCATGTAGCATTCACGAGAAGTGTAGAATGTTCTCGAAACATTCGGAGCGTGTCGAAACTTGTCAAACCGATGTATGCAGTTGTTAGAATTTTTAAGTAGTAAAGATGTTAGTAGCCGCGGTAGCTCAGTGGTTAGTGCGTTGGACTGCGAGCCGAAGGGTCCCCGGTTCAAGCCTGGACTGGAGGCTAACAACATCTTTTCATAGAAACATTTTTCTATTACGCGCTACCTCTCGGCAGTAAATGGCAAACCTACGAGAGTAAAACATTGCCTATGAAAAAGCTCTCACCCGCCGTTCGGATTCGGCAATAAATGTAGGTCCCACCATTTTTAGTACAAATATAACACGCACAGCTCAAAATGGTGAGAGAGCTTGGCCTAAATTCTTATAGGACTGTAGTGCCAAAGTATTATTATTATTAAAGATGTTAGATAATGTAAATAATAAAGTTAATTGTTGTAATTTAAACCAAACATAAGAGTGTTTTTATTTTGTACACAACTAGAGATATGAACTTGTAGAACTGTTTTCCGTGAACCCAACAATATATTGAACATTTTATAACTATATCTTCAATACTTTCTGAGTTATTGGTTCTTCAAGAGTAATATATAAGTAACTTCTATGGGAGGTGGGCGGATCGTTGACCGATTTAACACATTTTCAAACTCAGAATTACTGTTTGGCCAAAATAAAAAAAAAACAAAATTTTATCTAATTCGGACCCGTATTTATCAAGTTATCGTGTATACGGACAGACCGATAGATCAATAGACAGGCTAAATCAACTCTTATTTTCCATACCGGCCTTGACTACGGTATGGCTCAAACTGAATATACTGAATATAATAATCTACATGATGATTTGTATACCCTACACCTACAAGGTACATATTTAGGGTATACAAATTATCGAATTTTTAGGTTGGTTATTGTTTGGTGAATTCTGTATCGGTGGATTTTGTATGGTGGATTTTGTATCGGTGTATTTTGTATCGGTGGATTTTGAATTGTGGACTCCATACCCAAACCATTGATTGCTTCAATAAAAAGCAATATAAAATAGGATTTTCTTGCAATTTTCGCAAAAAAAAAACAAAAAAAAAAAAAAAAAAAACAAAAATAAAAAAAAAAACAAATAAATATAAAAAAAAGTTTGTATAAAATATATAAAAAAGAAAGACTTACCGACATTTCAATTCGGACTGCTCCAATTTTCTGACGTAACATCTACTTGATCAACTCACAAATCGCTTGCTGTCAGTCGTCAGACACTTTAGTGCATAAACTGAAAAAAAAAGAAAAAAAAACATTAATGAAATATGAACGAATTTTAATTAACTGCCCAAAAACCAAACCAAACATTTCTCATCATCAAAAAAGCTAAACCAAACCAAACCAAAAAAATCACTGTCAAAATCAAAGTCAACACTTTGGCCAAACCCACCACGAGCAACAACCAAACCAACAAACACCTTCATATCGCGCAGTATCCAAAGTACTACAACATGCAACATATTCGAGTATCCGTCCACAACATGTTTGTATGACTCTCTCAACGCAGCTAATTACAATGAAGCCCAACCCACCGGAGGCGCAACAAGAATTGAAATTAAAAAAAAAAATATAGTAGAAGGAAGCAGAAGCAGAGGAAGAGGAAGAGCAACGACAGCACCAGCAGCAGCATGAGAATTATTAATGCGTCATGATGGGAACGCGACACTTCTTGCATACGCACTGCCAGTCACTCGAAGACTACTCTACGTCACGCCATGTCACTCTGCGCCACTCACAAGACATCGACTGCACTGCTTGAATTGCGCCAACGAAGGCAATAAAAAAAACAACAACTATAATAAAAAAAAAAAAAATAAACTGAAAATTAAAAATGGAGACTCTGCGAATTTGCTCAAATGATGGAAGTTATGAACAAAAACAACAACGCATTGTAATTATTGTCTGTTGCTCATTTGTCAGTTGAGATGTAGCAGCAGCAGAGGCAGTGGCAGCTGAAGAGGCAGCAGCAGCAGTAGCAGCAGAAGAGGTAACAGAAGAGACTGTGGCAAATTAATGCCAAAGACACCATGCAGTTGACGGTAATGCTAATGGCATGTTTGTTGTAATATTTGTTGTTGGCTCTGTAATGAGATTAAAATTGTTTTGTCTGTCATTCGATTGGTTGTTGGTTTTACATGCAAAAATTGTAAAAAAAAAATGGAAAATTGCTAAAAAATGGAAGGGAATAATTAAGATAATTGAAAAATGGAAGAAAATATATGAAAATAATAGGTAGGTACTTGTTAAATACATAAAAGAAGTATGAAATAAGTTAATCTACGATATAGCAACAAGTCCAGAGAGTTTAAATTAATTCGGAAAATTGCTTAATGGGGGTATCAGACATATTTTCAACAGTTTTAAGAGAGCATTAACTCATAGCAATAAAATAATAAATGGAAACATGGTCTATAAAAATTGACTGACGTAGAATTCTTCACTGACTTCTCCTACCGCTACAATTCATCGTCGGATAATTGTTTTATAAGATAATTCTAAATGAAGACTATTATACATTGTAAAATTTGAACCCAAGATAATTTAAACCGCGACAATATGTACTCGAAAAATAGGAAGCAGGACACTTATTCCCCAAAAATTCTTCATTCTTCATGGGATAATTGTTTCCCTAGAGCACTTGAACAATTTTATCGGAGAGAATAGTTTTGGTAAGAATTGTCCAGGGAAGAATTTTCGCACGGAAGAGTTGTCCCGGGAAGAATATTCTTCACCGACATCACCACCCCGAAAATTATTCACCGGATATTTGTTTCATACGACAATTCCCAATCGAGACTATTTTACACTGCAAAATTACATATACCGAGACAATTCTTACTCGACTCTTCTTATCCGACTTTTCTTCCCTGGACGAAATTTTGCAGCATTTCAAGAATTGCACGGGAAAGAATAGTTTAGGGGAGAATTGTCTCGGAAAAATTGTCTCGGGTAAGAATTGTCTCGGGGAAGAAATGTCCCGAAAATAATTATACCGAAAAGAATTGCCCGGAAAGAATTGTCAGTGATTTGAACAAGTCGTCGCACAGTGGGACAGGGAGTACCAAAAGTTGGAGAAAACTTCAAGTTGTGTTATTTATAGGAAAATAAGTATGAGGATTAACTAGTGTTTTGAACAATATAAAATGTGTACTAAGTAAGTACCTTTAATTGGAAATTGTGTTTTGCAGACAGAGACATAAATGACGCGGCTTTAATGGTACACAATATTATTTTATTAGGTATAAGGTCCTTCATACCTTCTAAAAAAAAATTAGCATTAAACCCAAGGACCACTCTTGGTTTAATGAGACTTGCAGGATTGCAGTCAGGTCGTAAGAGGAAGCCTTTCAAAATTGGCGTTCTAACAAGAATGCTGACACAGAAAGACTTCGCATACAGGCTAGGAATCGCTGTAATGCCGTGATCGCGCGTGAAAAGTTTCTACACGAACAAAACGCGCGCAAAAAGGTCCTACTCTACCATAGTGGTAGTAAAAATTTCTGGTCATTCGTAAAAAGGGTGAAGAATCAGCCGACATCGTCTACTCCAACTCTTATTATGAATGGCCAGACCTTCACTGACCCGGTTGATAAAGCTAATCTCTTGGCAGAATTATTTGCAAATAATTCAACGCTCCCAGATAGTAATCAACCACTGCCCGTCGTCGATTTTGTTTCTTCTGCAATGCCGGAGATACATTTTCGAACTCGGGCAGTTAAAAAGGTTTTAGATAACCTCAACATTAACAAAGCCTCTGCGCCAGATGGCATATCTGCCCATGTGTTGAAGAAGTGCGCGTCAACGCTGGCTTGTCCGTTGCGCAACCTTTTCAACATCTCCTACACGACAGGAGTTTTTCCACCTTGTTGGAAGATTGCCAATGTCCAGCCAGTCCCGAAAAAGGGCGAGGCTACGAACCCTGCCAATTACCGACCCATTGCAATATGTTCTGCACTCTCCAAGGTAATGGAGAGCGTAATTAACTTCCACCTTGTGAACTATCTTGAGCACAACGAATTGCTCAGTGATCGCCAATATGGTTTCCGTAGGGCCAGATCCACAGGTGACTTGATGGCGGTCCTCTCCGAAAAGTGGAATAATTGTATTCACCTTTTCGGGGAGTGTAAGGCTGTTGCTCTCGATATTTCCAAGGCTTTTGATCGAGTGTGGCATAAAGCTCTCGTTTCAAAACTGATTGCATTTGGTGTCGGTGAATCTTTTACTCGATGGATATCGAGTTTTCTCCAGGGTCGTTCTATACGAGTTGCGATGGATAGTGTTTTTTCAGAACAACATTCCATCCATTCTTTAGTTCCGCAGGTTCCGTCCTATCCCCGTCCCTATTTCTGGTATTTATCAATGACCTTCTGTCATTGACCCAGAACCCAATTCATTCCTTTGCAGATGACAGTAACATTTGTCATTCATACTCGTTCAACAAGCGCCCAAACTCTTTGGAGATTGAGAGTAAAAGACGCACTATTCTTTCGACACATTAAATATGTGCTCATTCCAACGGAGATCACATTGAATTGATATGCCCAGAACGTCAAGAGCAGCTGACTGCGCAATATCCACAGCACCCAAATTGAGGGGTGGGAGGGGTGAATCCATTCTTTTGTGGGATAACAGACAACATTGGGTCTTGCTGGCATTAAAATCTACTCTATTCGCAACACCCCACTCGGAGATTGATTTAAGGTCATTATTGAGCGTGTCATTACACCCTGGATTCACCCCTCCCACCGCTCAATTTGGGTGCTGTGGATATTGCGCAGTCAGCTGCTCTTGACGTTCTGGGCATATCAATTCAATGTGATCTCCGTTGGAATGAGCACATATTTCATGTGTCGAAAGAAGCGGTGCCTCGGTTTATTAAAACGGTGTAAAACTTACTTCACTCCTGCTGACCTACGCACTGTCTACACTACCTATATACGGCCTAAAATGGAATTCAATTCGCACATTTGGGCAGGAGCTTCAAAATCCTCCTTGGAGTTCCTGGACCGAATTCAACAACGTGCGATACATAGGGGATGAAAATATCTCATCGTCTATTGGTTCTCTTGTGTACCGAAGGACCGTTGGGTGTGTAAGCCTGTTTTATAGGTATTACAACGGTAAGTGTTCGAGTGAAATACGTGGCCTGATTCCACCAGGTCGTGTGTTTTCTCGTTCTACTCGGACATCAAACCAAGCCCACCCCTTCGTAGTCCATTCGACTCTCAACAAAACCACGCATTATAGAGAGAATTCGTTCTTCAGTCGCACGACACGTTTGTGGAACAATCTCCCTGCGTCCGTTTTTCCCCACATTTTTGATATTGGCAAGTTCAAAACAAACATTCACCGACACTACTCCATCTTTCCCCCCTCCATTTAACCTATCATCCCTTCTTACGATCAACACTGTGCATTACATGTATAGGGGGCATCGCCTGACCGTTGGTTAATTTGTAAAAAAAAAAAATATTTGTAAATGAAAAATAATTAAAAAAAAAAAATAAAAAAAAAGTGAATTTATTCCAGCATTTTTTCTTTCTAAAGTATGAAAATTTGATAACACAATTACATTGCAAAAACATCATAAAAACCGGATGTATATGGCTGCATTATAAAAAAATAGTTTTTATGATTTTTACAATAAACGTTTCAAAAAATTGATCACAAATTCGACAATATTTGTTTTGCAATTGTTGCGAAAATATCTCTGTGTTTGAGAGAGTGTGGAGAAAATTTGGATACATATGATAAAAATTGAGTGATGCAATATGTAGGCAATTTAATTTACTATACAATGAAAAAAAAAATTAGTGTCTGAGGTCAATTTGACTTCTGAGGTTTTCGCCAACTTTAGGTAACCAACTTTAGGTATATTTATAATTACTATATTTAATATTACAAAAATTAAAATAAAAAATAATAAATTAAAACATAGAAAACAAAACAAGTACGACCGCCTTTCAGTGCACTCAAATTGCGTTGGCGCTACATTCCGTGCTTGACAATGAAACGCAACTCAAGCCCACGTTAAATGTTGGTCACATTTGATTATATTTGATTAAGTCCAATGGAAAAAAAAAGAAACGAATTCGAGAATAACTGTTAAATGCACGCACTGTAACAAGCCATACTTAAGACCGAACAACAAATGCCACAAAATTAGCAACATTATTGTGAGACAGCCACCGTAACAGCAACAACAGCCGAACTACTGTATGTGATAAGCGATCACACGCGATGTACAGATGCAAAATAGTTGCACACTCTGGTGAAATGCTCTAATAATGGCACATTATACACATATAATAGAAATTTGTTGGGCCAACCTACTAATTTCACATTTCGTAATCAACATATTCAGTTCAGTCAACTGTTAAGTCGGTTCTCATAGACAAATCTAAAATGATTGTAGTTTGAAATATACCTAATTTAGAACAGTTTTCGAACAATTTAGTGTGTGTGTGTATGATAAAAAGTGCTAACACCCAGTCTGCCATGTCTCGGAGACCTTCGATGCCTCGAAGCTTCTCGAATAACTTCGATAAAAAAGTTCGTTGCTTTCTCGATTCTAATTTATTTTCATACATTAAATCACTTTGACAAGATACGATAATAAAACATTTATCAAATCGATATCGCAATATTTTTCTCAGTAATCTCGAACTTTGAATCATGTGATTTCTCCATTTACTCATATTGATCTCGTAGCGATATCGAAACGAATGGCATACTGGGAAAAATATGACAGTTCCAGCCACCCATTTGTAGAATTTCGTTATTACCCACTGAAGTTGTGACAACTAACTTTTTCTTTCTTCGATTACCATTTCAAATTCTCTAATTTTTCACTAAAAATTCAATTTTTCAATAAAATTAATTTTTCACTAAAATTTAAATTTATCAATAAAAATTCTATTTTTCACTAAAAATTAAATTTTTCAATAAAAATTCAATTTTTCACAAAAAATTAAATTTTTTCACAAAAAATTCAATTTTTCACTAAAAATTCAATTTTTCACTAAAAATGAAAATGTTCACTAAAAATTCATTTTTTTTTTTACTGAAAATTCCATTTTCACTAAAAATTCAATTTTTCAATAAAAATTCAATTTTTTTTTTTTAAATTAAATTTGTCACTAAAAATTCAATTTTTCACTAAAAAATTCAATTTTTCATTCAAAATTCAATTATTCATTAAAAATTCAAATTTTCACTAAAAATTGAATTTTTCACTAAAAATTAAATTTTTCACTAAAAATTAAATTTGTCACTAAAAATTCAATTTTTCACTAAAAAATTCAATTTTTCATTAAAAATTACATTTTTCACCTATAACGGACGAATCTCTTTCGACAGAAAGACAATTTTTAGTGAAAAATTAAAATTTTCACTAAAAATTCTATTTATCACTAAAAATTCAAATTTTCACTAAAAATTCAAATTTTCACTAAAAATTCAAATTTTCACTAAAAATTCAATTTTTCACTAAAATTCAATTTTTCACTAAAAATTCAAATTTTCATTAAAAATTCAATTATTCACTAAAAAATTAAATTTTTCACTAAAAATTCAATTTTTCACTAAAAATTAAATTAGTCACTAAAAATTCAATTTTTCACTAAAAAATTAAATTTTTCACTAAAAAATTAAATTTTTCATTAAAAATAAAATTTTTCACTAAAAATTCAATTTTTCATTAAAAATTCAATTTTTCATTAAAATTCAATTATTCATTAAAAATTCAATTTTTCACTAAAAATTTAATTTTTCACATATAATTTAATTTTCTATAATTTCTAATCAAAACGGACGAATGTCTTTATCGACAGAAAGACAAATATTAATCATTTAATACGATATATGAAATATTTGTCTATATAAAACTAAGTTTAATTTGAAAATGTGACTGAAAAGCTGGAATAATTAGACTTCGTAACATGTTCTGTCTTTTTAAATACAAACTTTAAAAAAATAATAATAAAAAATAGTTGAAATGCAATAATCTCAAAAGAAAAACACTACAATAGACGCATTTAACTGCTAAAAATCATCAAAAGCAATGCGCAGGCGCAACTAATCGCACGCATACAAAACACATACATTGCACACAAACAAACGCATGTCACCACACACACACGCAGCCAATGTACACCAAAAAAAAATACTGTATTAAAAGTGATACCTATGTATTTGTTTTACTTTATGTATTTATTTTTTTTATCAAAATTTTTTGTTCATTGATTTTTGAACAAAATTTTACTACATATGAATTAAAAAAAAAACTTTATTTTATAGTTACCTCAACGTACAGAAAAAACATTTATTTTTACTACATTGTGTATTTTTGCACGCTCGAAATAATAGCTTTGTCCTTTTCCGCAACGCTTGTCTTTCAAGTTGCTGCGAAATGCTTGGCATGCACAAACATAAACTGCAATAAATAGACAACTAGTTTATAATACATTTTGCAGTAAAATCAAGGCAAATAAATACAAATGCTCTTAAAAAGATAATAAATAAAGTATAACTACATCAAAAACAATACAAAAATATCTTAAGTTGTACTACTTTTTTTATAATAGTTTATAATACATTGTGTAGTAAAATCAAGACAAATGAATACAAATTCTCTAAAAAAATAAAATAATAAAAGTAGAACTACATCAAAAACAATACAAAAATGTATTACGTTGTATTTTTTTCTCGGTGTGGTAAGTAAGTGCAACATTGCGTCTAGACGTGCTGCAGCGCATGCGTGATAAATCTCTGTTCGAAATTGTTACGTTTTTGGAAGCGAGAATGCAATGCGACAGGCCGACCAGCAGTCGCAGGATCTGTGAATCAGGCGTCAGAAAAATAAATAACAAAAGAAATAATCACGCATGGAAAAACGCGCTTGTTAAAGCGACACAAACTAAAATGCTAGAGGAAAAATAGCAACGCATCGGAATGGTGTTCGCAATGCCAGCGACAACAACTAACACAACAGTAAGTAGTAGCAGCAGCAACAGCAAATCTACAAGAAAATGATGATGGCAATAATGCAATAACAACAACAAAAACAATAATTTTAACAACAACAATAGTATCAACAGCAAAAACAACAGCAGACCTACCAGCAACATTAACAACAACCACAACAACAATAAGCAAGACAATCAGCAGTCGAATGTGAAATTGAAGATGCTGCAAATCAGCGAAAATCTCTGCCCAACTAAGCAGCAATTTACAAGCAATAATGCCTTGTTGTTGTATAGTTATTGTTGTCCCTGTATTGCTATGGCTATAATGTTGCTCCAAGTGCACCCAAACAACGCAGCGACAATCCATTGCCAAATCGACAATATATGTGTGTGCACACACAGGAACCTACCAACAGCAATAGTCGTAGTAACAGCAATAGCATCAACAACATCTGCAGCAAAACTTACAGCAGTAGCCGTGGCCGAACGATATTCCACACTTTGAACGATGTTTGTCACCAGCACATGCATAAAATACCCAAGTGCATTTCGGTTTCTATTGGTTTTGTGCTCTTTAATCATGTTGGAAAAACATATATTGCTCTCAAGTTATGTTAGCAATTTTATGCTTGTTGCGCCAACGCATACTTTGTGTGCTTTTTTTGTCCAACAGAAATGTTTTTTTGTTTTTTTCTTTTTTTTTGATATTGTTGGGAATTATTGTTATTGGGTGACATTGTTCATACTGCTGTTAGCCATATACGCTTTCTAGCCAATAAAGCACTTGGTTGATTTGCTTTTGCCGTCCTTTCTTATGAGCTTTTAATGATTTTCGTGAGCTTTGCATTGATAGTTTGCAGTAGACAATGTTTCTTTTTACTTAGCGTGGTTGCGATAAAAAAATATTGATAAATTTGGAACTTTTTAAAGTCGAAATGTATTTTTGATCTATCTAGATTATTTTTTAGAAATATTTTTAAGGTTTTGTTAATTAATTGGTTTAAAGTCTGTCTGGCAATCGTCGTTGTAATTACGAGTACACAAAAACTTGAAGCGCTAGATCAATAAAATTCGAAACTTAGCTAAGCTGTATAACTGCACTGCCTGGTAATGAAAATGGGAGTGATTGGTCCATAGTAACATCTGATCCGTGCACTTTTGTAAATATAGATCACTAGCTGGACCCGTACACGACTCGTGCCAAAATTTTGTGAATGCAAGGATATGAAGTATTAATATAAAGAAGATTTTTATTATTATATCTTCTCCGTAAAATGCTTCCCCGTAGAACGCTTTCCCGTAGAATTCTTCCCGGTAGATTTCTTTCCGGTACAGTCTTCCACGTAGAGTTTTTCCCAGTAGATGTTTTAGTGTGGTGAGTTTTAGTGTGGTGAATTTTGGGTGTTGAGTTATAGTGTGGTGAGTTTCGGTGTGGTGAGTTTCGGTGTGGTGAGTATTGGTGTGGTGAGTTTCTTTGTGGTGAATTTTTATGTGGTGAATTTCGGTGTGGTGAGTTTAAAAAATTTGGGGTGGTTGATACCCTGGAGTGAAATATCTTGATATCACTATAATAACTGTTGACTATAATAACATTCATATTTCTAATTAATATCCGTTAGCCCTACTTCAATATTTAGCACGTACTGAGCTAATCTTCCCTACTGTTTTTTAGTGTTCTCAATTGTTTTTCAATTCCTAAACTAATTTATATCCGCATAAATGTCCCAGCCTTTTTAAGCACCCGTAACAATGGCTTATTGGACTACGTAAATTCTTGACAAAGAATGTCTAGTTCTATTCTTATGAGTATGCTGGATTCCACATTTCTAGACATATTAGCACATATTCCCCTAATACACGTACCGGGGGAAATCAATGCGTGTGGTCGACTACTACGTGTGGTCGACTTGCACGTGTTCCAGAAAAATGCGAGACCGTTATAATGACCAATATGGCCGATTAACTCAAGGGTTAATTAAGAAACTATGCAGAACAAAATCATACAACCAAGTCGAAGATAAAAATAATATAAATGCCATGACGAAGTATTGCAAATTCATTAAAATACACAAACGGCGTGATTATGTTGAAGCAAGCAGATCTAGCTGATCGTACACATACCGACCAAAGTAGGTTGCCTTCTGTGCAATCATAGAGTGTGGCCTTTTATGGCAATGTTTCAATTTGCTCGTTAAATTAGAACAAATACAGTGAGCAACCAAAACAAATTCATTGTTTGCAATATTTTCATAGACTTGTTTTTTTTAACATATATAGATGGGAATATCAAATAATTTTCATTATTAGCTCATTTTTAATATACTTATTAAATTTGTATTCTAATTTTTGTCTTTTTACAGGTTCTCCTCCACTAACTGGAACTGGCATTGTACGCGTCATTGTGCAGGACATGAACGATCACAGTCCAGAATTTGCACGTCAATCTTATCATGTGACAGTGCAGGAAAATCTACCGATTGGCACTAAGGTGCTGCAGCCAATAGCCACCGATCAGGATGCTGGACTTAATGCAAAGATACGCTTCACATTGCTTGGTGAACGCATGGAACGCTTTAATGTAAATCAGGATACTGGAGAGATCACTACCGCAGTAGTTCTCGATCGCGAAGACAATGCCGTTTACTATCTGACACTTATGGCACAAGACTCTTCGGCAACCGAACCACGCGCTTCAACAGTCAATCTTACGATCACCGTTCTCGATGTGAACGACAATACACCTACATTCGCGAGCCACAGTTTTAATGTCAACGTCCCCGATCGTATTGGAGCGGGAGAATTTATTTTTGGCGCCAGAGCTATCGACTTGGATGCTGGCGCAAATTCACAGATCATTTACTCGATCACCGGCAAAGATGCTCAACGTTTTGCTATTAATGAACGTACTGGTGTTATCAAAACTGTCACTGAACTACATGCAGACCATCGTATGAATAGCGCCGATAAGGATAACTTCGATATGGTTTTTAGTATCATGATTTATGCAACGGATCAGGGTGCTGAGCCACGTACGGCAATGGCCGATTTAACGGTGCTGTTACGACCCGCTCAACTATTTCCCAGTTTTTCGTACATGGCCAATACACAGTTCATGCTGCCGGAGGATGTTCCCGAGGGTAAAATGATAACCAAGATCTTAGCCACATCACCTAAGAAAGGCGCAGCGGGTAATATTAAATTTGCGATTGCTGGTGGCAATATAGGTGAGGCAATACGTATTGATCCGAGTAGTGGTGTTGTGGCGATCGGTAAAGATGGTCTCGACTATGAGTTAGCGCATCAGTATGAGATCTGGATTGAGGCGGCAGACTCCGATCGTCCTAGTTTACGTAGTGTTATGCAACTTACTATCAATGTGACCGATGCCAATGATAATGCACCCGTAATGGATAAACTTATTTACAATGCAGAAATCATGGAAGAGGAGACACCGCCACAGTTCATAGTAAAGGTGAAGGCAAGTGATAGTGATTCCGGTGATAATGGTGAAATCACATACCGTCTGGAAGATGACTATGAAGGTACATTTGAGATCGACGCAGATTCTGGTGAAGTTTACACAACCATGCGTTTGGATCGCGAGGAGATGAGTTCGTATGAATTGATTGTGGAGGCGGTTGATCAAGGAATGCCACAATTGACGGGTTCCGCAAGCGTTCTTATAAATCTACTTGATAAGAATGATAATCCACCACGTTTTACACGTCTCTTCTCAGTGAACGTTACTGAAAATGCAGAGATCGGAAGCTTCGTTATACGTGTTACCAGCTCGGATTCAGATATTGGTGAGAATGCCAATGCCAGCTATGCGTTTATAGAGAATCCGGGTGAAAAATTCAAGCTTGATGCTATTAGTGGTAATGTCACGGTAGCCGCACATCTGGATCGTGAACAGCAAGATGAATATCTGCTCAAAGTCATCGTCTTCGATAGCGCCTGGCGGACTGAAACCCCTATTACCGTAACAATTCAAGATCAGAATGATAATGCACCTGAATTCGAACATAGTTTCTATAGTTTTAATTTTCCGGAGTTGCAGCGCAATGTTGCTTTCGTTGGGCAGGTCATTGCGACTGACCGTGACAAGCAAGGTCCTAATGCGGTTATTTCATATTCACTACAACATCCTTCGGATCTTTTTACCATCGATCCTGCGACAGGAGAGATCTTCAGTAAACGCACTATTCATTACAAACACTCGCAACTAGAATCCTCACCAGAAAATATGTATGCGCTTACAGTGCTAGCGACAGATAATGGTAAACCACCTATGTGGTCCGAATGTCTGGTCAACATTAATGTGGTTGATGCCAACAATAATCCTCCCAAATTTTTAGAAAGGGAATACTTGTCGCCAGTACCAGAGCATGCCAAAATAGGTCAACGAATAATGCGTGTACATGCGGTGGATGAATTGGATGATGGTGTCAACGCGGAGATCGATTATACCTTAGTCAACGTAGGTAATGCCACTGGGTACTTTAGCATCAACCGCCACGATGGTTGGTTAACTTTAGCCAAGGAACTGGATGTACCACTAAATACCGTATTTTTATTGGGTGTTAAAGCAACAGATCGCGGTGTTCCTCCACAATCAGATGAAGTACGCATGCGGATAATTGTGACCGGTGAGAATCGCTACACTCCTATATTTACAGCTCAGGGTTACCAGGTAATAATACCTGAAAATGAGCCAATTGGTACAACGATACTCACTGTAAGTGCTAGCGATGAGGACAGTGGTCCGAATGGTATGTTGCGGTACTCAATTTCAGCCGGCAATGAACGCAAGGAATTCAATGTGGATGCGGTTACTGGTGCAGTGACTTTAATGCAGCCATTAGATTACGATGAGGTACAGGAGTATCATCTGAATGTGACCGCCGTGGATTTGGGTTATAAGCCACATAGCGCTATCGCCATGTTGTCGATTATACTTGCTGATATCAACGACAATCCGCCAATTTTCAATCAATCCGAGTATCATGCGTATCTAGCCGAAAATAGTCCACCGCAAACGTATGTTTATCGCGTGCATGCAACTGATCGCGATTCGCCAAAAAATGCCATTGTACTTTACTCGATTACCGGTGGTACCGGACGTAATTTTTTTGCAATAGATGAGAACAGCGGTATAATTAATGCCACCATCAGTTTTGACTATGAGGAACGAAAGGATTATAATTTGCAAATACAGGCAGCAAATCCTGATTCTAATATGAAAAGCAGTGCTGTATTGATGGTGCACATCACAGGTGTCAATGAATTCTACCCGCAATTCGTGCAACCTGTCTTTCACTTCGATGTTTCTGAATCATCAGAAGTGGGAACCACTGTTGGAGCAATACAAGCGACGGACAAGGATGCTGGTGAAGATGGAAAAGTCTATTATCTTCTTGTTGGTGCCAGTAATGATAGGGGTTTTGCCATTAACTCAGCAACAGGTGTGATCTATGTGTCTCGTCATCTTGATCGCGAAACACAAAGTCGAGTTGTACTCACTGTATTAGCTAAGAATTTTGGTGGTATACGCGGCAATGACACCGATGAGGCGCAAGTTATTATCTCAATACAAGACGGCAATGATCCACCGGAATTCGAAAAGCAAAAATATAGTACCGTAGTATCGGAGGCAGCACCATTAGGTACAAGGATAACCAGTGTTAAAGCCGTTGATAAAGATGTTCGTTCGCAAAACAATCAATTCAGTTACTCTATCATAAATGGCAATATACAGCAAGCATTCAAAGTAGATCCAACGACAGGTGATATTGAAACAGCACGTATACTTGATCGTGAAACAGTGGCTACGTATGAGCTAATTGTCGGCGCCATAGATACTGGACTGCCGCCTCAGACTGGTACTACAACGGTTCACATTGACCTACAGGATGTTAATGACAATGGTCCTATTTTCGAAGAAGGTGGTTTGTTGGGTTATATTGCAGAGAACGAACCTTCAGGATCATCTATAATGACTCTTGCCGCCAGCGATCCTGATTTGCCTCCAAATGGTGGTCCATTTACATATCAACTTTTGGACGGAAAACATAAATCTTTCATTAGCATCGACAAACATTCTGGTCTCGTAAAATCTACCAGAAGTTTTGATCGGGAAGTTACGCCCGTGCTGGAAGCTATCATTGAGGTTGAAGATAATGGCACACCAAGACAACGTGCTCAACATATACTACGCATCAATGTGCTCGATCAGAACGATAGTCCGTCTACATCACGCATGGTACACGTACTTTTGCACGTATTCGCGGATGAGATTCCGTTAGCTAAAATTGCCGATGTGCATCCGAATGATGCAGATACCAGCGGCGACTATAGTTGTCGTATTGTTCCGAATGCACAGTCTAGTCCAATTGGCGTATTTAGCATCACACATGGCTGCGATCTTCAGACTACCGGCAAGACAACAATTAATGGTTATTCATATGCCGTATCCGGTAATGATGGTAAACATGGCGACGTTGTGTCCACAGTCACCGTAGGTTTTCAGAACTTTGACAATGCAACGGTTGGTAATTCGGTTACAATACGAGTACCAAACATGACCGCAGAAACGTTTCTGGCTCAACACTATCGAAAATTTGCTGAACTCCTCAAGTCTCTATCGGAATCCAGTGATGAGTTAATGCTATTTAGCATACGGAATGCAGGTATTAATCAGACACATACGGAGATTTCACTCGCCTACAAAACTGCATCTACGAACGATCCGACGTACCGCACGCCACGTTTTATATTAGAGCGTCTTAGCAAGAAACAAGATATACTTGAGAAACTATTGCAGCGTTCAGATGGTGGCATAATCGTCGGGTACACACCATGCACGCACACACAGGCTTGCGCCAATGGAGGTGTTTGTAGTGCACAACTGCAAGTCGATACGCAGTCCCCGCTAAGCATCATTGACAGTCAGTCGTTAATATTTACAACACCACTTATTACGCATGACTACACCTGTAAGTGTCCTGACGGCTTCGTCGGACAACAATGCGACAAACGTCAAGATCCTTGCGCTCCGAATCCATGCCAGTCGAACGCACAATGTCGTCGTAACGGCTATGATTTTCAGTGCTCGTGTCCGCCACACAAGGAGGGTCGCTACTGTCAATTGGAACGTGGTGATGTATGCACCGGCAACCCTTGTCGCAATGGAGGCTCTTGTCGTCAAAGTCCCGATGGTGCCTCATTCTTTTGTCTCTGTCGTCCAGGCTATCGTGGCAATCAATGCGAGCATGTGGCTGACTCTTGTCGCCCAAATCCCTGTTTGTATGACGGCGTTTGTGTGGCACTGAAGCCCGGCTACAAGTGCAGCTGCGTTGGAGGCCGCTATGGCCGGCATTGCGAAAAAGCCACGTATGGCTTTGAGGAGCTCTCATTTATGGCTTTTCCGTCACTAGATGCCGCTACAAATGACATGTCCATCATATTTGCGACAACAAAACCCGATGCCTTGTTGCTCTACAATTACGGCATTCAGTCTGGTGGACGATCGGATTTTGTATCCATTGAAGTGGTTAAGGGAAAGGCATTCTTCAGTTTCGGTGGTGCCAGAACGGCAATTACTACAGTTGTAGTGGGCGCCAATAATCGCGACACATTAGCCAACGGCAAATGGCACAAAGTGACGGCAACGCGGAACGGACGCGTTATGTCTCTAAGTGTTTCCAAATGCACTGAGAATGGAGACGTTTGCGAAGATTGTCGACCTGGTGATGGCAGCTGCTATGCGGATGATGTCGGACCGATTGGGTAAGTGTGCAAAAATATTAAAATTGAAACCATTTATAAATATATTTAACATTTTACAGAACACTGAATTTCAACAAGCAACCATTGCTCATTGGCGGCCTATCCAGCGCCGATCCCGTACTTGAACGACCCGGTCAATTACATACTGATGATCTGGTAGGCTGCGTTCATAGTGTCTCCATAAATGGGCGCGCGCTAAATATGAGCGCTCCTTTAAAACAGCGCGGTGTACTGTCCACTTGCAATCGTAACACGAACGGCGGCCCATGTCAGCAGAGTCTTTCCACCGATCCCGGTCTTTCCTTGTGTGGTACCTACGGTGCCTGCATGGATCGCTGGCACAGTGCAATGTGTCAGTGCGGCGGTCAACTTCTCTCGCCTGACTGCTATAGTTCGTTAGAGTCAATCAGCATTTCAGAAGGAGGATTCATTGAGTTTCAAATTTCGGAAAAGCATCGTCGCATGCAATTGTTAGACCAGCTATATGGTGGCAACTCAGTGTGGTCGTATGATGTAACGCGTCGACGTCGTTATACTGTAAGGAGTGACAACTTGACCGCTCTTGCACAAATTGGTGATCCACCTAAGTCATTAAGTCTGCTGTTCCGTACTACAAAATCAGATGGCCTATTGTTGTATGCGGCAACGAATAAACATTTTACTGCAGTTGAGCTTCGTGCAGGAAAAGTTGTATACTACTCACAACAACAGGGTGGCGCCGCAGTTAATATGACTCTGCAACAAACAGAGGCGCTTAACGATGGAAAATGGCATAATGTAACATTGTATGCGGCACAACGCGTGCTCCACTTGTTGATTGACGACCAGCAATTAGGTGAAGAGCTTGATGCTGCGGGCGTACATGATTTTCTTGACCCATATTTGACGGCACTATCTGTAGGCGGTGTTCGGCGAGAGTATCTACAGAAAGAACCAAACTTCAATACGGCTGTCTATGAGGGTTGTATTGCCAACTTTACAATTAACAATGAAATACAACCGTTTAATGGTTCCGGTTCTGTGTTCAGCGATGTTATGACGCGTGGTAAAGTTTTCGCCGGCTGCACAAACGCACTGGGCGGTATAGGTGCTGCACAGGTCGCCGATCCGCTAAGCATCGGCATAACACTGGTCATTGTATTCTTCGTCATACTCTTGGTGGCCATACTGGGGTCCTATGTAATCTATCGTTTCCGCGGCAAACAAGAGAAGATGGGTGGACTCAGTTGCGGCGTTCCCGGTTTTCAAATTAAACAGAATAGCGCTGCCACCATGCTGGGCGGTTCTGGCATGAGTGCAAATCAGGCCGACCACGTGTTGGCGCGTGGTGTTCATGGAAATGATGGACAAGTAGGTTATCATGGTGACAATGGTGATCTAATACGCGGCGTCAGCGGTCATCATTTGGTTGGACCCGAACTGATATCGAAAAAGTACAAGGAACGCGAGATTGGTCCTGGGGAACACCAACAACAGCGGCCACAACGTCCCGATATAATTGAGCGCGAAGTGGTTAGTAAGAGTCCGCCACTGCGTGACGAACACCATCCACCGATACCACCTCCAAATCAAGCACACCATCCGCACGATCATCCGAGCTCTGTGGATCTAGGCGAGTATCCAGAACACTATGATCTGGAGAACGCCAGTTCGATTGCACCATCGGACATTGACATCGTCTACCACTATAAGGGATACCGCGAAGCGGGTGGCGTCCGCAAGTATAAGGCAAGTGCACCGCCAGTTGCATCGTACACACATCACAAGCATCAATCGGCAGCCACTGCACAACAGCAGCACCGTCATTCGCCGCGTCATGGCGTTGGTGTTGGCGCACCCTTCGTGCCGCGCGTGCCACCACAAGCTAGTCAGCCACCACCACCACCCTCAAGCACGCCGCGTCCGCATCAGAGCACACCGTTGGCACGACTTTCGCCTAGCTCTGAGCTCAGCTCGCAGCAACCGCGCATTCTCACGCTGCACGACATCTCTGGCAAGCCCTTGCAGAGTGCTCTGCTCGCAACCACTTCCAGTTCGGGAGGGGTCGGCAAAGATGCGCTGCACAGTAACAGCGAACGCAGTCTCAATAGTCCGGTGATGTCGCAGCTCTCAGGCCAGTCATCGAGCGCCAGTCGCCAAAAGCCGGGCGTACCAACACAGTCACCTGCACAGGCGTCCATGGGTCTTACCGCAGAGGAAATCGAACGTCTCAACGTACGTCCACGTACCTCGAGCCTAGTCTCCACTCTGGATGCTGTCTCGTCGAGCAGCGAAGCACCACGAGTGCCCGGCGGTGCACATCATTTGTCCTCGCTCGGCGGTGGGCTGCATAGCGGTGTCGATGTCGACGCGCACAGCTCCACATCCACTGATGAGAGCGGCAACGATAGCTTTACGTGTTCTGAGATTGAGTACGACAACAACAGTCTGAACGGCGACAGCAAGTATCAGAACAATAAAAGTGGGTCAGAAGATCTACCAGTCGGACGTTCAATGAGTAGCGATGGCGTCGGTCCTAAAGGCGTGGTGGGTAAAGCACCACCCATGCCACCACATTCATACGACGGCTTCGATTCATCGTTTCGAGGATCGCTCAGCACTTTAGTTGCCAGCGATGATGATCTTTCGACGCACATGGGCGGTATGTATCGACAACCAAATGGCGCTTCCTCGCCGTCGACCACGACGTTGGGCTGGGATTATTTACTCAATTGGGGACCAAACTTTGAAAGTCTCATGGGTGTTTTCAAGGATATCGCTGAATTACCGGATACGGTGGGTGAACAACAACAACAGCAGCAACATCAACAACAGCAACATGTGCCGCCATCGCTGCGCATACCGACGAATGTACAAAAAGCTTCCGAGGAATATGTTTAGGTTCATGTTATAATATTGAAAATTTAACTAGTTTAAGCGCTTTATTTAAATGCATAATTTATTTTAACTGCCATTTTATATGTAATTTAAATAAGAAAAATGGTCTGATGTCATTGCCATTTAAGAAGAAATTTGTTAAATTTTAAGTATTTCTTCGACTAACTTCATCTACTCCTAAACGCACACACACACACGCATATTTTTCACTTAAGTTACTAAAGTTATTCCATAGTAAGTAATTAAGTTGAATCGCCTTGTATCAAGGTTTATGTCCTAAATAAACTAAGCACTGCAGCGCACAGTGGTCTGTGTACACACTAAGTATTTGTAGTTTACTAACATTTTATTGTAGGTTAGTAGCAAACAATTTATTAATTAATAAAAATAAATAAAAAAAATAAACTAAAATAAAATAAAATAATAAATAATTAAAATTGTGTGCTATATTAAATTTAATAAGTTGCAAACAAAACTTAAATTCAAGTTTTTTTTTATAAATTTATACACTTTCAAATAACTACATTAATTTAAATTTTAATTTTAGCTTTACAAATTAAAATTATATCTTTAGCAATCATATACTTGCCATGGCAATAATTAAATTCGACTTATCGACAGCTTTAATTTAATACATAAATTTAATTTTAATTGAAAATTAAATACAAAATCTTCCATTAAATTACTGAGATTTATAAATAAAAATAAAATTTTAATTTAGGTACTAAAAAAACACATACACAAATATTTATTATTTTAATAACAATTATAAATACATTTAAAGAATGTGCAGACTGCTTTTAGTAAACATTTATGTAAAAATCAAAAATAGGTTTTCTAGTATTTAGAAAGTATTAAATAAGTATTTAATATTGCAACATTTTAGTATAATAAAGCATTAAAATAAAGAAAAAGAAGAAATATGCGTTTTTTTTGTATTAATCAACAAGTATTAATCTAGCAGTTTTGGCAAAAATATAGCTTGACCTGAATTAACACAGCAGGCAATGTAAGAAATTTATTACTACATCGTTAACACAAATTGTGTTGAAAACATGCAAAACCCGTGATGGTCAGTCAAGGGAGGGGGGAAATTCAATCGCAAATCCATTGGCTAAAATCCAGAATGCCAGTCAAAGGGGCACTCGTTTAATAATTTGTCCTACATTTCAGCACAATCGTGGGTGCGCTTTACATGCGTGTCCTTTATAAAAGAAATTGTACACCAGTCACCCCCAACATGAATTGAAATGGCCACCCAGAAACACAAACTTACATCGATTGTCGACTAAATATCAAATTCACCAGTGCGTTACAATTTTCTTACAGTTTAGTTTAATGGCAATGCGTATTAAGTCATTCAAAATGGTATGCAATAAATAATTTAGTAAAATCAAAAAATAGTTTGTATCAAGTGGAGCAATCTAATTCTAGTATTTTTTTATATTTTATCGAAAAAATCATTAATTTTTCTTTTAAAATTTAATCTTTAAATTAATTTCTAGATGCCACTAACTAATAATGAAATAATAGTTTCTAAATTGAGTAAATCAATTTTAAAATTATTAGTGGAATGTGACCAGATATATAAAGTTTCAAACTTAAAACTGCTATTAGTTCGCTGATATGCGTCGTAGGGTCCTCAAACTATAATTAAAAAATGCTCTTTCGGTCGATTTTTAATTTATTGGAATCCACGTACGGGGACCAGAGAAATCAGATTCCTAAATCGAAATTTCTATATTTTCGCAAACGTGAGGTTTCTAAGTTAAAATAGTTATGGCGTCTCTAATATGAGGCCTCAAAATTTGAATATTTCATAATTAAAAAATACTCTTTCGGTCGGTTTTTGATTTGGCGTCTCTAATATGAGGCCTCAAACTTTTCATATTTTATAATTAAAAAATGCCCTTTCGGTAGGTTTTTGATTTATGGGAATCCACGTACGGGAACCACAGATAACAGATTTCTAAGTCGAAATTGCTATATTTTTGCAAATGTGAGGTTTCTAAGTTAAAATCTAATATGAGGCCTCAAACTTTGCATATTTTATAATTAAAAAATGCTCTTTCGGTCGATTTATAATTTATTGGAATCCACGTACGGGGACTAGAGAAATCAGATTCCTAAGTCGAAATTGCTATATTTTCGCAAATGTGAGGTTTCTAAGATAAAATAGATATGGCGTCTCTAATATGAGGCCTCAAACTATGCAAATTTTATAATTAAAAAATGCTCTTTCGGTCGGTTTTTGATTTATGGGAATCCACGTACGGGAACCACAGATAACAGATTTCTAAGTCGAAATTGCTATATTTTTGCAAATGTGAGGTTTCTAAGTTAAACTCTAATATGAGGCCTCAAATTTGCGTATTTTATAATTAAAAAATGCTCTTTCGGTCGATTTTTAATTAACTGGAATCCACGTACGGGGACCAGAGAAATCAGATTCCTAAGTCGATATTGCTATATTTTCGCAAACGTGAGGTTTCTAAGTTAAAATAGTTATGACGTCTGAAATATGAGGCCTCAAACTTTGCATATTTTATAATTAAAAAATGCCCTTTCGGTAGGTTTTTGATTTATGGGAATCCACGTACGGGAACCACAGATAACAGATTTCTAAGTCGAAATTGCTATATTTTCGCAAATGTGAGGTATCTAAGTTAAAATAGTTATGGCGTCTCTAATATGAGGCCTCAAAATTTTAATATTTTATAATTAAAAAATGCTCTTTCGGTCGGTTTTTGATTTATTGGAATCCACGTGCGGGGACCAGAGAAATCAGATTTCTAAGTCGAAATTGGTATATTTTCGCAAATATGAGGTTTCCAAGTTAAAAAAGTAATGGCGTCTCTAATATGAGCCCTCAAACATTGCATATTTTATAATTAAAAAATGCTCTTTCGGTCGGTTTTTGATTTATTGGAATCCACGTGCGGGGACCAGAGAAATCAGATTTCTAAGTCGAAATTGCTATATTTTCGCAAATATGAGGTTTCCAAGTTAAAAAAGTAATGGCGTCTCTAATATGAGCCCTCAAACATTGCATATTTTATAATTAAAAAATGCTCTTTCGGTCGGTTTTTGATTTATTGGAATCCACGTGCGGGGACCAGAGAAATCAGATTTCTAAGTCGAAATTGCTATATTTTCGCAAATATGAGGTTACCAAGTTAAAATAGTTATGGCGTCTCTAATTGAATGGCTCATTCTTTGCATATTTTATAATTAAAAAATGCTTTTTCGGTCGCTTTTTGATTTACTGGAATCCACGTACGGAGACCAGAGAAATCAGATTTTGAAGTCGAAATTGCTATATTTTCGCAAATATGAGGTTACCAAGTCAAAATAGTTATGGCGTCTCTAATATGAGGCCTCAAACTTTGCATATTTTATAATTAAAAATGCTCTTTCGGCCGGTTTTTGATTCATTGGAATCCACGTATGGGGACCAGAGAAATCTGATTTCTAAACATGCGTCGTAAGTAAATGTCCCAAACTTTCTATAATGCTCTTAATTAATGCTCATTATTGCATTTGTATTCTGTATCTTCTTTAAGTATGACTTGACTTAAATTGAAATATTAGTGAAATTTTGGCATAATTACGATGTTCCTTATCAGTTATTTGAAGTGAGTGTTTTTGTAAACAAACCAGCAACAGGATGTTAAATCAGCTGCTGTATGTTCCTCTCCGCTCTCACTACTGAGTCTGCGTACTCTGCAAGGAGAGCTACTCGGGCTTTGAAAGCTTTTGTGGTCAAACAAAAAAGCTTTAATTGCAAAAACAAATTAATTTCTGTTGAATGGTTGGCAACGCAAACAGTTTCATTCATAACATAGTTTTGGTCAATTCTATGGCCAAGGCTGGTACAAAAAGCTTAGCGCCAAAGGCAACGGACTCAGTTATGAGTTGAACTTCGAAGCGAACGGTTGAAAAGTGAAGCGGTGTCCGAAAAAAAAATTACTTTTAGTGGACAATGGTTAAAGTGTCAGTGCGTGTCTGGAACACATTAGCAAAACAAAAAGGATAAAAAGGAAACCAATCGGGTGGTTCAGTAACTTGCTGGATTGACTGACCAAACATTGACAGACAGACATTTTATTTTACCAAAAACAGAACAGCAAAGAACTTTATCTACTTTTGAATATTTGGTGAAATAAAGATTAGTACTGAACGTGGACAAGATGTTCTTTCGACGCATGTTTCAGCGCAAAGACAGCGATGATGATGACAACAATAACCGTACCAAGCATGGTCACAACAATGCCGCTGTGGAAGATGAGGACGATGATGCAGCGATCTATTACGAGCACGAAACTCATCAACGACAGCACCCCAACACTCATTACCCACACGCAGATTTTCAACTTCATCGCAGCGGTGCCGTTTCTTCGACACCACGCACTCAACGCAAATTTGGCGCAGCAAAACCATACTCATCGGCGAATATATCACATCGTAGCAATCTGGGTGGCTCCGGTGCAACAACCGCTGTGCAATTAACGCCTCTTTGGGAGCATATACTACGAACGCGTACCTTGCCACCGGGTACGTGCCCCCTGCAAATGTTCGGTGAATTTCACGAGCGACTGCGTGATCCCGAGTGGCAGGTGCGTCAACATGCGCTCCGTGTTTTCGTCGATGTGCTGGTGGTAATGCGCTCAAAAGCAGACTCCTACATGGATTCACTTATCGGGCAGCTGGTTGAGAATCTCGGACATCCAGCGCCGACTGTGCGTAAAGGCGCACTGGACTGTCTGCGCGTCTATCTTGCGGAAACGGCAATGCCGGAGACAATTATGCTGCAGATACTTGACATCGGACTGCATCAGAAGATCACCAACGAACCGTTCGGTGGTCGTTTAACATGCGGTGTAATGCTATCGCTGCCGGCACTGGTACAGTCGACGCTGCATACCAGCAAACGTCCGTTCATACTGCGCAGCACCGTCGACATGTTGGTGCAGAAAATGGGTCAAGTAACGCATCAAGAGATTACGCTTAAGGTGCTGTCCAAGCTACGTGATCTTATCGGTGAGTCAGAGTTCATGGAGTTAATGTCGCATGGCGCCTATCGTGAGTTCGAACTGCTCTGCAATGTATATGGCGTCGGTATGAGTGATGCGAATGTGGGTACAGCGCAACATCAGCCAAACTCCTGGCGCCGCACATCCCAGCAGCAGCCAACTTTCAGTAATTCGCCGCAACAACGTCATCTGCTGATAGCGGACAATTGTTGGCGCTCCTCAGACGAAGAACAAATGATGCAGTGTGCCGCTTCCTCACTGCCGAAAGTCATTAAATGTGAGAAGATCATATTAGAGACAGAGATTAAAATCAACGATGATACGCTGACAATGCGCATATTGGAGGCTAAGGATGATGATACAGATTGCACCGCAGCAGAAGATAGTCCCTGTAAATCAATGTCCGCAACAGATACCTATCCTAATAGTCTGGAGGATGAAATCGTTTGCGGTCGTCTGTTGAGTGCGCGCAACAGCATGGATTCGGCTGGAGTTGTGCAGTTGCTCAGTGATTCCGAGGTAGAGGAAATCTATCGAACTCGCAGCAATTCAACACCGTATGTAACCAGCACTTTGGTCACACCATCCACACCATCGCGCACACCGAAACGTGTAACCTTCGGCGGTGAAATTGTGAAAATGCGCACACCCGATAGTGATGCACCCTCTACAAATAATCACAATCATAATACAAAAGTTGGCGATTTTAAAAGGGCAACACTACATCTAGGCGAAACAGTAGTAGAATTATCGGATACAGTAGAAAGAAATGATGCGGTTGAGTCAAATGAGTCAAATACTTCGAAAGATATAAACGATTCGTTAGAGACAAAATCTGTGATAGAGAGAAAACCATCGGATGAAACAACCACATCCGCAGATACCTCGATTCAATGTAATAACGTGACAAATAAAACGAATCCTTTAAGCTTGGAGATAACCAACGATAATACGAAACCCTTGTCACGTCCCAGCACAGCACAATCTCCAAAAAGACGAGCGCCGACACGTAATCCGGAAGAGTCTGTAGAGAATCCATCCTCAATTGCGACCTCGACTTCGAGTACACCTACATCTCCCGCGAAACGAAAGGATTTAGGTACCAGTCCTACAACGTCACCCCGGTCACCATTTAAACGCATCAACATTAGTCCTGTCGACAGCATTATAAGTCCCAAGGTGCAACATAAACAGATCGAGGTGCTACATAATTTGCAACGTGATCCTTCGCCGGTACGCGCACGTAGAGCGAGCATACGTCAGGAAGAGACCGATTCTGCAGATAAGCAGCCGGCAATAGACAGCCAAGCGGATAAGAAATCGCAATCGGTAACACCGCCACCACCTAAATCTTGGGAAGAACTTGGTATTGTGGACGATGATGTGTTGATGGATCTTAGAGCAGGGGTAAATATGCATAATTCGATAACTTTTGCTTAAGATGTGTCACATCTCAATTGCATATAACTTATCATAAGAATATTTAATGTGTTACATTTGAAATTTGCAAACCTCTAGAATATTACCGCACGACCCTAATGAGCCTCACGAATACACTCATTTCACTTTATACATTTTACGAATTTAAAATGTTTACTCTAAATTTCTCTTACCTTCAAAATGTCGAATATTTTATAAAGTTCAACACGATAAGAGCTATAAAAGTTATGCATACTCAAAAATAGTTAAATACAAACATGCATGACCAATAATAACTCCATGTACCACAAAAATACATATTATTCGTAAACTTACACTCGCATACATAGTATCCATAGTCGATGTACCGTAAACTAAACAACAGAAAAAAAAACTAGGTCACTAGGATATTTCGTCTAAGTAAAAGTTGGAGTTAGTATGGCCGGGTGGCAAAGCAATTATATATTTATGTTATTATTTATTTGATTTACGTATTATGACTTTCAATTCGTCGCAACAGACTGACGTTCATTATAGACGAGACGCGTCAGTAAATAAAATACAAAAGAACAACCACAGTTGTAGATCATTACTTTAAGATAAGATATAGTTGCAAATGAAAAAAATATTAGGGGCCTGTCTGGGTGAAACAGATACTGTGGTGCACTTATCGACAGGGCATAGATTGAAATGAAGGTATTTAAATGTTCATTTTACATGCACATTGCCGACGCATATGTGGTTCTGATTTGCAGTTGATATTTTTGCAATTCACACAGACAAAAAGAAGCAAAAATAATCGGAGACGGAATATTATTCCCTGATAATTATTCTCCGGACAAATTTTTCCTTTCATAATTTATCCACAAAACAAATCTTAGATGGCCAAGTACTTCACGAGACAATTCTTCCCAGACACAGTTCTTCCCAGATCCATTTCTTGCTTGTAACATTTCATACCCAGACAATTCTCCTCCTCGGTGGTATAATGGAAAATTCACTCGTAGCTGTCAGAGTTATATGAGATATTTGAGCATAACGGTCACAATCGCCCATTTTCTATTACAAACAGCGTATGTATAAGTAGGTAATCTAAATTAGGAGTTACATTGGTCTGGCTGTTCTAGTTTTTCTGTAATCGTGATTTAATCAGACAGACAGGTCATGCTGATCAAGCGGAGCCTAAAATTGTACTTAGTTACTTTCATAATGTCAGCATATCGACAGACAAACACACTGTTTCGAGATGTCGTGGAATTCATTCGATCGCGATTACGATTTTGTATCTATATTAAACTACATCGTATCTATGAAAACATTGCGTTATGGTTGTGATAAATATTTAAATATCGTATGTTTTCATTCAGTTTTATTGTACGAAAACTTTTTAAAATTAGTAGTGGTAAAACAACGAGATCGAACTTTTTTATCGCAATTAATTCAAGAAAACTTCGATCATCGAAGAACTCCGAGACGCGGCAGACTTGGAACGCACAATAGGGAATATTACAAACAAAGAAATAACGAAGATAATAACAGTTATACGAACATTAAAGAAAACCGCAACAATTTTACTTTTTGATAAGTACATAAGATATTAACCACTGCATATGAAGTATAATTGCTCTTAGTTCCTTTTTTTTGATAACATTTTTTTATAACCAAGAAGCTATGTTACTTAAAATCAGGAAAGTTTTCATATAGCTGAATAAACTCCGTATACTTCTTGGCGCCTTCTGGACTTTAAAAGATGTTTCCCCTGTACAGTAAAACCAGAAGAATTATATTAATGAATTTCAGAAGTTATATTACCTGTATACCTACGATGGTGGATAATCGGTTGATTATGATCTGGTCCACTTTTGTAAATATTCATCAAATAGCACTAAAACCTACAACGTACAGTGATGTGCGAAAAAATAGGGACACCAATGCAATTTTTTGATAAGTGATATTGCCTACAGGGTTAATTACAAAAACAATGTTAACTTACTTTATTTCAAACATTGCTTATATGCAGAATAGAATACCCATAATAGAGCATAATTATTCAGAATATTTTTTGAAAATTTCAATCAATTTGTCTCAACCTTCTGATATTTCTTGTGAAAATTAATAACGACAGTTGCAAACTTTGCTCTATTTTAAATTTTTTTTTTTTTTTTAAATAATCCATTATTGTTAAAGTAATAGTATGTTCTTAAGTTAGAAAAGAAATTATATTACTTAGAAAATATAGTTGTTGGAATTGGGGCGATTACAGCAGTGTAGCGCCGAAAACATTTATCTAATAAAAAAAACTACAAAGTATAGGCAAGTCTTACAGGAAAATTGCAGAAATTGTTGTATACTCTAAGACAATTTCGTAAAATTCCATTAATTGAGTCCATAAATTAGATGCACGAGGTCAAAAATCTATAATTTCGTCTGTCACAAAAAGTTATATTTTGCGACATGTAAAAATCAAAACCGGCTGTTTCATCCAGAGCATTGAAAAAGGGGTAATTCTTGACATGGAGCAATCTACTTACTTACTTACTTAAATGGCCCTTACAACCGTGGATCGGTTTTGGCCGCTGAGATGAAGCCGCGCCAGTCGGATCTGCTTTGCGCGCGCTGACGCCAGTTAGAAATACCAAGCGTTGCCAGGTTGTCCTCAACTTGGTCTTTCCAACGCAGATTTGGACGCCCTCATCTACGCTGTCCACCTTCGAGTTTCGATTCAAGCACCTTCTTGGCTGGAGTGTTTTCATCCATTCGTTCGACATGACCTAGCCAGCGAAGCCGCTGGATCTTGATGCGCTTGACTATGTCAATGTCGTCGAATAACTCATACAGCTCGTGGTTCATCCTGATTCGATACTCGTTAGCAAAGCAGATAGGGCCAAAGATTTTACGGAGAATCTTTCTCTCGAACGCTCCCAGTACTCTCTCATCGGTGGTGGCCAGCGTCCATGTTTCTGCACCATAAAGTAGGACGGGCATGATGAGTGACTTGTAGAGCGTTATTTTTGTCCGGCGAGAGAGGGCTCTGCTTCTCAATTGCCTACTGAGCCCAAAGTAGCACCTGTTGGCAAGAGTTATTCTCCGTTTGATCTCCAGGCTGACGTCGTTGTTGCTGTTTACGCTGGATCCCAGATAGACGAAGTCCTTCACAATGTCGAACTTGTGGGTGTCAAAATCAGCTTTTTGTCCAAGACGCACGGACTCTTTTTTGCTTGTTGACACAAGGAACTTCGTCTTGTCCTCGTTCACCGCTAGACCCATTCGACGCGACTCTTTCTCCAATCTGGAGAATGCTGCGCTGACTGCTCGTGTGCTCCTGCCAATGATATCAATATCGTCGGCATATGCGAGCAGCATGACACTTTTGTTGAGGATAGTGCCGCTTTGACGGAGTTCGGCAGCTCGAACTATTTTCTCCATCAATAAGTTAAAAAAGTCGCACGATAGGGAGTCACCCTGTCTGAAACCTCGTTCGGTATGAAATGGCTCGGAGAGGTCTTTTCCTATTCTCACTGAGCAACGTGTGTTGCTCAGGGTCATCCTGCAAAGCCTTATAAGTTTCGCAGGTATACCGAACTCAGACATTGCGGCGTATAATCGTTCCCTTATCGGAGTGTCGAAGGCGGCTTTATAGTCGACTAATAGGTGGTAGGTGTCGATCTGTTTTTCTAGGGTCTTTTCCTGGATTATGCGCAATGTGAAAATCTGGTCTATGGTGGACTTTCCAGGTCTGAAGCCGCACTGATAAGGTCCAATCAGTCTGTTGACGATGGGCTTCAGTCTTTCACATAATACGCTCGATAGAACCTTGTATGCGATATTGAGTAGGCTGATCCCACGGTAGTTGGCGCAGATAGTGGGATCCCCTTTCTTAAGGATTGGGCAGAGTACACTGAGGTTCCAGTCACTTGGCATGCTTTCATCCGACCATATTCTGCTTACGAGCTCGTGCATGCTCTCTATTAGCTCTTCGCCTCCGGTCTTAAACAATTCAGCAGGCAGGCCATCAGCACCTGCGGCTTTGTTGTTTTTCAGCCGAGCAATGGCTGTTCTGACCTCGTCATGGTCGGGTGGCGGAATCTCAACGTCGTCATCAAGTACTGGGGTTGCCGGGTTTGCTTCTCTATCGGTGGAATTGAGGTCATCATCACCGGTCAGCAGTTTAGAGAAGTGATCCCTCCATATTTTCAGTGTGCTCTGGATATCTGTCACTAGATTCCCGTTCTCATCTTTACAGGAAGAGGCTCTGGATTTTGAACCTCCGGCTAGGCGTCTTATTTTCTCGAAGAATTTTCTAGCCTCATTCCTGTCCCCATGCATCTCAATCTCCTCACACTCACGTCTTTCTGCCTCGCTTTTTTTACGCCTGAAAAGACGTCTCTCTTCCCTCCTCTTCTCTTTGTATCGCTCCTTCGCAGCTCGCGTAGCTACTGACTGCAGGGTGGATTTGTACGCAGCGTCTTTCTCTGCAGTGGCCGCGCGACACTCTTGGTCATACCACTGATTCCTCAGGGGGCGTTGGAATCCAAGCACCTCTTCGGCAGCCGTACGCATAGAGCAGGAGATATGATTCCACTGCGCGCTTATATCATCGAGAGGAGGAGTGCTTTGTCTAAGCAGGTGTGAGAGTCGAGTGGAAAAGGCTTGCGTTGTCTGTTGTGATTGCAGCTTTCCGACGTCTAGCTTTCTCTGCGTTTGGTTCCGTACGTTCTTCGCAGCGCTTAAGCGTGTGCGGACCTTGGCTGCTACAAGGTAATGATCCGAGTCCATATTGGCACCTCGGATAGTGCGTACGTCCATCACGCTTGAAGCGTGCCTTCCGTCAATCACAACGTGATCAATTTGATTTCGAGTTTTTTGATCGGGCGACAACCATGTGGCCTTGTGAATATCGAAATGTTCGAATCTAGTGCTACTAACTACCATGTTTCGTGCTGCGGCGAAGTCGATTAGCCTCGTTCCGTTATCGGAAGTGTTGGCATGGAGGCTAAATTTTCCGATTGTGGGACAATAGATGGCTTCTCTGCCCACCTTGGCGTTAAAATCGCCTAGCACGATTTTGATATCGTGGCGGGGGCAGCGCTCGTATGCGTTGTCTAGGCGCTCGTAGAAGCGCTCTTTTGTCTCGTCATCTTTCTCGTTCGTCGGAGCGTGTGCACAAATTAGGCTGATATGGAAATATTTAGCCTTGATGCGGATTGTTGCCAGCCTTTCGTCCACGGGCGTGAACCTAGAGACAAGATGGCGGAGTCTCTTGCCGACCACAAATCCACATCCAAATTCGTGTCTCTCCGCATGGCAGCTGTAGTAGATATCACAGGACGCTTGTTTCGAACAGCCCTGTCCCGTCCATCGCATCTCCTGGATAGCGGTGATGTCAGCCTTATATTTTTCGAGGACATCTGCCAGCTGGATAGAGGCACCTTCCCTATAAAGGGTCCGGACATTCCAGGTGCATATCCGTAAATCATGGTCCTTAAAACGTTTGCGTGGGTCGTCATCGTTGTAATCGGTCGTTATCCGAGGCTTCTTTTTTGTTTTCATTGGGCGCATAGGTTTTTTCCGTGGTGGGACCCAAACCCAACGCACGAACCCTCACTCTGAGGGAGATGCTCGCCACTCACTTTAGCCGACTTCTACACCGGGTGGTGTAGAGCGCCGTTTCCAGGGACTTCCACGAGGAGGACTTCCACCGAAGTGGAGGTGTCACCATTTGACAATTTGTCAATTCTGGTGACCAGTGAGTTGACTTGAGACGACACCGACAAGGATTGCGCTGGCTTCGCCATGTTGAAGCACTCAGACACGTTGCCTTGTGATAATCGCCCCCATAGCCCCCCTGGAGCAATCTACTAATTGTAAAATGTTGAATTACGAAAATCTTAGGGAAAAAAAGTGCAAGAAACGATCAGGAAAGTTAGGTCACATGTGAAATTTTGAAGTAGGGAAATTGTGTTGGTGTGATGAAATTAGTAAGAATTATAAAAATTATAGTCGGTCTAAGCCGACTATAAATACCCTACACATATGTGATAATATATGCGGTTACCATTTATAGTTGAACTGGGGTTTACGGATCCTGAAAATAACTACAATCTTGCAATCGCTGAAGAATTTCTTTTTATTTGATAACCATATGTACAAATGGGTATGTGTACCGAATTACGTTTTTTTTTGGTAACCACAAGTCGGTTAACGGGAAAACACTATTTTTCATATATCTGAGCATAAAGTCAATATATATTTGAACAAAAAAGTTCACTTCAGCCCGTATAAAGTAAAATTTATCTATAGATGTAAATTTTATGAGGTATTTGAACATAAGTGGTCGGTTCACAGGTCATAATAATGCGATCATTCCAATTTTCTTGTTGATACAGCGTAGATATATAAGTAACATAAATAAGGAGTTTCTTTGATCTAGCTCTTCTAGTTTTGCTGTAATCATGATTTCAACAGAAGGACGAACTCTAAATCTTTTCTAATCAAGATCAAGAATATATATACTTTTCCATACCGGATATTCTTCCTTCTTGGTGTTCCAAACGTTCCAAACTGAATATACCCTTAGTGTAGGTCGTAAAAATTACACTTTACATCTAAAAAATATTACAAAATTTCATTGAATGTTAACATTTTGTATTCAGTAAAACTATTGTAGCATAAGATCAATATTGAACAGTTTGGTCTCATTTAAAAGGTAATTCATTACTTATGCTAATGGTGTACTCGTTTTTAAAATCTCTAATACAAACATAATAAGAACTGATGATACAATCCTATTAATATAATAAATCTGTTTGTTCGTTTGTACGTTTGTTCCGCTTCTCCGTATAAACGGCTGATCTGCTTTTCTACAAATTTTTACCACATACGCGGAATGGTATGAAAGGAATGATAGGCTATATATGGGCGAGATTGGACAAAAATACGTGGCACCTCCCATACAACCTAAATTTTCAATACGATATAACTCGGCACTTTCACCAGCTACGAACATGAAACAAAAAAACGCAAATACAAAAAAAAAATATTAAAAGCAAAAACACAAAAGCAAAAGCACGAAACAAAAGCAAAAATACAACAACAGTAACATAAAAATAAAATCTAATGGAAAAACAAAAAAAGGAAAAATAAAGAAAAACAAACTCACCACACTAATACCCACCACACTAATACCCACCACACTATAATTTACCACACTAAAACTCACTACACTAAAACTCACCACAGTAAAAATTCACCACACTAAAACTCACCACACTAAAAATTCACCACACTAAAACTCACCACACTATAATTCACCACACTAAAACTCGCCACACTAAAACCCACCACACTAAAAATTCACCACACTAAAACTCACCACACTAAAAATTCACTACACTAAAACTCACCACACTAAAACTCACCACACAAAAAATTCACCACATTAAAAATTATTATAATAATAATAGTTTGGCGCTACAGTCCTGTATAGAACTTCGGCCGAGCTCTCTCACCATTTTGAGGTGTGCGTGTTATACTTGTACTCAAAGAGGTGGGACCTACAGTTTATTGCCGAATCCGAACGGCGGGTGAGAGTTTTTCATAGGCAATGATTTTACTCTCGTAGGTTTGCCATTTACTGCCGAGAGGTAGCGCGGTATAGAAAAATGCTTCTATGAAAAGATGTTGTTAGCCCCAGTCCAGTCTTGAACCGGGAACCTTTCGACTCGCAGTACAACGCACTAACCACTGAGCTACCGCGGCTACACACATTAAAAAAAATTCACCACACTAAAAATTCACCACTCTAAAACTCACCACACCGAAACTCAACACATTAAAACTAAGTACACTAAAACTTCTACTGGGAAAAACTCTACGGTGAAGAATTCTACCGGGAAGAATTCTACGGTAAAGCGTTCTATGGAGAAGAATTTTACGGCGAAGATTAATTTCACGGAATTCTACGGGGAAGAGCAATCTGAGAAAGAATTGTCTTTGAGAAAAGTTATTTTGACGGAGAATTATTATTTGGTTACTACATTTATAAAACCAATAAAAACTTCCATAACCCATCCCACGCGCCCCTGATATAAATAATAAAAATGTTAAATAAATAATAAAAATTAAATAAAATCGCTTCATATCTTTGAATTCACAAAATCTTGGCACGAGTCGTGCACGGGTCCAGCTAGTAAAGGATTTTTCACGCTACAAAAGTAGAGCGACAGGGACAGCATACGACGCCATATTTCTTGCCGCTCTTTTGACATTTCTCTTCAGTAAGGTTTGCCATTTCATGCCACTGTAGCCGCTTCACCACCAGAAGCGTCGTATGTTCGATAATTTCAACACTGGCGTAATATTTATTTAATAAAGCCATTATGTGTTGCAAAGTGCTCGGAATGCTTGGAATAGCAGATATACAAAAATTCGTTGGAACCGCCATAGTATCATAGTAAAATTAAATGAAAGGATTTTTTTTTTTTTTAAGTATTTCTAAACCCTGGTGACCTCTGTACTAATTTCAACGACAGCGGCATTTAATTTGCTATCCTTCACATCCATCCCGTTCTAAAGTGATATAATATTCAAAATATTCCGTTCTAACACGCTGTACTATTCCCAAATTAATTCATATAAGAGAGTTCATGATATTTTTGTTTTTTTAAAATTTCGACAATTTAAATGCCAAATGATAGTAAGTACTTCTTCTGCAACAGACCAATTTGTGAATATCAATGAATCCAAACTGCAATTGGTTTTCAATTTGACGCTAAATGTGTTGCAAACTAATTCAGTGCCTCATGAATTATTAAAAACTTGATGAATGTGAATGACGATTGAATGAAATTTAGCTCGACAAAGAAAATAAATACAACAACTACAACGGAAAAGCATATCGCGTGCTTGAAAATGAACAAATGGAAATTTAGAAAAATAAAAGGACGACAACCCACTCACGGCAAGACACCCACTGCAAGTAACACAACGCTACTACTACACGCAGTATTTACAGGCAGCAATTATTAAAAAAAAGTGTTTAAAATCAAGAATTTTAACCGCATTGTATAGAATTAATATGGTGTTTTATGTTGTGGTTGGTTGTAATACCAGTATTAGTAATGGTTGTGGTAGGTTCTTTGTTGTTCATCTGGAACTAAGTGTCGGTTGTGGCTATTGATAACATTTCATTAACTGCATTCTTAATGATTTCAAATTGTTCTGACCCAGTTGTATTGTATTTTATTATGTGCTTTCTAATCGATGCAAGTTTATAGTTTCCACATAAAGTGGGTCAACATGATGTTATAAAGGGTAGGTTTTATTAAAATACAGTCGGGAATTTCATTTTTGTATACAATTTTTATACAATTCGTTGTGACTTATTTTCTGTAAGTTACACTGCACACGAAACAATACTATGCAATAATTCTAATATTTGCTTTATAGAACAATTTGATACTTAAACACTTCCGTTTAGCAAAACATAAAAAACAGTAAGAAATGATTATACAAAATGAACGTGACAAAGAACCGCCTTCGGTAAAAGGGAAAAACCTCTATGTTAAATTATAATAGCTTTCGCGACATATTTCTCGCATAATTATGATTATTTTTGCGTTACATGAAACGTTTTTTATTCACGCAAAATGACCACAAAATATAAAAGAAAAAAAATAAATAATAAATGAAGCACTTAACCTAGTATTTGGTGTAAAATCTCAAAATAATAAAAATGAAAATAATGACCAACATTTTTTGCATTATATCAGTATTTAATTTATGCTACACTTTTTGTCTAACTATTTTTAAAACTTTTTCATAATTTTTTTTAATTACTTTCTTCATATTGTCGTTGTAAAGGGTTTTTCAACAGGGACGCTACAAAAGTAGAGCGACAGGGACAACAAACGACGCCATATTTCTTGCCGCTCTTTTGACATTTCTCTTCAGTAAGGTTTGCCATTTCATGATGGAAAGATATATGAATTCGAATTTCGGTAGTAAATTTTAATAATTTCAACTCGTTGTTGGCTGGTATATCTTTCCAACATGAAATGGCACACCTTACTGAAGAGAAATGTCAAAAGAGCGGCAAGAAATATGGCGTCGTTTGCTGTCCCTGTCGCTCTACTTTTGTAGCGTCCCTGTTGAAAAACCCTTGAAAAAAACTTTTGTAGCGCTCTTATTGAAAAACCCTTTATAACGAAAAGTCACCAATTACATTTTCAAAATGCCAAATGTTCATTTATTAAAACTGAATATTTTTGCCAATTTTAAATCAATGGTTTGCCATTTCATGATGGAAAGATATATGAATTCGAATTTCGGTAGTAAATTTTTATAATTTCGACTCGTTGTTGGCTCGTATATCTTTCCATCATGAAATGGCCAACCTTACTGAAGAGAAATGTTGAAAGAGCGGCAAGAAATATGGCGTCGTTTTCTGTCCCGGTCGCTCTACTCTTGTAGCGTCCCTGTTGAAAAACCCTTGAAAAAAACTTTTGTAGCGCTCTTATTGAAAAACCCTTTAGAACGAAAAATCACCAAATACATTTTCAAAATGCCAAATGTTCATTTATTAAAATCTTTATATATTTGCCATATTATATGTAAATCTATCAATTGATATTTCAACTTTAAAAATGCATCAATTACTTTTTATAATATTAATCTAATCAACAAACTCGAAATTTAAGTTTTTCATAAATATGTATTTGGTGACTTTTCGTTCTACAACGACAATATATATAAAAATTATATATTTTCCACATTTCATGTCTTTTAATATTTTTTTTTACTTTTTAAATTATTTGCTTTACTTAAAGCAAACTTTTTACTACTTTATGTATTTTCCATAAAATTCTAAAGCCACTTTCTCATTTCCTGACTTCATCCACGTGTTCACGTCTTTGAATCGCACTTCCTCACTCACTCAGTTGCATCAACGTTATATTTTGTATATAATACAAGTGGCAATTTTGTAGTTAATGTTTTATTATTTCTTTTTGACCCAGTTCACCGGACGCTGCTCCTTCGGCGCACTTTTATTGCAATGACGTCTATACGCTGGCATTTTTCCTTAGTTTTTTTTAAATTTTTTTTTTTTTAGTAAAATACCCAACAAATTTTTGGGTGGAAAGTCGGCTGACTTTCATATTTGTTTTGGGCAACTGTTCCCCGGTTGAAGAAACCCAGGATCGCGTGCAACAAATAGCCGCGTCGTAATAATGATGGTAGATATCAAAAGAGGTTTTGCTATTTTGACAAATTTAGTGTTAAAGTGAAATTTAAATCGATCTGAAGACATTTTAATTTTTTTGCGCTTGAAGAATAAAATGATGAAAATAAAAATTCGAAGACTGAATAACTGGTAAAACTGTCACAAAGTTGTAAGAATATTACAGATAAAAAATTAATAATGTATTTTGAGTATCCAAAGAATGCAGAATGGTAATGTAGGGAAAATAAATTTGCAAACGATTGAAGAACATCGATTCATTACTATTTGTTTGTGTAGGTCAGAAATTGTTGAAGTCAAAAAACAAGTTGTATTGGAAATTCTAAATCTTGACAACGGGTCGTACTAGTTTTTCTCTATATATTTAAAAAAAAAAAGATTTACTCAAAAATAAGTTAACGTAATTTAAAACCAGTAGGGAAGGTTAGGTTACATGGGAAATTTTGAAGTAAGAATATTGTTTTAGTTGGTGTGATGAACTTAGTAAGAATTATGAAAATTAATAGTCGGTCTAAGCCGACTATAAATACCCTACACGAATGTGATAATGTACGCGGTGACCACTTCAAGTGGTGCATAGGTCACCAGGGTTTAGAAATCCTGAAAATAACTACAAACTAGAAATCGCTGATGAATCCTTTCATTTGATACCCATATGTACAAATGTATACCGAATTTCGATTTATTTTTTCAAGAACCCCAAGTCGGTTACCGAGAATTTTTTTTTCATTTATTTTAGCATCAAGTCAAGATATATTTGACCAAAAAAGTTCACTTAAGCTCGTATAAAGTAAAATTCATCTGTAGATGTACATTATATGAGGTATTTGAACATAAGTGGTCGGTTCGCAGGGCACACAGGACCCTTAATGGACCGATTTTCTTTTTGAGACAGCGTAGATATATAAGTAATCTAAATTAGAAGTTTCATTGATCGAGCTCTTCTTTGTTTTTTTTTTTTTACAAATTAACCAACGCTCAGGGGATGCCCCCTATTCATGCAATGCACAGTGTTGATCGTAAGATGGGATAATAGGTTAAATGGAGGGTGGAAAGATGGAGTAGTGTCGGTGAATGTTTGTTTTGAACTTGCCAATATCAAAAATGTCGGGAAAAACAGACGCAGGGAGATTGTTTCACAAACGTATCGTGCGACTGAAGAACGAATTCTCTCGGTAATGCGTGGTTCTATTAAGAACCGAGTGAACTACGAAGGGGTGGGCTTGGTTCGATGCCCGAGTAGAACGAGAGGACACACGACCTGGTGGAATCAGGCCATGTATTTCCCTCGAACACTTACCATTGTAATACCTATAGAACAGGCTTACACACCCTACGGTCCTTCGGTGCTCAAGAGAACCAATAGACGATGACATATTTTCATCCCCTATGCGAATTGTTCATCATATGTGCGAATTGTATTCCATCTTAGGCCGAATATAGGTGGTGTAGACAGTGCGCAAGTCAACAGGAGTGAAGTATGTCTTACACCGTTTTAAAAAACCGAGGCACTTGGCCGCCTCTTTCGACACGTCAAATATGTGATCATTCCAACGGAGATCACATTGAATTGATATGCCCAGAACGTCAAGAGCAGCTGACTCTGCAATATCCACAGCACCCATATTAAGGGGAGGTAGGGTTGAATCCATTCTTTTGTGAGATAACAGACAACATTGGGTCTTGCGTGCATTAAAATCAACTCTATTTGCAAGACCCCACTCGGAGATTGTTTTAAGGTCATTATTGAGTGTGTCATTCATAGTGCGTCTTTTACTCTCAATCTCCAAATAGGTTGGGCGCTTGTTGAACGAGTATGAATGACAAATGTTACTGTCATCTGCAAAGGAATGAATTGGGTTCTGGGTCAATGACAGAAGGTCATTGATAAATACCAGAAATAGGGACGGGGATAGGACGGAACCCTGCGGAACTCCAGAATTGATGAAATGTTGTTCCGAAAGAACACCATCCATCGCAACTCGTATTGAACGACCCTGGAGAAAACTCGATATCCATCGAGTAAAAGATTCACCAACACCATATGCAATTAGTTTTGAAACGAGGGCTTTATGCCACACTCGATCAAAAGCCTTGGAGATATCAAGAGCAACAGCCTTGCTCTCCCCGAAAAGGTGAACACAATTATTCCACTTTTCGGAGAGGACCGCCATCAAGTCACCTGTGGATCTGGCCCTACGGAAACCATATTGGTGGTCACTGAGGAATTCGTTGTGCTCAAGATAGTTCACATGGTGGAAGTTAATTACGCTCTCCATTACCTTGGAGAGTGCAGAGCATATTGCAATGGGTCGGTAATTGGCAGGGTTCGTGGCCTCGCCCTTTTTCGGAACTGGCTGGACATTGGCAACCTTCCAACAAGATGGAAAAACTCCTGTCGTGTAGGAGATGTTGAAAAGGTTACGCAACGGACAAGCCAGCGTTGACGCGCAGTTCTTCAACACATGGGCAGATATGCCATCTGGCCCAGAGGCTTTGTTAACGTTGAGGTTTTCTAAAACCTTTTTAACTGCCCGAGTTCGAAAATGTATCTCCGGCATTGCAGAAGAAACAAAATCGACGACAGGCAGTGGTTGATTACTATCTGGGAGCGTTGAATTATTTGCAAATAATTCTGCCAAGAGATTAGCTTTATCAACCGGGTCAGTGAAGGTCTGGCCATTCATACTAAGAGTTGGAGTAGACGATGTCGTCTGATTCTTCACCCTTCAAGAAAAATTCCAAGAATAGGCGTAATCGGTCAACGGACTCGCCTACCTTCCATACAAACTGAAGTTATTTCTTTATTTGTGGAGAAAAAGAAATGTGATATCGACACTTATTATCGTTGAGATCAATAACATTACATAAGCAAGGTTCTTGAAAAGCTTGAAGTAAATCGGTAGGCGGGAACTCATACCTCGAATACAAATACACACTCGCCCACTTCCTTTAGACAGCAAATACACTGAATCCGATAGATATATCAACTTTTGACAAACCTACCTCTTATACAAAGCATCTTTATCTGCTCATTGAGTTTATCCCTTAAAGTACCTATGCATTATATTTTATTATTTCCATACTAAAGACTGCGTCGAATAAAATTGTCCGTTACATCTTCCCATAATGTACTATTGCAAGATTCACATTTAAAAAATAGTAGCTCTGAATTAAATGGCAAAAAATAATTTGTGTTAGTTATAGTCAATACAAAATTTATTTAACGCGAAAATGGCAAACGAAGTGAATGTATAATTAAAATTTTTCAAAAACAACCTAGTTGGTCTTTTAAAAAAATTGCCAAGGAGGTAGGGGCTAACCCTAAGACCATTTCTCGCGTTATCAACCGCTTTAAGGAAGACCTGAGTATTGATCGGAAGAAAGGTTCTGGTAAAAAAAAGGCCCACATGATCGTGAAAAGTCGAAGAAGGTTGTGAATATTTTAAAGAAAGATCCAAGCATATCTGGAAGGAAATTGGCTAGAAAGGATTGCTCAGAATCTTTCGTGCGCAGGACTAAGAAAGAAGCTGGGCCGGATAGAAATGCCGGATAGAAATGCCGGATAGAAATGCCGTCAAGAATGAAACCGCAAAACAACGAGCTAAAAAGCTGAACCAAGATTTTTTTTTTAAATTCGATTGCTGCATAATGGACTTATGTTTTAGCGGACTTTTCTCAGCTACCTGGGCAGGAATTTTATACAGCCGATTCTCGAGGAAATGTCTCTCAATTCAAATCAAAAAAAATTACAAAATTCCCAAAGAAATTCCTTGTTTGGCAGGCAATTTGCAATTTGATTAAGTTTAAAATTCTCCAATCGAATACCAGTTCAGTGAAAGGTCTTAAGTTCTGCTTGAGGGTTTAATTCACCCCTTCCTATGACAACGTCATGTAAAAGTTGCCAGTTGATTTCATATAAAAGAGACAGAACTAGGACCGATTTATAATATTTTCAAGTAGGGATAATGTAGCAGTAAACAATAAAGAACGATATCACCAAAAAAAACATATGGGCGATGTTTACACTTTTAGACATTCAAATCAAGAAATTCCCAAAAAAAAATGTCAACCTAGCTTCAGTCTCGACTACTTTTGTATCAGAAATTGACGTCAAAATAAGTCAGACAAGAATAGTAAGACATATGTAAGAAATTTTAAAAGAAATTATCAAATAATTCACGAGGTTATCTACAATCTAAGAAACTCAAACCAAACTCTCCAACTTTTGTATACTTTTCTTCGTCTTTAAATTATTTATGTAGTTAATTAGTTTAAAGGGTGAGAATGATTATTTTCATTGATCTTTTTGTATGTAAAAATTAATAGAGATTTGTTGTGCCAACCAACTCTTTGCCCAACCAACTTACTCGATTCTCTCAACCGCTTAGTCGGTTATTATTGCCAAACTGAAAGTGTTGTAGTTTGGACTGCAACCAATTTCTAACTGTTTTAGAAAAATTTAGTACAGATTTAGAACCATAAGGAGTGTGTATAGGATATTTCAAATATGACAATTCCGCCAACAAATTTGCAGACAATTCGATTTAACCGAATGAAGTTAGTTGGTACAATTAAAATTTTCGTTCTTCCAACCTCATGCCAAAAGAGGATTTTTCTGTGTATCATTTTTAATTTTCTTTTTTTCTGAGTCATGCATTTCCCAAGATATTGAATTTTTAGAAAAAGTGAAAAGGATTAAAGTAGTAGACAGATTTAACAGATTTTTCTATAAACAGTGCGTCATCATACTAGAGACCTTTGACCTACAAAAAGCGTATAATCGATCTGAGATTTTATCCATGACCTATTAGAATCTGAACCATAACCACTCAGAAAAAAAAAATAAATACTCTGTCGAAATTAAATTAAATGTCAAAATAGTAATTAGAAAATATTTTATTTGAAATATTTACGCAGTCTATTAAAATTTGATATACCATTGCAAATCTAATTTCCGGCATTTTAATTAGCAGCTATCCTGAAATATATTCGCTAGAAATATAAATCACAACATCCCAACCTCAGTACCACCTATTTGTTCCTATGCGCTGCATCACAATACAATTTTCTCACTTCGTAAATGTAAATTTCTCATGTTATGAAAAATGTACGCAATTATCTCACATCCGTTCCCCATAAGACCCATACCTTTAATAACCTACCTTACGACCGCAATGGGCATCCATACGAAAAATCACGACTTGAACACACAGTTGACCTCAATCGTTTGTCGCCACGTTCTAGAAAACCACAATAGGTAAATAGGAAAAAAATGCAAAATAACAATAAAAAAAACTAGAAGAAATTAAAGTAAACTACTACGCACAACATGTACCTACTCATATTTCCAGCACCCCCGCCTACTACATATGGTTACTGCTATTTCTGAAGTCAGTAAGTTGTGGCTACTTTAAGTGTAACGAATCATCAGGCTATTAAGTTATTTAGAAACAAATAAAATTAGGTTAATGCCATGAAATCACGTACTCAATTGTTAAAATACCAAAAAGTAATACTATTTTAACTGTAAAAATGCTATATCGTTTAAATGTAACAAAATTAAAAATGCCAAAGTGTAAATATAGAACTTTGTAAAATATTCAATTTAAACATAGTAAATTTAAAAATAGAAACGATAGTTTTTATACCTACTGCGAATACTCGTAGACAATGTCCTTGTTTGTTTTATGTCAACAAACATTTCACACCGTGAACTTTAAACTTTTTCAAGGTAATTTTTCAGTCAATTTTCCTATTAAGGATTTTTGTGCAAAGAGCATTAAAAGTGCTGTAAACGCGGCAAATATCTCATAAATAATAATGAGAGTTTTTTAAGCGTCACATACTACACTTCACTTTAGAATAGAATAGATAGAGTCATGCTTTACAGGGTATATTAAGTTTGTTAGGAGGCGTAGCCGATATATGGAAAGTGCCGCGCCCAAAGTCCAATCCTACCTTTCCGTTTAGATTCTACAGTCATTTGAAGTTAAAGATGTGATAACTCGAATTCTACTAATTCGATCCCTATGATTTGTATACCAAATAATCAGATTTAATATGAGATAAAAAGTACGAAGTTTTACCCCTCTACGACGCTTTAGATTCTACAACTATTTGAAATTAGGAAAAAACTGACTAAATCCAATATATAGGGAAAACATGACTACGAAAACAATAATGAACAAATATTTCATTGGCCAAAATATGGTAGACATTTAAATGCTCAACACACTGTGTGGGGCAGCAGTAAATGGAACGCACGAGGTACCAGACTCCTTGACTTCATCATGACCTCCAATCTGAACATTCACAACACTGGTAATAAACCCACGTTTGTGACTGCTAGAAGACAGGAAGTGATTGACCTTACTTTGTCTAACTGTAGGCTGAGAGAGTTAATCTTTAACTGGAAGGTTCTTAAAGAAGATTCTTTATCGGACCACGAGTTTCATACTGACCGAGAGGTGCTGCCCTCTATGACGGTAAGAAACCCTAGAAAAACGAACTGGGCACGCTTCAGACATGAACTTGAGAATTCCCTTGTACGAACATGTCCGGTACGAAAAACGTTATCTAGACCTCCCGTTTCTTGGTGGAACGCTTGCTGACTGGTTTCTTTATCGAGCTAAGCAGAAAGAGTATAAGAAACGAATTCGTAAATCGAAAAGTGTTTCCTATAAAGACTTCTGCAGTAGCATCGAATCCTGCAGTGAGTCAAGTTTCTTAAAAGAGACCGAACTGCTCGACTGGACTCACTGCGGAGACCTGATGGCTCGTATACTGAGTCTAAGACAGAGGCACTCAGTGTCCTAGTTGAGACTCACTTTCCGGGAAATCAAATCCACATAGGGCCACTTGTAATCCCAGCACTGGGGACTGCAATAACAACCTTAATGTGACAAAACATGACTGGCAGGTTGCCAGATTGGTTGTGTACGATGAAGCTATCCAATACGCAGTGGCCTCTTTTGATGGCTTCAAGTCACCTGGACCGGATGGCATCTACCCAGTCATGCTACAGGAAGGTATAACCCAATTGCTACCATGCCTAAAGAAGATATTTAGAGCAAGTCTCGCATGGGCATACATTCCGACATTCTGGCGTTTAGTCAAAGTAGCCTTCATTCCTAAAGTTGGAAGAGAAGCCAAGAGCTTCAGACCCATTAGTATGATGTCTAGAAAGACTAGTTGAGTTGCACATCAGAAAAACATCGCTGTCAAGGTACCCACTATCATCAAGACAACATGCCTACCAACGTGGAAAATCCTGTGAAACAGCATTGCAACATCTGGTTGGCCGGATCGAGCATGCTTTTCAGAGGAAAATGTACGTGATGGGCATATTTGTTGACATCGAGGGTGCTTTTGATAAGGCGACTTTTGATGGAATGTGTGACGCAGCTAGAAGGCATGGAATAGATGAAACATTGGTCAAATGGCTAAGGTCAATGCTAATGTTTAGAACCATCACTTCTAAGGCGGAGTGCGGTCAGTATATTATGGCAGGGGTGAATAGAGGGTCCCCTGCTCTGGTGTATGCTGGTTGACTCTCTGGTCAACGATCTCGAGGCCTACGTAGATGATGTTGCCATTCTTGCCACAGGCTTTTCCCTAAATGAGGTCTGTGTTAAAACACAAAACTCATTGAACCGAATTGACAGCTGGTGTACTGCAAACGGACTTTCCGTCAACCCTCACAAAACAGGGATTGTTCTCTTCACTAGGAAAAGAATAATGACAGGATTATCTTTACCAGTACTTAAGGGTGTCACTATTCCTCTGTCTAACGAAGTAAAATATCTGGGCTTAACTCTAGATAGTAAACTACTTTGGACAAAACATGTTGAAAATAAAATTTCGCGAGCATTGAATACCTTCTGGCAATGCAGCGGAATTTTTGGGAAGACATGGGGACTATCGCCGAGCAAAACCTTATGGATTTACACGGCAATGATAAGACCGATGATATCATATGCATCGGTAGTCTGGTGGAACAAGCTGTCGCGAAAATGCGTGACAACTAGTCTTGCCAAGATTCAGAGAACCGTGTGTCTGGGTGTTACGGGTGCCTTTCCCACTACACCTGGTCCAGCACAGAATGCAATCTTAAACCTACCACCACTTGACATCTTCATCAGAGGCGAAGCCATGAAAGGCTGCTGGAGACTAAAACGAGGTGGTTTCTGGTTTAATGTTCCCTGGAATATCTCAAAAAAAATTACATATCAAAAAAATTACATATCAAAAAAATTACATATCAAAAGAACCACCTATGCCAATTTTAGAACGGTTTAAGCAAAGAATATGTCGATTTTTTTGTACTTTTTCAACTTCAAGGACGATGCGATATCTATTACGATCAAAAAAAAAAAATTTAAATAGATAGTAAAAAAATATATAGATTTAAAGTGTTTTAACTTCATCTGCAATGCGCGAATACAGGACATTATTTTTTTTACTCATATTTTATGTGGTAAACTCTAGCAGCACAATGCAACTTTTAAGCTCTATAATAAATATGAGAAAAAAATGCGATCCGCCCTAATGCCCATACTAGTTCTGAGTTGATCTCATACGATTACAGTAACATTATGCCTGCCTGGCATGCCAAACTCATCGGATTAAAATATTTATATAGTTTCTGTGCAAATTGAACTGGACTAAATAGTGTATATTTCCGCTTGAAAGATGCTGGTATATTTTCCAATAACTTGGAAGTAAAGGGTTTTTCAACAGGGACGCTACAAAAGTAGAGCGACAGGGACAACAAACGACGCCATATTTCTTGCCGCTATTTTGACATTTCTCTTCAGTAAGGTTTGCCATTTCATGATGGAAAGATATACGAATTCGAATTTCGGTAGTAAATTTTAATAATTTCGACTCGTTGTTGGCTCGTATATCTTTATATCATGAAATGGCAAACCTTACTGAAAAGAAATGTCAAAGATCGGTAAGAAATATGGCGTCGTTTGCTGTCCCTATCGCTCTACTTTTGTAGCGTCCATGTTGAAAAACCCTTGAAAAAAAAGTTATGGCGTCGTTTGCTGTCCCTATCTGTTGCTGTCCCTATTGAAAAACCCTTTATTTGGTTCTAGCCCCGGTACCTTCATATACGTGTTTGATTTAAATGGTGCATTGATTTTACCTCATCTTGTATTCCTGTGAATAATTGTCATTTAACACAACAATACAAAGAGATGGAAATCGATAAATCGAATCCGAAGGTGACGCTGATCAAGTATATAAACTTTCCCGGTGTTACAAAAGAAAAATACCGAAAAAAACCATGATAAAAGTTAAAATTCAGCTGTTTGCTTTAGAAGTATTGTGTAATTGTTAAAAGAATAATCCTCCTATGTTTTCTTTACACTGGTGTTATAACAATTTATGTCACAACTTGATGTCAAATTCTTCGAAATATTATCTTTTTATTATAAAAACCTATAAAAACCTATTTATGTCTTGCGTTACTTGCATCGTAAATTGTTTATGATGTGCTAAATTAATCAATTTATTGTTTGTAGCCAATAATCGAATTGCCACAAACCAATTTTTGTGAAACACGCAAATTTCCACTGATCACACTTAAAACAAATTAAACTCATATTTGCAAATGATGATGACGAGCCTACACTAACAACTATTTGCTAAAAACGAACATAGCCTTTTAAGAAAAATTTTGTTTATGCATGGATTCACTTAAACATGGCATGTCTTCGACTCCGCTAATGACCTCCTTCAACAATACTAATTTCTTTATTGGCGCGACCTTCTATTTAATCTACTATTTTTTCATTTCTTATTATCTTTATTCTTTAATTCGTTTTTTTTCACTTTTCCCCGTTTATTTTTTAAGAGCAAATTGAAAAATTACTGACCATTGCGTCGAATTAATTCCTAAAATTCCAACATTAAACCCACCCCATCCTATTTTCTTTCTTCGAGTGGGCCTAAGTTCTACGTTATAATTTGTCGTCCTAAGAATTTTACGAATACCGTGAGTACTTTTATCGATAATCAACATTTGTTGGTGTTTTTTTTTTGTAGTCTTTGTGTGATTCACGCTGTGCCGTTGTCCTTTGGCTAATGTCTATGGGTGGAGCCACTTGTCTTCGCTTTTGACTGATTTGTATACACGGAGAGAAATTAAGTTTTTGTGAAATTTTAATAGTTTATTAATGTAAAGGTTATTATACACAAATAAAAAGATTAATTAACTATAATTCAATAATAATAATAAAACAAACGAAATATAATATAGTTCATGAGTCCCCCCATTGGCATTTACAATGTTAAATTTATTTTCTGTGACTGGTATTTTTTTGTAATATGGAAAATACCATTAAATACTACCTGAACTATAATTGCAAAGTTCCATTTAAGTAACCCTATTTTTATTTCAAATCATTTAAAAATCGGTATCTACTAGTGGCATAGGTAGCTCGACTGATCAGTGTGTATCGAATCCACCATACAAATTCTAACCTAAACCAATAAGGAAGGTTAGGTCACTTGTGAAATTTGGAAGTTGTGATATTGTAATAGTTGTTGTGACGAAGTTAGTGAGCATTATGAAAGTTAAAGTCGGTATAAGCCAACTATAAATACCCTACACATATGCGATAATGTGTGGGGGTTACCATTTAAAGTGGTACCAAGGGTATCCAAAGTATACGAATCCTGAAAATAACTACTAACTTGCAATCAGTGAAGAATTTCCTTTCATTTGATACCCATATGTACAAATGGATAGTCGTACCGAATTGGAAAGTTTTTATGAATCGTGAGTCAGTTCACGGGAAAACATTATTTTTAAATATTTGAGCATAAATTCAATATATATTTGTCAAAAAAAAGTTCATTTAAGTCCGTATAAAGTAAAATTCCGCGGTAGCTCAGTGGTTAGTGCGTTGGACTGCGAGCCGAAAGGTCCCCGGTTCAAGCCTGGACTGGGGCTAACAACATCTTTTCATAGAAACATTTTCTATACCGCGCTACCTCTCGTCAGTAAATGGCAAACCTACGAGAGTAAAACCATTGCCTATGAAAAAGCTCTCACCCGCCGTTCGGATTCGGCAATAAACTGTAGGTCCCACCACTTTGAGTACAAATATAACACGCACAGCTCAAAATGGTGAGAGAGCTCGGCCGAAGTTCTATACAGGACTGTAGCGCCAAACTATTATTATTATTTATTATTATAAAGTAAAATTCATCTGCAGATGTAAATTTTATGAGATATTTGAGCATAAGGTCGGTTCACAGGTCACAATGGACCGATCATGCCAATATTCTTGTTGGTGTAGCGTAAATATACAAGTAATCTAAATTAGGAGTTTCATTGATCTAACTCTTCTAGTTTTTCTGTAATCGTGATTTTAACAGACAGATAGACGGACATCGCTAAATCGACTCAGGAGTTCATGCTGATCAAGAATATATAAACTAATTTGTCGAGCTCTAGATCTACCAAATGCAATATGTATTTTGCACTGGTTCAAAAAAAAACAAAAGGAATTGACAAAAAAAACGAAAAACTTGTTGGCCGACCGTACAGCTGATTCGGAAACAGCCAAGCTTCCTCAGCAGGGGTCTTGTATGCAGTTTGTGCTTAGCTAAACCTATAACTTCACTTTGTATAATGGACTAAATGCGAATTCTGTTCTGCACAAAGTGACGAGAAGCACGGCGCTTAAAAATATACAAATCCATTAATTTAATTTGTATACAAAGTGCAGTTCTCGTATTCTCGTAACACTGTAGAGACTCCCAAGTAGGAATTAACGACCGGCACAAGCCTGATACAGGCTTGTGCCAATGCTACTCAGGCCTGTGCCAACGCTGTTATCCAAGCTCGTTCCAAGACTGTGTCAAGACTGGAATGATAACTATGTTATAAGCCTGTATTCCAGGCTTACACCCAGGCTCGTTGACAAATGTTGTGCCAGACTTAATTCTCAGTCTAGTGCCAACACTGTGTTTTAGGCCTGTGTCAAGGCTGGAATGATAACTATGTTACAAGCCTGTAATTTAGGATTGTACCAAGGCTTATGTGCCAGCCTTGTACCAAGGCTTGTGCCTCAGTCTTGAAACAAGACCTATGCTTCAGACTTGCGACAATCCTTGTAATACACCTGAAGATTCAGGCTATTGGGCATAATTTGTCATGGGCATTGCATTTATTATTCATGTCATTACACTTGAGAGTTGTATCTGTAGATAAATAAATATGTAAGAGGTTAACAACCAATTTAACAGTAATACTTACGTTAATTTGCAGACTTATTGTTCAGACAACTCCAAAGAGTTGAGTTTCTCCAATATACTTTTGACGTTTAAAAAATCGTCAACAAATATTTTTTTTTTCATCAGATAAGTGTTCTTTAACATGGAAACAACACAAAAATGTCACCATAGTAAACTTTAATTTACTCAAGTCAAAGTCGGTACACACGCATAACTTGGCATGGGACGAAAAGTTGTCGAGACGGAATTTTGAATTTCCGTCAGCATATGGCGGTTTGGATAATTTGACAATTTTTATATGGGGCTCAATATTGTGTCAGCCTTGTGTCAATATTGGTTTACCGAGGCCTGTGTGGAGTCCGAGAATGAAAATTGTGCCGGGCTTGTGTCCAACATAAACTAACAAGGCCTGTTAGAATTTTTGTGACTGACAAATGTGTCAGTCCTGTGCCTAGCTTGGTATATCAAGGCCTGTGTGGAGTTCGTGAGTGACGATTGTGCCAGGCTTGAGTCTAACCTAAACTAACAAGGCCTGTGTAAAGCCGGGGAGTGACGATTGTCCCAGACTGGTGTCTAATGTAAACTAATGAGGCTTGTTTGAAATCTGGGAATGACGAATGTGACAGGCTTGTGTCTAGCTGGGTATATCAAGGCCTATGTGGAGTCTGTGAGTGACGATTGTGCCAGGCTTGTGTCTGGCCCGATATACCAAGCATTGGTAGTCAAGCCTGTAAAAAGCCTGGCACTTTTGTTGCAGCCTGGAAATTCCTACCTGGGCTCTACAGCCTATACGAACTTGCTGCAAAACACATACAGTAATTGACAAAAATTAAACTTGGTGCAGTTTTTGCTACTTTCCTTCCCTTCACTTTGTGTAGAACAGATTCGCGTTTTAGTATATAAACTTTACGTACCGGAGATGCTTCCTTCTGGATGTTACAAACGACGTACTAAACTGAATATACCCTTTCACTCTTAGTGTAGGGTATAAAAATTCCCATCCCGCAATAAAATTTTCTTTTGCAGAAATTTATTTAACTTATGAGTAACTATCATTAAATTGGCAGTTAGTGCTTAACCGAAGATGGTGAAAACGGCCCTAAATAATAATTAAGAACCCTGCTACAATTGATTTTCAGACATCAAATGTATTTCAAATAAGTAGTCGGGCATAGGACATGACTCAATACCAGACAACGTAGATATCCAAGTAATCTAACTTCGGAAGAACGAACATCACTAAATCAACTGAGGAGGTAACGCTGATCGAGAATATATAAACCTCTCACGCCCCATTTTGAATATTACAAACGGATGACCAAATTGAATATACCGATTCTCTTTCATCTTGCCAGAAAGATGTTACGAATCCAATCCGATGTCACTTATCAAAAGAGGTTATAGCAAGAATATGCTAATAATAATAGTTGGGCGCTACAGTCCTATAAGAACTCTGACCGAGCTCTCTCACCATTTTAAGCTGTGCGTGTTATATTTGTACTCAAAGTGGTGGGACCTATAGTTTATAGTCGAATCCGAACGGTGGGTGAGAGCTGTTCATAGGCAATGTTTTACTCTCGTAGGTTTGCCATTTACTGCCGAGAGATAGCGCGGTAAAGAAAAATGTTTCTTTGAGAAGATGTTGTTAGCCCTCAGTCCAGGCTTGAACCAGGGACCTTTCGGCTCGCGACGCTACATTTAGCAAGACTATAATAGACTTCAATAAGACTGAGTTGAGACTACTTACGTGAGTCATTACATGCCATAAGACACTAAATGTACATTTGAGAAGAATGGGGGAATGATCTATACAGGTGGTGTGGAGACTGTGTGGTCGAGGAAAATAGTTACCACTTTCTCTGCTCATGTCCTACACTATCTTATATGAGAAACCAAATACAAGGCGCTTTTTCTTTTTAGGAACTAGATAAATAGGAATAGATAAATAAATTCCCGCTAAAAAAATAAAATTCTTCTCGATGCCCAATTTAGAATAGGCCCATATGCAATACAAATTCAGAGGAAACACAATGGATCAAAGCTGATCAAACTAATATAGTTTCTGACAACCTCACTTTCTTCTTTCTACTTCAGTTCCTTAAATCCCTAGCGGAACATAGAGCATCAAAATCTCACAACCTAATCTAAACTTCTCTTTTAGTATCGAAACAGGTGCAGAAAAGGTTTCATTTAGTATCTTCTCTTTTTCTATCGAAACAGGTGCAGAAAAAATCTTTTTTTACAAAAATACTAAAAGATCGATTTGTTACGGAGAAATTTGGATTTAGTACAGGTGGTTCTTGTATAGATGAATTTTGTCCGGATTAATATTATTCAGGTGGATTTTGTTTAAAGCTAGATTTTGTACTTGAAAATTTTGTAGTGGTGGATTTTGTATGTATCAGAATTTTGTAAAAAGGTGGACTTTGAAGAGCTCCCATTTTCTTTTTTGACATAAGTTTGGAAGAAGAATGTTTATTTTGTTGCAACCAAATGTCTATACAATATGTTAATGGAACAGTATTACCATTGAAAATTTTTTATTAGAAAGACACCAAAAGGGTTCAAAATTATTTTAAATTGATTATAGTCAAAATTACGATCTTTTAGTTTTTGTTAGTTTTTGATAAGATTATTTATCGCATCATATTTCATTTCTGTGTGAAGAAATTTATAATGCTTCAAATATTTGAAGTGACCAGAAACACATTTTTCTAAGTGTACCTACATTTTGTATTTGTTTGGTCACAGAGGTGTTTCTGAGAATTTTGTCAAGGTTAAGTGTGACAAAGACTATTTGTTAAGACACGTGCCTTTGATAAATTCAACAAAGTATTCTAAGTATTAGAGAAATTAGCAGTAAAATTGTACGAACATTTTCCAAAAATATACTTTAATTAATTAAGTGAATTTAACTTATTTGTGTTGCCTAATTTTTCTCTATTATTTCTAGGACTGGCGCCTACGCTCGCACGGCATATGCAGCCTTGAGGAAGCACTACGCTCCTCCGATAATTTGGCGCGCGTTCAACCCTGCCTGGACACATTGCTGCGCGTGCTGCTCTCCTCCGAACGCAATCCGGAGGTGGCCGAGGACAAGCGCCGTCTACTGATGAATCTCATTTCACGACTGCCGCTCGACAATCTGGAGGATCGTACGCCACAGATAATGACGGGCTTGTGCCGTCAGGGTGGTGCCGGTGCAAATCGTGTCTGCAAGGCGCTCATGCAACGTTTGCCGCCGGCGGTTATTGTGCTGAAATTAATATCGGATGAGTTTCTGCATGCAAAGAGCTCAAGGGTAGGTCAACGAACGCCATAGAAATAACGATTATTGGTTGGTTGGGTCAACAAAGTTGCATTGGTCAGTCGGCGATTTCACAAATTGCATCCGCTAGGCGGCCACAACTGTTGCATATTAATAATTTTCCACTCGAATGTGTGTCAATTGTTGCATTAATTATGCGTCAGTTGTTGGAAATAATTTTTGAATTTTTTTTTCTATTTTTTATTATTTTCTGTTTTCTCCATTTTCATCGACAGTTTCGCGAACATGCCCTACAAATGGTCATGTACGCACTGATGACCTTCCCCAGCACCTGTTTCGATACCACCACCTGTGTAACGAACGCCACCTATGCGGCGCTCGAACGCAAGAAACGCGTGCGCCAGGCAGCGCTTGAGGTACTCGCGATACTGGGTCAAGTGACATCGCCACGTGCCGTGCTTGAAGTAGTGCAACGCACCGCATCCACACGTGATGAGGGCGCCGCTCTGTTAGCCGCCGTTAAAGCACGTTTGTCGCGCAAACAGCTGCCGTTAATCAGCGCAGACGGCGCCGTACAATATACGCTGCGTGTGCCAACGCCACAGCACACTTTAGCAGAACAGGATTCAAGTAGTGCCGCCGCTGCCGCCACATTGCAACCGGATATTGAGTGGATTAATGCAGGCGTTGGTTCGGTGTCGCCCACTTCTTTGAAACGTCGCGCACAACGACATCGCAGCTCTTCGCAGCAGAGTTTCTGCTGTTTGACGAGTCGCGGCGCAGAGGTGATTGATGCGGTGCCCAGTGCATGTGGCAGGTAAGTGTTGCAAATGGTATGAATTATGTGATTTTTGATGGGAAATTCCTTTCTTTAGCAATCACTCTGACGAAAGTTGCACGAAACATCGTTTTTCACGCACGCCGCAGGATATGTTGGTCGATCAAGAGGGATCAAATGTAAGTTTGAGAAACTGTTCCCCTCGAAATTTGTATATAATGTATATTTATTATCGAACAAAATATTCTCGAAAAATTGTATAGAACACTAAAACAATTTTTTTGGAAACTTTTCTTAAATAAATCCATATGTCGTTCATTCCACGTTAAACCTGGCACTATCCAGATTCATTATTTAATATTTCGTTGAAACTTTCGTATTCTACGTCCGTACACTAAAGTTGAATATTTAATTTCGTCAACCATTTCTAATACACAGAAAGAGGCGTGGCCGGAAAACGCCAACTTTGTCCATATTTAAATTTTTCCCATATTCTCGCATAGCTTAAAAGTTTCAAAAATATATTATTTTTGAATTCAAAAAATATGATTCCTGCTTAAAATTATGTCGGAGGGCGTTATTTTGAGGGTGTTCTTTTGAATTTTGAGTTTATAAACGAAAGTTTTTTAAAATCGATTTGAAATTTGGACGATTTGAATGGCGATATAACTTTTGATATAATAGAATTTTAGAAAACTCTATTTTGAAAACCCCAAAAATGTTGATTTGTGTGTAATAACATAAATAGGAATTTAAGAAAATCTGCGGTTCAAATCAAGCGTTTCCGGTTCCAACCAAAAAAGTTATATGGATTCCGATTCCGCTTCCATACATTTTTTTAATCAGTTCCGGTTTTTTATGGTCCCTTATTATGAATAATTTAAATGAATAACACTACACAACAGCCATTCTGCACAGCAGTCAAGGTTATTTTTGTATTATGTAAAATTACGCCTTTATTCCGAAAAAATGGTTTAATAATGTTTCTTTGGATAGGTTAACAAAATATGGGTCAATAACTTTTGGACCGAGCTTTCATAAAGGTGGTCGCATATATTTGCAAATATCTCGCGTTCTAAATAACACATATGATCAAATTTTATATCGAATCAAAGTTAATTGAATATCGAATAAACATTTCTTAGAACATTTTTAAATTGGTTTATTAGTTTAAGAGAACTCGAAAGGAAAAAATATGTTTCTTCAACAAAAATTTAAGAAAAAATTCATTTAAAAAAATGGAAAAAAAAACGAAAAAGTAAGATGAAACACAATATTTAATTTTTCAAAATTAGTTCACACTTTTTCGAAGAAATTGAGCTATAAATGACAAAATTATATGGGTAACATTTGAGGATAAAAAGCAAATAGGCATAAAAATAAAAAATAAAAAATGTGAGCAGATCACGATTTTTTTTTGAGCACCTATTGATAGATGAATGCTTGTAATTAATTTTAAATTTTATAACTTTATCTTTAATACTTAACGAGAAATGTGATCCTAAAAAGTAAACCCATATTTCGTAGTGGATGTATAAGATTACGTTGACTAAATCGACACATTTTCGAACTTCGAATTACTATTCTACTAAAATACATTGAATATAAATTTTACATCATTCGGAATAACAGTTCTAAAGTTATCGTGTATAGGCGGACAGACAGACGGTCATATCTAAATCGACTCGGAAAGTGATGTTGACCAAGAAAATATATACTTTTTCATACCAGTCACGCCTACTAAGAGGCTCTTAAATATCCTCTCATATATTTTATAACTTGTAACCCATGGTTATAGGGTATAAACATATTATGCGATTTTTTTTAGTTAATACCCAATTGTAATGCTTTCACATGATTTTTTCTGTTCTCAAAACGTATCCATAGATTTCTTTTATTTTTACATCATTTTCTTTAAAAATGTACAGGCTAATTTTGCAATATTACAAACAGTGCATCATCTTGGGTTTTCAATTTTTCGCCATTCTTTAAATGCACTTTTAAATAAAATTTTGGTCGACAAAATTTACATTTTTCGAGTTCTTCTGTAGAGTTTTCTTAAACCAGTAAGCCAATTCCAAACTATTGTAAGAAATGTTTATTGAATATTTAATTATCTTTCATTCGATATAACAATTGCGTTTATGGTTTTTTTTAAAAGCGATATATTTACAAATATATGTGACCACCTTTTTGAAATCTCAGTGCAAAAGTTATTGCCCGAAATATCGTAAACCTATCCGTAGAAAATTTTTTAATTCATATATTCAAATTCTGCGAGTCATTTTTAATAATACAAAAATAATGGAATTTAGTGCGTACATTTTTTTTGCCCATTTTGTTGTGTAGTGTAATTAGTCTCAGAATCGAAACCTCAAAAGTGTTAAAATACCACGAACATTTTATTTTATAAGTAAAGGTTTTTTTTTAAATTGGAGTAGAAACTAAAAAAATCTTTAATGGACGCGTGTCTGGTTTTAGAGGCATGGACACGTACGTGATTTACACGCACGAACTCAGAGTTTCGGGCGTGACACGAAAAAAGCACGGCACGTGCCCATCTCTACCTAAGACGATAAATTTCCCGTGCCTATGTCGGGAGATGAATTTCTTATTCATGTTTCTATGCCTAAGGGTTTAGTTCTGAATCTTGATAGATCAGTCAGTCAGCCATATCTGTCCGACCATTTTGTAGGGGAGTCTTGGGAAAGTGGGACACGTTTTGATTTTCACTCAAAATGCAGTGCACTTGAATATTTTTTAATTCTTTTGAAGGGTCTATTCTATAGGCTGGTTCATGATCTAATTTTTTGCTTTAATAGAACAACATTTGTATAATTCTTTATTTGAGATTTGAGCGATATTTGAAAACAGCTCAATTTTGGACTTGGGGTAAAAAGGGAAACTTCAAAATTTTTACCAAAATGCTATTTTTTTCTATCTTCTTCATGTTTTGTTTTTTTCATAGCAAAGTCTAATATATTAAATAATTATTATAAGGTAATAAAAAAATAGAATTGTAATGCAAGGAAAAAATATATTGAACAAACGGTTTAATTCTTAAACATCTCAGTAGTTATGTTAAGAAAATTGTGAATTTACTCTTAGTCAGAACATTCTGAAAGACAATGGAGAGAGATTTAGTTGCTGATCGTCAAGTTCGACCTTTTCAAGTATGCCGCCGGATGCTTTCAGATATTGCAGTTTACTGAATTGTTGAAATTTAATTTCTTCGGCATTTTATTCATGCAAATTGTACAAACATTTTCTTTTTTTGGTGAAGTTGAATTATATTTACCGATGTATGTTTTTTTTTCCTGGTTAAGGTTTGCCTCTCGGCCTTTCTGCAATTCAGATCTTATCTCAGGTGAAGTCAAAATATTGCTTGTCATTTGTTTGTGGTCACGATTGAAGTTTTTTCATATAACACAATATATTCATTAAAATTACAACAAACATTGCTGAATTACGTTTCCCACTTTACCCCAGAAATTGTTTCCTACATTACACCAATATCGTATTTTGAACAAAACTAAGGACCATTTAAGGAATGTTAAATAATTTGCAGTGAAGTCACAATATTTTCATTAAAATTACAACAAACATTGCTGAATTAGGTTTCCCACTTTACCCCAGAAATTGTTTCCTACATTACACCAATATCGTATTTTGAACATAACTAAGGACCATTTAAGCAATGTTAAATAATTTGCAAAATCCGTTTGTATTTTAAAAGATATTCACACAGAAAAATTCTTATTTGGCATGAGGTTGGAAGAATGAAAAAGCTAGTTGTACTAACTAACTTCGTACAGTTAAATTGAATGGTTTACAAATTTACTGACGGAACTGCCATATTAGTCTATACACATAAAATATTAGTCTATACACAATCCTAATGGTTCTAAATCTGTACTAAATTGTTCTAAAACAGTTCGAAATAGGTTGCAGAACAAACTATAACTCTTTTTAATTTGACAATAACAACCGACTAAGCGGTTGAGAGAACCGTATAAGTTGGTTGGAGAAAGAGTGTGTTGGTGCAACAAATCTCTATTCTGTGTGTACAATATGTGATAATTTTAAACATAACGTCTAAATTAAAAACGATAAAATTCTCACTGTTTGGTAGCAAACACCAGCACTCTAAAAAAAAAAACTTTCAAAAATATTTTTTTTTCACTTCTTCTCGAAATGAAATAAAAAAAAGTATTAATTTGAATTTAAGTCAGGATGATAAAGTTGATGCTATATTAAGAAGCACTTGAATATTTTTTTTTATTTTTCTAATTACAAAAACATGTCCAAAAATTTAAATTTCCCACACCCACACCATGCCCCACTTTACTTCAGGCTTCCCAACTTTTGTTGAAAAATTGCAATGTTATGTCCAATTTATTTAATTTTATTTTTAATTGACAAAATATTTAACATAAAATTCCTATATACATTTTTAATAACCTACTTATTTGTGTTGACTTAAAAAAATGTTTGGTATAAAATAAAAACTTTAAAAAACTACTTACCAATTCCATTTCAATAGCATTACTACGTGTTATGCCCGAAAATATCCTACAAAAAAAAAATAGAAAAACAAATTTAATATGTATAATCATAATTAAACCACAAATTTAAAGAATAAATAATATGAGTTTTTTAAAACCCCTACATAATATTGATTTAAAATATGAGAATAGCGTGATAACTAAATAGAACACCTATTAAGCGAAGTTAGTGATGTACAAAACTACAGGATTATTTAATGGGTACAAAAAATAATTCATAGTTGAAAATGACATTTTGGCAATAAAATTAAAAGGAGAACTCGCTCAAATGATTCCTATATACAAAGTCCAAAAATACAAAAAATAACACATAAAATAATTTTAATAATTAGCATTACAGCATAAATAATAATAAAAAAATTGTTATAGACATTTGATAATTTTTTTTTTAGTTTTTTTGGGATTGTATCGGGTGTTCTATTTATTTGACAGTAAACTCAATTTTTCCCCACACAGAAAAAATAATCGACGTAAATATAGCAACCGATATTAATTGCATTCGTTAATCAATCCAACAATTAAATTTACTAATTTAATGAAAGCATTTGCTATTCTGCGTTATATACGTAATTGAGGTCGCTAATATATATATTTATTGAAATCAAATAAAATACCTACTATTTCAAGAGGTTTTTAGTTTTTTTGGAGTTGTATCGGGTTTTCTATTCATTTGGCGTTAAACTCAATTTTTCACCACAGAAAAAATAATCGGCGTAAATATAGCAACCCAGATTAATTTCATTCATTAATCAATCCAACAATTAAATTTACTAATTTAATGAAAACATTTGCTATACTGCGCTATATACGTAATTGAGGTCGATAATATGGATATTTGCTGCATTGACGTACAAATATTCATATTTGCAAATGGAATTGCTGATTTAACAAAAAATTGTAAATGTTTTCATTAAATTAACGAATTTCATCGCTGGATTGATTAATGAATGCAATTAATATCGGTTGCTATATTTACGTCGTTTATTTTTTCTGTGGTGAAAAATTGAGTTTACCGCCAAATGAATAGAAAACCCGATACAACCACAAAATAACTAAAAACCCCTTGAAATAGTAGGTATTTTATTTAAATTTCAATAAATATAAAATTAGTTAATATGGAACATTTGTTCATACAATTTATATAGTACCTATATAAAAAATGATTTATTTTTAACATATTTTATAAGAATCAATAAGTTATGTGTAAAAATCGAATTTATTCGCGACCTAGGTATGATTTTCCGATGGAGTTCAAGTTTCTAATCACTACCTCATACTTAGATTTTTTCAGATTGCCTCGAGTTTTTGAGTTATTACGTAAAACAAATATATGGCAATTAACGTGTTTTTGTGCATATTTTGGTTTTTAACTTTTTACAGATTTGAGTTTTTGATCACATTTCCTTTGTATTTCTTTGAGAATACTTTAGCTAATATTTTGAAATAAACCACATGAAATTCTATTTGATCTGACCAAAGTTATTAGCAGTTAAACGCAAAAAATATTAATTTTCGAAAACTCAAATCTATAAAAAGTTGAAGACCAAAAACACGAGAATTGCAATATATTTGAATTACGTAATAACTCAAGAACTTAAGACAATCTAAAAAAAAAACTGATAATTAGGTCGTGATTATAATGTTAAAGTACACCCAGAAAAAAATTCCCTCAAATCCCATTAAAATTGGTCAATAGGACAATTATTGATTTAATAGTATACAAAAATAAAAATTTTCATATAAACTCAATGGCAATGTCATGGTATTTATCATGGTATTTAATGGTATTTTCCGATTAAAATAATAATTTATCCTATTGAATATTTTTAATAGTAAAAAACTATTATTTATATAGTATTTTTTTCTGAGTGTAGATGGATAAATAAAAAAAAAAACCTCAGTTTGTTGTCTAGTGTAATAATATTCATATCGGGTTCCGTACAATATGTCGAAAAAAAAATGTCGACACCTTAAAATGTCGACATTTTAAAAGCCTTAGAAGGCCGAAACAATATTTTTCCGAATAACAAAAATGTCGAAAAATATTTTAAAGCTAGAAAATTTCGAAAAATCTTTGAAACTATTAATACAAAAACATTTTTTTTTATATGATCAAAAAATGTCGAAAATTTAAATGTCGAAATATCAAAATGTTGAAATACAAATTTCAAATCATATATGAGCCATACCACACCAAATCTCCCAGGATTTGCAACTCAGCCTCTTCGATTTCAATGAAACTGATAATGGGCATCGTGATCAGCATTGACCATTTTTTTTATATTTTTCCTATCACTATTTCCAGAGATACCACTTTTTCCAGATATACAGTCCAAAGTTAAAAAATTGTCAAATTTTGTATAGTGGTTCATATTGAAATATCTCATGATGTTAGAAACTGCGTTAAAGTTTCGTTTTAAAACTAATAAAACAATCTTTTGGGAAATTTTCTTGAACATATGGCCCATGGTCGTTATGCTTGATCTTTAAATTTTATGTGCTTGAAAAAGTATTTTTTTTTTTTTTTAAATCAAAATGTTTGTTGATTTATTATAAGTGTTCAAGCTAAATTCCAAGATGGTATTTTGAAGGCAACATATTTAAAAATCTCCGCATGAATCTCAGAGTAGTTAAAAATGGGAAATCGTAGCGCAGATTCTGATTTTCTCAACAATGGTATTCAGAGTTATGGAGTCTATATTGTTTTTTTAATATCTTTGTTCTTTTTTTAATATATTTATCTTCGTATTTTATTATATTTATAGTGCGTTGGACTGCGAGCCGAAAGGTCCTCGGTTCACATTTTTCTATACCGCGCTACCTCTCGTCAGTAAATGGCAAACCTATAAGAGTAAAACCATTGCATATAAAAAGCTCTCACCCGCCGTTCGGATTCGGCAATAAACTGTAGGTCCCACCACTTTGAGTACAAATATAACACGCACAGCTCAAAATGGTGAGAGAGCTCGGCCGAAGTTCTATACAGGACTGTAGCGCCAAACTATTATTATTATTACCTCAAATATATATATTTTTTGTTACTTTGCAATTTTTTCGACATTTTCTATCATTTTTACGGCAAAAAATGATTTCGTCATATTAAATTTCGACATTTTTAGTTTTCGACATTTTGTTTTTCAACATTTTAATATTCAACATTTTAATTTTCAACATTTTTGTTTTCAACATTTTTCTTTTCAACATTTTTGTTTTCGACATTTTCAGGTCTTCGATATTTTTAGTTTCGATATTTTAAATGTCGACTTATCGTACCAGACCCATTTATATCATATTTAGTAAAATTTTAAAAGCAAATTTCCGTAATATTTTGTGGATAAATGTTGCCTGTTTAAATAAATGTTGCCCGCTTTTAAATTTTCCTAGGTAGCTAGAACTAAAATTTCACAATTATTCATAATAAAAGTAAACACTAATAAAGGGAAATACTCGAAACCAATACTCCATCGCAAAACTAGTGTGCTGCATACAATAATATGGGACACCATGCACTAACACCCAGCACTACCCACCACAAACTAAAACATTTTTTCCTCCCAAAGAGGAAAAAATGAACAAGCCCATTGAAAAGTCCCATACAAAGATTCTGTTCGAAGTGGTGGTTCTGATGAGTGTCTCTTTTAAGTGAATTGCTTTGTGCTAGAGTGTGGGACTACGAACGACGACGACCAGACCACAACACCGCCCTGACATGCAAATGCATTTCAGAGCAGACAGTAGAACGAACGTACTTACCGAACAGTCGTATTTCAGCTGCCGCATACAAAGGACATGCTATAAAAAGGATACCAGAAGAAGTAGTGAAACGAAAAATTAAAGGGAAAATAAATTTACAACATTGTGAAATATTTCAATAGAAGTGCATGTAGTGATTTCGAATACGCCATCAATGGTTTTGCCATTTGTTACCGATCGAAACTACGGCATTAATCGGCACAATATGGTCAACATATTGCAGGCCTATCCAATGTTTAATTTGGTACCGGCGAATTATAAGGCATGGGTGCGTATAACATAAAATCAAGTTCAAGTGTAGGAATTTTTGCATTTTTTTTTTTTTTTTATTGTGGTGTTTCGCAAAACTTGAAGGAATTTGAAAAATTTCATGAGTAATACGAGATTAATATCAATGCATTGGCATGCTAACTTTAGAAGGAGAAGTTCCATTGAAAAGGTTAAACGTAAAGCAAGGTTATAACAAAATATCGCAAACTACAAAGTGACGTGGTGCAGGACTGTGAACTGTGAATTTATTGATTTTTTTTTTGTATTTAGCTACTTTAATGTGTTATTTTAAAGGTGTCTGTTTTAATAAAATGTATTTTATTTTGCAGGACGAAACACAGAATAACAATATACAGTATGTGCTGGGTAGTAGTGCGCCACTGCATTTTGGAACAGCCTCTAAAAAGAGCAATGGTAAGTGTTAAAAAAAATATATTTTGAAAAATAGTAAAACAATAAAATTTAAAATAAGAAAATTGAATAAATAATAAAAAAAAATAAAATTATTAAAAATTTAAAAAACTTCGACATTTCAACAAAAATAGACAGTATTCATTAAATTTTTAATTTATCTATATTTTTTTTTAATTTTCTTTTTTTTAAGTTATCTTTCTTTGTCAAGGAGTTGTAAATAAACTTCAGCCCCTAGTAGAAATTTTGGTAGGGCCATGGTCATGAAGTGATCATGTCATTATTTGAGATGATCGGGATATGACGAGGCCCATAATGTCCTTGTAACGCAGTGTTCTGATCATGTACTGACCTCAGACCATGATCATGTACTGATCGGGCAATTCCCCATTTTATTACTTAACCGTCAATTGCCTTGTCAGAGCCCGAGCATAATAGGGTTTCTCTCATTAAATCTCGATCGTTGTCTGATGCTAATTTCGTTATGAGGAACAAATAATGTAGCTATGATCGGGAACATTGACTGTTTAGATAATGTAAACCCTGCCATGGTAAGCATGATAAGGGCATGCAAATGCAATGATCATATTTTCTCTAATAAGGCTTACCCAACGAAAACCCGATCATTTCCCGAGAGGCCCTGCAAAACATTTGTAGATAATTTTTAAAATCGATAAAATTATGATAACTTTACGATATTAATTGCATTCATTAAGCATCCAGCAATGAAATTCACAAATTCAATGAAAACATTTGTTAGTTCAGCAATTTTGTTTGCTAATATGAATATTTCTACGTCAATGTAGCAAAATAATTAATCGGCGCAGTTTCTAGATTTAATTTTTAGTAAAAAATTTAATTTAATGAGAAAAATTTAATTTTCTGAGAAAAATTGAAATTATAGTGAACAATTTAATTTCCCGAGAAAAATTTAAATTATAGTGAAAAATTTAATTTTTAATGATAATTTTAATGATAGTGAATAATTCAATTTTTGGATTGATTAATGAATACAATTAATATCGGTTGTTATAATTACATCAATTATTGATTTCTGTGTAGAAATTTCTATAGCAAAAAAAAAAAAACAAAATTTTCTAAAAAAATTAAAATTTGGTTTGGGATTTATAAAAGTGTTTATCGAAAATGAATATTTTTCGATATCAAATAAATAACTATATTGATAAAAACAGAAATATCGTTCAGAATACGCTCGTTTTTATCGAAAATCCTATCTCGTATCATTTGAACCTAGTGCTCCTAGAATTTTGGACCTAGAATAAATATTTTTTCAATAATTTGGGCCTATAAATGATATCGATAACATACAGTTTTCTGGAAGTTTAAAATTGTCTATAATTATGCGCCAATATATTTAAACGAAAATTGATTTATCTATTATTTTTAGTTTATTACAAAAATTAATTAAAATATGTTAATTATACCACATAGTTGCAAAAATATTTCAAATATTTTATTTTACTATTAAATTGGAATAATGTTTTTCAAAACAATTCTCTGCAAATTATTTTTGTTTTCTCCAATAAACACATCAAAAAAAATTGTGTTAGAGTTGTATTTATTGAATTTCCGGCTAATGTTATTGTTTATGTTGTTGACTTAACAACCAGTCTGTATTTGTTATCTATAAAGAACGTTTTAGACATAGGGTTGCCAGATATTGAACTGATATTTATCAGCACTTAGTGAAATTGCCAAGAAAACAGCACTAACTAAAAAATACAGTCAGAAAAAAAATAATATAAAATTAATAGTTTCGGCTCTTATAACATACAATGAATTTTGTGACTGTCAGACGTATTTTTGTAATCATTTCGCCTAAAAATGGATATAACCTATTCGTTTCATCTGTTCTTTTGTAACATTTTTCCATTTTATTTTCGGGATTATCAAATAATCAATAAATAATCTAACAAAAATAGTAATAATCAAACAAAAAGTAGTCCGATTACTAGTTTTTGATTATTTTAAAGTATTCGTGAAAATAATCAAAAAATGTACTGAGAATAAAATTACTTTTTGATTACTTCCAATCGTAAACAAAATTTTTGATTACGATTTTTTAGTAGTCGTAATCAAAAGTAATCGTAATCCAACCTTTACAGCTCTGGTTTATAATCACAAATTATTATTTTCGATAATCGAAAATGGTACAAGAATGGGTTTCCGATAAAAACGAACCTATCTATAACGTTATCGTAATATTTGTCGCTATAGATACCGAGTTGATATCGAAAAGTATTCATATTAGATTATTTGTTCAGAAAATTTTATTTTTGACAATAATTTCAAAAAAACACACAATTCAATTTCATAATATTTTGAGTTTCCTATCGTAAATCAATCATCATTTTATCGAATTCAAAAATTATTGTCACACATTTCATTTTTTTTTTACTTTTATTCGAAAATATCTATATATATAAAACTCTTGGTCCATCTGTCAGTCTGTCTGTCTGTCTGTCTGTCTGTCTATTTGTTCCAGCATCACGACTAAACAGCTAAATCGATTTAACTGAAATTTTGCACCAGAATACTATGGAGTCCGTAGGGTGTCATATGCTATATATGGGCGGGATTGGACAAAGGGCGTGGCACCTCCCATACAAACTAAACTTTCAAAACGACATACCTCGGCACATACACAAGCTAAGAAGATGAAACAAAAAACACAAATACAAAAAAAAAATACAAAAGCAAAAACACAAACACAAAAACACAAAAGCAGAAATCAAACACAAAAACAAAAGTAAAAGCACAAAACTTAAGCAATAACTCAAAAACAACAGAAAAATAAAAAAAACGGATAGAAAACAAAAACAAAATCAACCACACTAAAATTCACCACACTAAAATTCACCACACTGAAATTCACCACACTAAAACTCACCATACTAAAATTTACCACACTAAATTTCATCACACTCAAATTCACCACACTAAAACTCACCACACTATAACTCACCACACTATAACTCACCACACTAAAACTCACCAAACTAAAACTCACCACATTGAAACTCACCACAACAAAATTCAACACACTAAAATTCACCACACTAAAATTCAACACACTAAAACTCACCACACTAAATTTCACCACACTAAATTTCACCACACTAAAATTCACCACATTCAAATTGACCCACTTAAACTGACCACACTAAAATTCACCACACTTAAATTCAACACACTAAAACACACAACAATAAAATTCACTACACTTAAACTCACCACATTAAAATTCAACGCACTAAAATTAACTACACTAAAACTTCTACTGGGAAAACTCTACGGGAAAGAATTCTACGGGAAAGAATTCTACGGGGCAGCACCGTCTGAGAAAGAATTGTAATTGTATATGAGAAAAGTTGTTTTAGCGGAGAATTAGTTTGGTTTTGGATACTACATTTAACTAATAAAAAATACGGCCACGGGTCCAGCTAGTTATTTAATAAAAAAATTGAAAAAAAATCCAAATTCAAAAAAAAAAATATTATTATTTTTCGTTTTAATTTTTTTTTTTTTTGGTTTGAAGAAAACAATTTTTGTATCCCCAAACAAAATATACGGCAGGTAACAGACGGGCAACAGGCAGGCATCTCGTAACTTATAAGCCGGAATTCAAAAGACTTTCTGCCGATTTCCGGCAGACAATTTGTACCAAATCCTGCCTGTTGTCTGCAGGTAAAGGAATGTAGAGGTAGATATATGGAATGTGAAGGCAAATCAAGACAGCTACATATTTTGACTGTTTGCCTAAAAAAAAAACTAATTTTACAAAGATTGCTTGTACAAAATAAAAAAAGAATGAAAAAAAATATTAGTTCAACAATATTCATCATATTGAATATTATATTCATAAATATTATAAACAAATTCATCAATATGAGGATTACAATTCATTGTATTAAATATTTCGTTCTTCACTATGATGTTCGATGGTATGAATTGGTATACTATGATGAATCTGGTAGTTGGTGAAAAAATTCATAATATTTATGATTAAATTCATCATATTAATGAATTTTGTTCTGTGTCTTTGGAGCGTCCACCATTCACTTCTGTAGCACAAATACTTTGCCTTCGTAGATTCCAATCCGAAGTTTCGTTAAAAAAGAAACGCAAACCACAACTTAAAAGCTAAGGCAGACAAATGAAATAGTTTTTCAATAAAATTTGTGTCTTCCGTCTTGGAGCTATTCGATGATCGAAGTTTTTTCGAACTAACTTCAGAGAGAAAAAAATTCTTCAATATGATGAATTTATTCATAAATATTATTAATTTTCACCAACTACCAGATTCATTATATTGATACCTCCGTTCATTAAATGACATATTAATGAATGTATTCATTATATATATGATGAATTTGTTTATAATATTTTTTCAAAAGTTTTGAAAAAATTTAATTTAAAAAATAACAGTAACAAATTAAAAAAAAAAAATATCCGTATATTGTTCTGAAAAAATAAATTCGGGCAAAAAAAAATTGTCAAAAAAAAAAAAAAAATTTTTAAAAATTAAAAAAAAAAATTAAAAAAAAAATTTTGAAAAAAAAAAATTTGAAATAAAAATTTCCAAAAAAAAATTTTTTTTCCAAACAAATTTTTTTTTTAAAATAAAATTTTTAATATATAACTTTTTATTAATAAAAAGTAGTAATTATAAATAAATATTTTATAAAACATTTTACTAATTTATGCATGTCGAGCAAACATTATATAAGAAATAACATTTCTCTTCAGTAAGGTTTGCCATTTCATGATGGAAAGATATACGAATTCGAATTTCGGTAGTAAATTTTAATAATTTCGACTCGTTGTTGGCTCGTATATCTTTCCATCATGAAATGGCAAACCTTACTGAAGAGAAATGTCAAAAGAGCGGCAAGAAATATGGCGTCGTTTGCTGTCCCTGTCGCTCTACTTTTGTAGTGTCCCTGTTGAAAAAAACTTTTGTAGCACTCTTATTGAAAAACCCTTTACAATAACCACTTGAGAACTGAAGTACGGCAAACAATTAACGAAAAATAATTACTTTGATTGAATTTTGTTTTAATGAACAGAATTTCTCAATATGAAGTAAAATATGTTGTATTTTATGTTCTTGTTCATTAATATGATGAAACATGCATTTCATCACATTGAAGAACACATTTTCGACAGTTACCAAGCGTTCCTCATATTTATGATAGCATTCATAACATTGATGGCTTTAGTCATTAATATTATGAATGGTTCTTCAATACAATGAATCATGGTTTGAAGAACGGAATTCATCAATATGATGTACATTTTTTTTCTGTGTGCGATAAAGTTCGATCTCGTTGCTTTATCTCGACATTTTTTTTATTTTTCGTACAATACAATTTGAGGAAAAGAAACGATATTCAAAAATTTATCATATCGATATTGCAAGTTTTTTTTTTGCATCAATCTCGATATTCGATGCGATATTGATTCAGAATCATTTTTTTTCTCATTTCGAATATTATCTCTTTACGATATCTGCGTACATCTTAGAAGGAATTTTAGTATAATATAGATATGAAATAGCAATCGAGTTCGAATGAATTCTTTGACATCTCGAAAAATTCTCGAAGCAATATCGAATGCCTTGCTATTGCTAAGATCTGCCGTGTAGCAACTTTTCTGAAAATTGGAAAAATATATCAATTGACTGCCGACAACTGGTTTCCGATATTCTGCCGAAAACTTGCTTCAAGACAGCCTATTTGAAATAGAATTCCAATAACATTTCATAAATCTGCCAAATTTTTGAACATGGCGTTTCTCTGCTTGAAACCTTCTATAGAAAGGCAGGCATTTTTGATTAAATACAAACTACTTGTTGTGGCCTGCATATAATCTGCCAGAAAACTGCGCTTTTGGCAGAAATTTGTCGTTATTCTTTGTTATATTATTTTTTATAACAAATTTCTATTAAAAACATTTTTTAAAAATGTTTTTAATTTTTTTTTTTTTAAAACATTTATAACTCTTAATAAAACTTTGCAGTCGAATATTCGAATTATGCAAATCGCCGCCTGGTTGCGAAATCTTGCTCGGACTCCTCCATGGATGGCAGAAGTTCCGACAGCAATTATACCAGCAGCAGCGGTGGAGGTGGCGGTGTTGGTGGCACCGCAGCAACAACGAGCAATGTGGCGACAAACGGTGGGGGCGGCATCACGGGTCGTTTCACCAGACAAGCGGTTAATTCAAGGTAAGGTTTGAGCCAACTATAAATTTTTACAATTATTAAATGTTATATTTATTTCTTTAGATTCCCCGCAATGGAACGCCTCGACTTGAATTCGACGTACGTGCGCGTGCATAAGCCGCCCACCTGTTATCCCGGCATGGGTGCCTATGCGCAATTGCAACAACAACAATACAACATGAACTCAACCTATCCGAAAGTGAACTATAAATTGCCGGTGCAGCAACAGGCGCGCAAAAGGTTGCAGCAACAACAGCAGCAACATTTTCAAAATCTGCAACAGCAACAACAGCAGCAACAGCCATTGCAACATCAACACTTTCATCATTATCAACCGACGCAGCAGCAGCAACATTATCATCAGCAGCAGTTGTCACATTATCATCAGCAACAACAACAGCGCAATAATTGTAATGTTCAAGGTTGCTCATACGTCATGTTGTTTTCAATTATTTTGTAACCTTTTTTAAACATATTTTTTACAGACAATTTCAAGCAACAGGAAATACTGCGCAATGAGAAAAATAACAATAGCAATTTCAACAATAACAACAACAACAGTAATTATATCAACAACAGCAATAATAATAATAATGTTGCTGACATCAATGACACCACCTGCAACCTTGATGGCACTTACACCATATGCAGCGCCGAACAACAACAGCAACAAACTCAGCAACAGCAACAACAACAACATCATCATTATCATCATCATCAACAACAAATTGCAAATGGCGGCGGCAACAATGGCAGCCGCCGTTTTGTTAACGTCGAAAAGTTCATGAAGCACAGCAGGTGAGTGCACTTTGCGCAGAGTTTTGCATTAACTGCAGGCGATTTCGAAAAACTTTGCCATCATAAAAGTTCATGTGCAATAGTCTTCTCCTTCTTCTTCTTCCTCATTTTTCAGTTGTTGTAATGTTTATAGTTGAAGAGTTAGAAATTTTGTTTAGGTTCACTGAACCATCGTACGTACACTTGTTGAATTTATTCATATCTCTTAATTGTTTAATTTGAAATAGTTTGTGTTAAAGTTTTTAGAATTGACAAAACAAAAATCGTCCAATTTGTTTTGCGGTTTATAATATTTTATAGAACTAAAACAATTCTATTTTTTCATTACCTCAATAAACCATTTGGTTCCTCTATTTAAAATTCGAATTCGACGATGATTATCAAGATATTTTCGAGATTTCATATCAATTATAAAAAACGCCACCCAAAACGCGTTTTGCCTATACATCAATTCTATATAATTCGAAAAAATGCGTTCAAGGTTTTTTTTGTAATACAGGGTGTTTCAAATGGGACGCTACAAAAGTAGAGCGACAGGGACAGCAAACGACACCATATTTCTTGCCGCTCTTTTGACATTTCTCTTCAGTAAGGTTTGCCATTTTATAATGGAAAAATATAGGAGCCAACAACGAGTCGAAATTATTAAAATTTACTACCGAAATTCGGAGTCAGTGGCCTCAACGTTAAGAGCGCTACGTCCTAGCAGTTCGTCCTAACAGATCAACAATTGAGCGTCTAGTGGACAAATTTTAATCCACAGGCACAGTACAAAATGCTCCCGTGCCAGTGAGACAGAGAAGTGCCCGTAGTGTCCAGAATATTGCTTCAGTTGAAGAAAGCCCAAATGTGTCTCTCACACGTCGTTCTCAAGCGTTGGGCATCTCTGTGACGTCCTTGTGGCTAATTTTGCGAAAATATCTTGGCCAACATTATTACAAAATCAAATTGACGCAAGAACTGAAGCCGCTTGACCACCAGAAGCGTCGTATGTTCGTGAATTGGGCTGAGCAACAACTTGAAAATGATTCGGATTTTCATCGAAAAATCATCTTCAGCGATGAGGCTCATTTCTGGTTGAATGGCTACAATGTAATCGATTCTAAACGTATCTTGACATTTTCTACGAAAATACATATTTTTTGTTTAACACGGTATTGATTTTGACTCCGTATTCAGTTTTTTTTTTTTCAATTACTTATCGTTACTAAAATGTAGTAGTTTCGTACGTAGGTCAGTTATTAATGTGTTTGATTACACTGCCCCATTTAACAAAATAAATTACGATAATTAGTTAAAAAGATATAAATAGAATATTATATAAAGACAACATTTTTTTACTTGATAAATTAAAATCTGCACAATTTATAAAATCAGAAAATTTTACTGCACCATGTCAAAATTTTAATTTTGTCTAGCAGTGTTATCTGTAACATCAACCAGTATAAAATAATAGGGGCATTTTGATGATATCTGCAAGTCTTATTTAAGTTATAGCCAGTCTACGACGAAAGTGAAAGTTGTTTTTCAATTGGATACCCCTGTCTGAAGATATATCGAAATGCGATTTTTTTAGTGTTCGAAAAATATTTTTATATTTTTTACTATAAAGAAAAAGGAGTTGTTTAAAAAAAATGTTCACCTCGGCCGGTAAATTTAAATGCTCTCGTAAATTTTAATTTTTTTTTAGTAATAAATAAGCTATACGCAGGTCACAATTGACTAATTGTACACATATTCAATACCTGACAGCCTCTCTGTACTAGAAATCTAAAATCTAAGTTTCAATTACACTACAAAACAGCCATTCCCTTATTCCGAAAAAATGGTTTAATAATGTTTCTTTTAGACCGAGCTTTCATAAAGGTAGTCACATATATTTGCAAATATCTCGCGTTCTAAATAACACATATGATCAAATGTTATATCGAATCAAAGTTAATTGAATTTTTAAATAGGTTTATTAGTTTAAGAGAACTCGAAAGGAGAACTTGAAAAAATATGTTTCTTCAACAAAAATTTAAGAAAAAATTCATTAAAAAAATGGAAAAAATTCGAGAAAGTAAGATAATACGCAAATTAAATTTTTCAAAATTAGTTCATACTCTTTCGAAGAAATTGAGCTATAAATGACAATATTATATGGGTAACATTTGAGGATAAAAAAAAGTTATGTGAAAGCAATATAATTGAGTGATATACAAATAGGCATAAAAATAAAAAATGTGAGCGGATCACGATTATTTTTTGAGCGCCTATTGATAGATGATTGCTTGTAATTAATTTTAAATTTTCTAACTTTATCTTTAATACTTAACGAGAAATGTGATCCTAAAAAGTAAACCCATATTTCGTAGTGGATGTGTAAGATTACGTTGACTAAATCGACTCATTTTCGAACTTCGAATTACTATTCTACTAAAATACATTGAATATAAATTTTACATCATTCGGAATAGCAGTTTTAAAGTTATCGTGTATTAGCGGACACAGAGACGGTCATATTTAATCGATTCGGAACCAAAAAAATATAAACTTTTTCATACCAGTCACGCCTATTAAGAGGCTCTTAAATATCCTCACATATATGTTATAACTTGTAACCCATGGGTATAGGGTATAAACATATTATGCGATTTTTTTTAGTTAATACCGAATTGTAATGCATTCACATGATTTTTTCTGTTCTCAAAACGTATCCATAGATTTCTTTTATTTTTACATCATTTTCTTTAAAAATGTAGAGGCTAATATTACAAACTGTGCATCATCTTGCGTTTTCAATTTTTCGCCATTTTAAATGCATTTTTCGCCATTTTAAATGCATTTTTTAATAAAATTTTGGTCGACAAAATTTACATTTTTCGAGTTCTTCTATAGAGTTTTCTTAAACCAGTAAAACAATTCCAAACTATTGTAAGAAATGTTTATTGAATATTTAATTGTCTTTCATTCGATATAACAATTGTGTTTATGGGTTTAAACGCGAGATATTTACAAATTTATGTGACCACCTTTTTGAAAGCTCAGTACTAAAGTTATTGCCGGAAATCTCGTAAACCTATCCGTAGAAAATTTTTTAATTCATATATTCAAATTCTGCGAGTCATTTCCAATAATACAAAAATAATGCAATTTACTGCGCAAACTATTTTTCTCATTTTGTTGTGTAGTGTAATTAATGTTTTATATAAATAAGCGCAATATGATTTAAAAAAAATATTTTTTCAATAAAAAGCTCAAAAGTTCGTAAGAGAATTTGAAATATAATAAATTGCTACAGAAATCTATTTATTGCATTAATTATCTAGGAGATCTTAAAATGTTATAATATTTGTCATTTAAGTAAAAATGAACTCATATTCGTTTAGAAGTGATATCCGATATTTTTCGTAAGACACTAGTTTTCGTAAGGGGCTTCGATATTAATTTAAAAATACAAAAATAAAGGTCGTTAAAATTTCATGCATATCAGCCAAAATACCTAGTAATTGTTGTGCCTTGTATTACAAAAAACTTCAAATTTACAATGTACATTTTAAAAATGTAAAAATAAAAAATACACGATTTTAAAATTACATGTACACTTTTCATCATTTCATGTTAAAATGTCGAATTTGGGAAAACGTTTTTCAAATACTAGCAGGGACCCGTGCTTCGCTGCGGACATTTTTTATTGGTGTTGTAAATGTCATAACCAAAACAAAAATAAATCTCCATCAAAACAACTTTTTACAAAGATAATTGTTCGACAATTTTTCCCCGTAGAATTCAGAATTCTTCCCCGTGAAATGTTTGTCTGTCTGTTGATATCACGATTACGGAAAAAGTAGAAGAGCTAGAGCAATGAAACTTTAGATTTAGATTACTTATATATCTAAGCTGTCTGAAAAAATTGACATGATCGATCTACTGTGACCTGAGAACCGACCACTTAAGTTCAAATACCTCATATAAAATTTACATCTACAGATCAATTTTACTGTATACGTGCTTAGGTAAACTTTTTTGGTCAAATATTGACATCATGCTGAAATACATGAAAATAATGTTTTTCCGCGAAACGAGTTGTGGTTCTCAAAAAAAAAATCGGAATTCGGTACACCTACCCATTTGTAAATATGGGTATCATATGAATGGAAATTCTTGAGCGATGGAAAGTTTGTAGTTCTTTTCAGGATTCATATACCCTGGTGACCTATATACCAATTTGAATGGTAACCACACATATATGTAGGGTATTTATAGTCGGCTTAGACCGACTATTATATTTAGTTATTATAGTTAGGATTATCGATCATAATAACACCTACTTTAAAATTTCCCATGTGATCTAATCTTCCCAACTGGTTCAGTTCATCTTTTTTTTTTGTTGCAGCTCTTTTATTTTTAAAATTCCAAAAAGAAAATAATGAAAAGATATTTTTTTTTTATTTTTTTTTATTTTAGACGCGTTGTTATTAGACGCGAAAAGCCATGCACAAAATCAAAAATTTACTTTTATATATGAAAAAAATTGTGTACGAAATATAATTAAGAAAAATTAAAAATTTTAAAAACAAAACAAACATTTTGAATAAAATACGATATTAATTTTTAGTTCGCAATCCAGTACTATCTGACGACAATATTAAAGGCTTTTTCAACAGGGACGCTACAAAAGTAGAGCGACAGGGACAGCAAATGACGCCATATTTCTTGCCGCTCTTTTGACATTTCTCTTCAGTAAGGTTTGCCATTTCATGATGGAAAGATATACGAATTCGAATTTCGGTAGTAAATTTTAATAATTTCGACTCGTTGTTGGCTCGTATATCTTTCCATCAGGAAATGGCAAATCTTACTGAAGAGAAATGTCAAAAGAGCGGCAAGAAATATGGCGTCGTTTGCTGTCCCTGTCGCTCTACTTTTGTAGCGTCCCTGTAGAAAAACGCTTGAAAAAAACTTTTAGATCGCTCTTATTGAAAAACCCTTTATATTGTAATCGTCACGTTGAATGTGGGCGGGATTGGACAATGAAGCATGGCAGCTCCGATATAATGTCACTTTTTTTATATCCAGTATTGGTATTTACAAAAAGTTCGAACGGGCGCAGCTGTGCACAGTTTTTTTTAAATAAATATATTTAATTTTTATTCCTCCATTCAGTAGCAAATTACATATTAAATGATTAAATATTTATGTTGATTTTTCATCGAAAATAAATTAAAGTCAATTCCTGGAAAATCTCAATTTATTCTAATATTTACCTCAAACATATGTCAAAACTGAAACCACAACAAATTATGTTACATGTCAATGCGCAACATGAGTTACCTCGAATTGACCTACATTTTTGGTGCTTAACCGCAGATTAAGTGACCACCATCGGTCAATGCTTGACATTTAATATGACGGCGATGGTGAGCCGCTTTTATGTTGTCGTGGGGTAAAAACCGCAAAAATTACTACAAATGTCAAACGAATTAACGTAAAGAAAACTAAAGAAGAATGTAAAAAAAAACTAAAGAAAATTGTTAAAACTGACCCAAAAAAAACAAAACGTACAAATTTAAACGTTCAAAGGCTACGTTAAAATATGTTGTGTTTATTTTTATAAGGGGTTGTTTTTAAAACGAATTTGCAATTAAGTGGTTACCAAAAACGCAACTATTTCACAATAGAAGTTGGTAACCAAACAAAGTTCGTGTCTGGTGTATGGAGAAAAAATCAATTTTTTAGTCTACATGCAACAAATGTGCTAAACAGCTGATTATTCTGTAAATTATTATTAATTTTCAAATTCATTTCAAACAGATAGCTATGTAGCGTACACCCAGAAAATCCCATTAAAATAGGTCAATAGGACAATTATTGATTTAATAGTATACAAAAAATTAATCTTTTCATATAAACTCAATGGCAATGTCATAGTATTTTCTAGTATTTAATGGTATTTTCCGATTAAAATAATAATTTATCCTATTGACTATTTTTAATAGTAAAAAACTATTATTTATACAGTATTTTTTTTCTGGGTGTAGATATTGAGTTTTCTATATTCTATTTCAAGTTCTCCTCGTTTTCTTGTAATCTTAATTGGCAGACGAACATTGCTAAAATAGAATGACTGATAATAATAGGGCATAAAGAGCGTCCGTAGTTCAGTATTTAGTCCATTGGACCGGCAACTAGAAGGTATCAGTGTCGAATCTTGCGACCGTCAAGTTCAAAATAAAAAAAATCAAAAAATCAAAAAAAAACGTTAGCGAGAGTAAAAGTAGCCACTTTTTAGGATTTTACGTTGTACTTTCTTTAACGTGTTTTCATCAGAGTTCAGAAATAACTTTTATCCTTTTTCTAACCTTTACCTTCATTTCAATTTTCACTAAAATATATTATTTTTTAAAAATAATAAATCTCTTTCTAAAAAATGTATATTAAAATCTGGAAGAAATCCAGACTTGAAAAATATTTCTTTTTTCAAAAAAATAAAGGTATTTGGTTAAGAGTTATATGAAAATCTTTATTTAAAAAGGTCTCTGTTCAAAAGTTATTACCCAATCTGCCATGTCTCGGAGACCTCCGATGCCTCGAATTTTTATCGAATAATTTCGAGAAAAAACTTCGATCTCGTTGCATTATCACTTTTAATTTTTATAATTTCTCGTACATTCAAATTCATTGACAAGATGCGATATATAAACATTAATCGCATCGATATCGTAATATTTTTCAAAGCAATATCGAACTTTGATCATTTTTTTCATAGATATCATTCCGATTTTAAAAAAATCGATATCTACCTTACATGTAGGTCCAATTTGACGCTCGATATCGGTACGAGAAAGTGTCCGATATCGTGCGATCGTTAATCTCGTAACGTAGATTGGAAAATTCACTTGAAAAATTGATAGGAGAACATAAATATTTTTTTTTTTGGAAAATGTGTTTTCGAACTTACGTTCACACAAAAAAAAATGTCAGCAACAACCAGAATTCATCATAATGTTGATTTTATTCATTAAATTAAAATCGTATATTTTATGTTTTCTATTTTAACTAATTTCTTAAACATCAAATTTCAAACAAAAATTGTCTCCTTTTACACATTTAAGTATTTTTAATTCTTATAGCTTTAAGAAATTTAAATAATATGGTTTGATGAACAAAATTTTTCAAAATCATGTTCATTAATGTCTTCGCTTATATGTCATAAATATTATAAGAATTAAAAATATATAAATGTGTAAATGAAGACACATTTTTGTTTGAAACTTGATGTTTTAGAAATTATTGAAAATGAGAAACACTAAATATTTTAATTCAATGAATTTTGTTTGAGGTTTGATGTCATTCGTACGATTAAAAACCTTCTCAATTGATATATAAAAAAGAATAGATATATTTTTAAGATGCAGAGGATAGATCTTACGGTGCTCTATGCATGTATAACAAAAGGTTCTTTATCTTTATAAAAATTTGAAGTTAAATGCTGTGACGGGCGTTACACGTACTTTTTCAAAAACTCTCTCGGACCGAAACCGAAAATTTTCAAAAATAAACATTTCTCTTCGACCATTTTTTTTTTATTTTGTTACCTTTAATTTTATTGATAATTTATTTATTAAAAGTTATTTAGTGAATGTTATAAAGGAACTTCCGATAACCCATATCTCTGCTCTCTGGTTTTTGCATAAATCTAACAAATACCATTTGAGAAAAATATCTTAAATTTTAGTTTTTTAATTCAAGTGTTTTAATATATATATTGTAATTTACTAATATATGCTGTAAACTAATAAGTAACACAAGATTATAGAAAAAAAAAATAAATAATATCCATTAAATAACACTACACAACAAAATGAGAAAAAAAGTTTGCGCAGTAAATTTCCAAAAAAACAAAATTATTTTTGTATTATTGGAAATGACTCGCAGAATTTGAATATATGAATTAAAAAATTTTCTACGGATAGGTTTACGAGATTTCGGGCAATATCTTTTGTACTGAGCTTTCAAAAAGGTGGTCACATATATTTGTAAATATCTCGCGTTTAATAAAACCCATAAACTCAATTGTTATATCGAATGAAAGATAATTAAATATTCAATAAACATTTCTCACAATAGTTTGGAATTGGTTTACTGGTTTAAGAATACTCTATAGAAGAACTCGAAAATGTAAATTTTGTCGACCAAAATTGTATTAAAAAATGCATTTAAAAAATGGCGAAAAATAAAAACGCAAGATGATGCACAGTTTGTAATATTGCAAAATTAGCCTGTACATTTTTAAAGAAAATGATGTAAAAATAAAAGAAATCTATGGATACGTTTTGAGAACAGAAAAAATCATGTGAAAGCATTACAATTGGGTATTAACTGAAAAAAATCGCATAATATGTTTATACCCTATACCCATGGGTTACAAGTTATAACATATATGTGAGGATATTTTAGCGCCTCTTAGTAGGCGTGACTGGTAAGAAAAAGTATATATTTTCTTGGTCAACATCACTTTCCGAGTCGATTTAGATATGAGCGTCTGTCTGTCCGCCTATACACGATAACTTTAAAACTGCTATTCCGAATGATCTAAAATTTATTTTCAATATATTTTAGTAGAATAGTAATTCGAAGTTCGTGGCTAAATCCACTCAACGTAATCTAGTACATCCACTACGAAATATGGGTTTACTTTTTAGGATCACATATCTCGTCAAGTATTAAAGATAAAGTTAAAAAATTTAACATTAATTACAAGCAATCATCTATCAATAGGTGCTCAAAAATTAACGTGATCCGCTCACATTTTTTATTTTTTGACTATTTGCATAGCACTCAATTATATTGCTTGCACTTTTTTTATCCTCAAATGTTACCCATATATTTTTGTCATTTATAGCTCAATTTCTTCGAAAGAGTGTGAACTAATTTTGAATAATTAAAATTTGTGTATCATCTTGAATTTTTTCTTAATTTTTTGTTGAAAAAAAAAGTTTTTTCAAGTTCTCCTTTCGAGTTCTCTTAAACTAATAAACCAATTTAAAAATGTTCTAAGAAATGTTTATTCGATATTCAATTAACTTTCATTCGATATAACATTTGATCATATGTGTTATTTAGAACGTGAGATATTTGCAAATATATGTGACTACCTTTATGAAAGCTCGGTCCAAAAGTTATTGGACCATATTTTGTAAACCTATGAAAAGAAACATTATACAAAAATAACCTTGACTGTTGCGCAGAATGGCTGTTGTGTAGTGTCATTGGTACACCTTAAAATTTATATTTTTTGCGTTTGACTGGTCATAACTTGGTTCAGATTTATCCGAATTTAATTAAGTTTAGTTCAAAATATTAACTGAAGTTAATGGAAAACAATGGAAAACAAAAGAAATCAGATTAAAACCTCAAATCTGTAAAATGTTAAATACCAAAATATATAGAAGAACATGAGAATGGTTTTACTTTTATTTGTTTTACTCAAAAACTTTGGTCAATATCAAAAAAAAAATTATATGAGAAAGGATTAGCATCTTGAAGTTCAAGGGAAAAAAATTATAATGGACATTATTTTGTTTTTTGCGATGTTTTTGCAACTTTAAAAGTAGTTGGAGAATTTTTATATTTTTTTTTTTATTTTTTTTTTTAATATTTATATTTTATTTATATTTTATTTTTATTTTATTTATATTTTATTTATTTTTTTAATTTATTTTTTTATTTTTTTATCCATTTATTTCTTTTTATTATTTTTTTGTGCGTAGTAGTAGTAGTAGTACAAGTGGTTGGAGAATTTTTATATTTTTTTTTTATTTATATATTTTTTTTTTTTTTATTTATTTATTTTTTTATTTATTTAATTTTTATTTTTTTATTTATTTCTTTTTTATTATGTTTGCAATTAATAGCCATCAGTTTTATGAAATACCAAAAAAATGCTTTAATTTTTTAAATATTTGTATAATATCATTAAAAAAAGTCCATTTTCGCCGTCAATAACCCATCAATTACACAGCTCAATTGAGTAACTACACGACAAAGCTTTCAATCAATAGTGACAGCAAGTTAAGCAATTGCCAAAAGTCACTCACCCTGTAATTGAAAGAGTACTTGATAGTTGTTGTTGTACTTGTAGTAAACATGAAATTTCTGTTTATCACAATTCTTAGCAGGTTCATTTACATACATAACCTAAGTAACTCTCAAGAAATGTACGCAAAAGCGAGCATGGTAAATGAAAAACCCACTACAAAGGTTCTAAACGCTAGAATATGTAAATATGTCTTGGTAGTTTGTATTCTGTATATAAGAACCTACCGTAAGGACGTAAAGTAGGCAGGCTGGCAGGCAAACCCATTACTCACTCAGTTCGTAGAGTCGCTTGCTAGCTAACTGGAAAACTTAGCCAACACTGGCTGAGTCGACAGTCATAGCCGACATTCTTTTGACCATTTCCATTCATTGTACACAAAGTTGTACGAGAACTGTCGACGCGCAAAAAAAAAACAGACCATGGGGTCCGCGGCAAGTAGGCAGGTAGGGCAGGGCAGGGCAGCCTATGGTTCGCGCAACAGTAAAGACAAAGTAGAGCGAAGCGCATTGTGGTCAGGAACAGGACACAACAGTCGGCAGAGGCGAACCGCATAGACTGGACGTGCAACGAGCCAGAAAGTTGAAATTTTTAAAAGTAAAAAAAGCAGCAAAAAAAAAGAATAATAAATCAAAAATATATGAAAATTAAAATAAAATTAAAAAATGTAATTTTTTATTATTAAAAAATAAATTTATTAAAATTTTAATAACTATAAATATAAAAAATAATAATTAAATAAAGTTGCAATCAAAATACAAAAATTTGAAAATATTTAAAATACGAAATTTGTAAAAAGAAAAACTGATAAAAAATATAAAAGAAAAATTAAAAAAATAATTTTAAACAAAGTGTGTAAATTAACAGCGGTTGTTGATTTTTTTCGTGTTTGTCATATTTTTGTGCTGCATAACTTTGTCGTTTTTAATTCCCGAGTAATATATAAGAAAAAAATGAATCAGAAACGTTAGTATAGTATTAAACAATAGAATAAAATTAAATATTTTATATTTATATACAAAAATATGCAATAGAATAATAATAAAAAATTAAATTAAAAAATTATAAAATAAAAAAATAATAAATTAAATTTAATAATATAAACGAAATACTATATAAAACCATTAAATAAATAAAACAAAATGAAATAAAATTAAATAAAATAAAATTTAAAAAAATAAAAGAAAAAACTTAATAAAATAAAAAAAAAAATAAATAAAAAAAAATAAAAAATAAATAAAAAAGTAGAGTATATAAAAATAAAGTTAAATAAAAATAAATAAAAATAATATAAAAAAATATAAATATAAAATAAAAACAAATTTATATACAAAAAATAAAAAAAAAAAACAAAAAAAAGTAGAACAACGAAAAATTATAAAATAATAAATATAAATAAAATTAATATAATAAAATAAAAACAAATTTATATGCAAAAAAAAACAAAAAAAGTAGAATAAAGAAAAATTATAAAAAAAATACAACAAATTAAATAACAAAAATTATAAAAATTGAAAATAAAAAATAAAATAAAGTAAAATAATAAAAAAAAGAAAAAAAATAAAGTAATATAAAAACATATAAAAATATTAATAAAATAAAACAAAATGAAATAATATAGTACAGTAAAGTTAAAGAACTAAAAATAAAAGAAAATATAAGACAAAATTAAATAGAATAAAATGAAATGAAATGAAATTAGAAACCGCATAAAATAAAGCAAAAAAAAATTTAAAAAAAAAAATTAAAAAGAAATTTAAAAAAAAATAAATTTAAAAATTAAAAAAATAAAAATTTAAATAATAAAAAATAAAATAAATTAACTAAAAGAAGAAAAACTTAATTAAATAGTAAATAAAAAAAACAATATAAATATAAAAAATGTCTCTCGACTGCTGCCCTACTACCGGCACCCTACTGGCCGACACACGCACATCCCTGCGTCGTGCCACCGTCTGTCTGTGGGAAACAACACGGCCGGCATTCGAACATGTGCCGCGTTTTTTACGTACGTACTGCTGTTTGTGCTGCCACTATCGGCAACGAAAATCGATTGGCGTCCTCAATGTTGCGGCTGTTGAGTGTCCGGCGTCCATCCTTTGCAGTCACAACAACAACAACTATAACAACCACATACTAAGTTCACCGCTAAAATTACAACAAGATAATTCGATACCCGGCACGCCGGTTATATCGATTGCCATTGCAAGAGAAATGTAAGTAATGATAACACAGTCCACAATGGTTTTTGAAATTCTAAACTTTCTAAAATTTATTCGATTATCTAGAGAAAAGAGATAAATTACAAGAAAAGTGATAAGAAATTAATAATAGAACATTTTTGATATCTGTACAATAACAATTGCTAAACCAAAGTTTAATTTTATCGTAATCCTTGAAATTAATACACATAAAAAATAATCGACGTAAATATAGCAACCGATATTAATTGCATTTATTAATCAATCAAGCAATTAAATTCAGTAATTTAATGAAAACATTTGCTATTATTCGTTAAATCAGCAATTGCGTTTGCTAATATGAATATTTGTACGTTAATGCAGCAAATGAATTAGTCGGCGCAGTTTTAGCAAATATAATTGCAAAAAATTCGCAATTTCATTCCTGGACTAATTAATGTATGCAATTAATATCGATTCCTATTATTTTTGTCTGTGTAGTATTATACTAATAAATAAGCTATAAAAAAACAATAGTGCAAAAACACGAAGTATTTAATAAAATAAACTTGCGGTCCTCTAAAATTATTATTGCAGTCGTACCCTACATTTTTTTTTTATTAGTGAAGTCTTGAATTTAACTAATGTTAAATCGTAAATCGATCTATGGACATGATCAAGGTTTTGAAAAAAAACAATAGAACTATTCGGGCCGGTTGCATAAAACTTTTAACTATGAGTTAAAGTTAATCGATGAGTTAAAGTTAATCGAAATATTGAAATAAACACAAAAAATAAAATTTATCTGTCAGATTGTTTTTAACTGAAAGTTAAAAGTTTTATTCAACCGGCCGTTTATAATAAAAACATTATTCCTATAAAATTTGTAGTCATACTCTTGATTTTTTATTTTTTGAGTGTAGTCTTAAACAAATGTTAATATATAAAAACACTCTTATAATATTAGAATCAGTTTTAAAGTGTACATATACTCTCATGAAACGATAAAAATAGACTAATGCTGTTATTTCATATTTCCACAGACATGTATAATAGGGGGTCAGTTATATTTTTACACCCGTGTCTAAACACCTAGAATTGGTTAATATAGAGAAAAGAAGTGAACATTATTTTTCCATTTAGAATAGTGGGAATATCATATACAAAAGATTCCATTGAAAATGTTAATGTTGTCACTTTGTGGACCCAAAATTAAATTTAGTTTTCGTTGTTGGTCTATTTCGGCATTTAAAAATCAATTGCTATCCGATAAACACAAATATTGCCAAATTGGTGATAATTTCATTTCGCATATTAAGAAATAGGAACCAAATGGAACACAACAGTTTTTCATTTCATGATCCGGTTTTCACATTGAAGAACTTCAAAAGATTATAATAAAATTATATATAAATATTTATACACTTACGATGCCACAATTGGTGTCAAATGAAACAGAAAACTTTTTGACAGTTTTAAGTAATTTAATCATTTTGTTTAATTTTTAAATACTGATCAAAATAAAAATACAAAGAGTGTCTGTTTAAATAATCTTCGCTTCTGTATTGTTTATTCGATTTGGCTCGTTGGTAGTTTGTTGGAAGCATACTTAAATTTTCCAACAGGTGAAATGGACGGGACGAAAACGGAAGTTGAAATTCCAAAAAGTCAGCATATTTTGAGTACAAATTATTTTTTGAATTATTTTAAAAATAGTTGAAATCATGTGCATTCTTTGTGTATTTACAATTTATTCGTAAAGTTTTAAGTTTTTTCATTATAAATCTGTGAAAAATTCACGGTACTAAAGTTCCGTATCCCTAGTAGAAATCTTGGTAGGGCCATGGTCATGAAGTGATCATGTCATTATTTGAGATGATCGGGATATGACGAGGCCCATAATGTTCTTGTAACGGAGTGTCCTGATCATATACAGACCTCAGGCCATGATCATGTACTGATCGGGCAATTCCCCATTTTAGTATTTACCCGACAATTGTTTGTCACAGCCCGAGCACAATAGGGGTTTTCTCATTAAATCTCGATCACTGCCTGATGCTAATTTCGTTATGAGGAACAAATAATGTAGCTATGATTGGGAACATTGACTATTTAGATAATGTAAACCCTGGTATGGTAAACATGATAAGGGCATGCAAAGGCAATGATCCTATTTTCTCTAATAGGGATTACCATACGAAAACCCGATCATTTCCCGATGGCGCATCGGGCAAATTTCTACTAGGGATAAGAGCCATTCCATACCAAATCGACCAGCGATTGGAACTCACCTTCTTCGATTTCAATGAAATTTGGGCAACTGATAAAGGGTATCGAGATAAGCATTGACCATTTTTTTTTTTTTTTCAACCACTACTTCCAGAAGTGTCAAGAAATGGACCAAAAATTACTTTTCATATTTTCATTTACTGTTCATATTTCAATTTCTCTTAAAGTAGAAATGCTACAAATTCTGTTGATGGCTTGTTTTAAAGCTAATAAAACAATCTTTTATGAGTTTCTAGCATTTCTACTTTAATAGATATAAAATATCACTTGTCACTTTGTGGAATATTCAATATTCAATAAATATTTTGGTGTGGAATGGCCCATTGAAATTATCACACCGATACTTTTTGCGTACTAATTTTGTATTTTTTAATTATTTAAAAACATAGCTGAGATAAAGTACTTTATTTTTATATATGTACACTTTGTTCCTTAATTTTATAGTTATTTCGTAATAAATCATAAAATAAATCCGGACGTTCCGTATGGAAAACACTATGATTTTTTGCACTATTATTTTGTGCTAATTATCTGATTATAATAATAATAAAATTTATTGTAGCGATTAGAAAAGATTCAAATTTCCGTTTTTTTTTTGTGATTTTTTTTTACTATTTTTGAGACATTTTTTATATTTTTTATATTGTGGTTGTACACTTTTAGTACCTAAAGTGATTTCAATTAGCTTTCAAAAATTTTCTAGAATTACTAGGAAATCAATGTTTTAAAAAACGCCGAAGAAATTCTGCTTTAGAAAAAAAGAGGATTCAAATTTTATTTGTTTAATATGATAAGACACCTTTATACAAAAATCCAAAAATAATTTTTCTAAAGTTAGTTAATTTGGTTAAATTTGGTATATTTACATGTTGTATAGTAACGAAACTTTATAAGTATTTTTTATACGTTACCGTTAACGGAATAGAATTTTCTTTTCTGATTTTTAGATTCACGCATTTTAAATGTTTTGTTTATCTGGAAATGAGTGAAGTTTGTGCCATGAAAAAAGGTTTTCCAATTTACCAACTATCAAAATCTACCCTGTTCAAAGTTTTCCATGTAACATAACCTGCCTTACTGATTAATAAAACTGTTTTTTCAATTAAATTCTTGTTTACCACTAACATCTTTATATTAACTAGGTACTGTGTAATAAAAATATATGAATCATGTTAAAAGAAAACACATTTTTCTACCATAGATATCATCATAAATATATAATAATTTTTGGTGCGAACCAAATCACACTAAAGTTCTTAATGTCCCAGAAAAAATATTCTTAATGTCCCAGAGCGAAAATAGTTTAACTTACTCCAACTGGAAAAGTTTGCATGTTACTTCGTGCTTATCACAGCACAGCAATCGTGTTAATTTATGGTTCTCGTCATACATACTCAAGGGAATTTTCTTCAGCTGCGTTGAGTGTGGAAATGTTTTGTTTGAGTGCCAGATTTTTTTATAGCACATGTCTGGAAAATGCAAATGTGACATATTTCTACAAACGACTTAATAAATGAAAAAAACCTTAATTTTTATATGTGGTCAGTGCTAAGTTATAATCGAATTAGAGGCATACTTCTGCTTTTTGGTTAATTTTAGTAACTCCTGGTGCTATTTGAGTAGTCAAATGAAATGTAAATAATGTTGAGGTAATGTGTAAAAAGAGTTTGGTTTAAATAGAGTTCAAAGTGTAAATAGAATTTGTTGTGTAAATAAATCTTGAAGAATAATAATAGTAACAGTGGTGTAAATTGAATTAAGATGTTAATTCGGGTAAGGTGTAATCAGAAATAGAGCTCTTAATATAGGTTAACGTCTAAATGATGTAGTGAGAGTTTCAAACGTATTAAAAAAATAATGTAAAAAATAAAAAAATTGTAAAAATGTTATAAATAGATTTGAATTGAGTAAATAAATTAACTAAAAATAACAATGTTGGTAAGATGTAAGAAACAAAAAAAATTGAGGTAGGAAAATGTTTATGATTCAAATTTAGTTAATAATGAAATGAGTGAAGACGTTATTAATGTTAACAGAGAAATGTTTTAAAAATACAAGAATAAATTATTTTGTTTATGTATTTCGTAAACTATTTTTCTATTATACCTGAACATTAAAATAAAAAAAATATTTCACAATTAGATTTTCTTTAGGTATTTCGCGAATTTATTTTTATTTCACTTGAACATTAAAAATATAAAACAAAAATGAACAACGAAATAAAATAAAAAACTTTTTTCTTGAAGGCTATAAAAATTTAAGTAGTCTGTAAGACATTGTATACTCTGTTTAATGAAGAAAAAAATAAACTAAACTAAATTAAAATAAAATAAACCAGTAGGGATGGTTAGGTCCCATGGGTAATTTTGAAGTAGGCAAATTATGATAGTTAGTGTGTTGAGGTTTGCAAGAATTATGAAAGTTATAGTCGGTCTAAGCCGACTTTGAATACCCTACACCTATGTGGTAATGTGTGCGGTTACCATTTAAAGAGGTGCATAGGTCACCAGGGTATACAAATCCTGAAAATAAATACAAACTTGTAATATCTGAAGAATTACTTTTCATTTGACACAAATATCTACAAATGGGTAGGTGTACCGAATTTCGATTTTTTTTTTTTTTTGCTTGTCGGTTCGTGAAAAAACATATTTTTCATATATTTAAGCATAAATTCAATATAAATTTGACCAAAAGTTAATTTAACCCCGTATAAAGTAAAATTTATCTGTAGATGTAAATTTTATAAAGGGATTTTTAACAGGGACGCTACAAAAGTAGAGCCACAGGGACAGCAAACGACGCCATATTTCTTGCCGCTCTTTTGACATTTCTCTTCAGTAAGGTATGCCATTTCATGATGGAAAGATATACGAATTCGAATTTCGGTAGTAAATTTTAATAATTTCGACTCGTTGTTGGCTAGTATATCTTTCCATCATGAAATGGCAAACCTTACTGAAGAGAAATGTCAAAAGAGCGGCAAGAAATATGGCGTCGTTTGCTGTCCCTGTCGCTCTACTTTTGTAGCGTCCCTGTTGAAAAACCCTTGAAAAAAACTTTTGTAGCGCTCTTATTGAAAAACCTTTTATGAGATACGTGAACGACTCGTGCAAAAATTCTGTGAATGCAAGGATATGAAGTTATTTAATTAATACTTATAAAGAAAATTTTTAGTATTTATTTTGGAAAATTTGATTGATTTTGTTAACTTTTCCTAGGTGTCTACGATATATATTCCAATTAATCATATTATTTTTTGGTGCAGAGGTTTGAAATTTAGTTTTAGTTTGGTGAATTTTGATTTGTTGAGTTTTAGTGTGGTGAGTTTTGGTTAGATAAGTAACATAAAAATTTAAAGTTTAGTTAAAATCGATAATATTTGTACTAAGGTACAGCATTTCGAATTTTTGGGATGTATGGGAGGCGCCACTCCCATTTCTCCAATCTAGTTAATTTATAGTTTAGGATACGCATATAGTAATGAACACTCTCAGAAAAATACGTTCAGTGATATTGCATTGGGCGTAAAAGTGGATGTGATCGACGAACCAACTCAGTATATATTCCAAATCTTAACGAAACCGGTCAGTGGATTCATATTTAGTTTTGGTGCGATGAATTTTGATTTGGTGAGTTTTGGTGTGAAGAGTTTGGTATAGTGAGATTAACATCCAAATTTTAAGTTTAGTGGAAATCGATAACATTAGGTTTGAGATATAACGTACTGAATTTTTGGGTTCTATGGGAGGTGCCACACCCCTTTGCCCAATCTGGTTTATTTATGATTTAGGATACTCCATTGGCTTTATAGCATAGTCATGGAATATGTTCAGTGGTTTTGTTATGAATCTGTATTATACACCCAAAAAAAATGGGCGTAAAAGTGGGAGTGCTCAACGAAAACTATATAGTGACCTTCTCCTGGATCTCTAGAATATATATTCCAAATTTTAAGAAAATCCATGTACAGGTATACGTTTGCATAGCGCACAAACAAATAAACGGAAAATGAGTTTGATATATATAGATTTGAACATAAGTGGTCGGTTCACAGAGCTCAAATAACCGATCATGGCAAATCATATGAAGATTACAGAAACATAATTATAAATCAAACAAAGTTCGATTCACTTAAAATGAAGAAACCGTTATCGTCTTTACAGAAAAAATATTTACATTTTTCAAATATTTAATAATTTAACTTTTAAGATAGTAGCAGCTTTTTGAGCAATAAATTTATAAGAATATTGTCAAAGTTAACTTTATTTCGTTTATTGGTTAGGCTCAATATTAGACTGGTCCTTATTTGTATGGAGAAAAAAATCTTCTTGATTTAAGATGGTACTTTGGTAATTTGACAACATTTTTAAATCGATTGGATAATGATAACATGCTCCTCACGAGGCCTTTCGGCTTGATGAATACTTCAGGAAAAAATCACTTATCATTCTGAATGCAAATATTAATGTATTGAAAAACTAAGTATGCATTTTAGTCTTCTAAACAAATTGGAGTTTTTAGTTTTTTGATCAAAGTTCCTGTTAGATGGATATATAACAATAATGATACAAACCTATACAATTTAAGTTTTTCTTCTGACACACCCTGTACATGAATTAAATAATGGATGATTCTACACACTTCATGCAGACAAAATTTTTGTTTCTTCCTTATAGAGCAAATAAGACGGTACCAGTATTAAATTTTAAGAAATAAAGAACAGTCTACTGAGTATGATAAATTTTTGTATCAATTACGAAAGATTTCAATAATAGAATTTAAATTGTATTATTGATATTATTTCAAGAGAAATCTTCGCAGACAGTTCTTTTCGACAATTCGTTCTTCAGTCGCACGATACGTTTGTGGAACAATCTCCCTTCGTCTGTTTTTCCCGACAGTTTTGATATTGCCAAGTTCAAAACAAATATCCACCGGCACTACTCCATCTTTCCTTCCACCCTCTAAACCAGTGGTTCCCAACCTTTTTGGTGTCGCGACCCCCTTTTAAACTCCATATCTCTCCTGCGACCCCTTGAAATTATAAAATAGAATTTTTTTGTTTACACTGTTCTACAAATTGAGAGTTGTTGGATTCCACCGACTTGAAACTTATAGTTTATAGTAGATTTTGGCCTTCTGATTCTGGCTGGGTACTCAGTATTTACTCATCACGTCGACATTTTGCAAAAAATTGAGTCAAAGTAGCAAAGTACTTTATATCGCAATTTATCGCACGACATGCTACAGATCCAAACTTTATCACAAAATTTAATATGAACCACACCCTACGTATTATTGTGTTTAGAATATGTTTTAAATTGAGAAAATTACAAATGAAATTGAAATATTTCATTGTACATTGAGAATATGCAAATGAAATTGGAATAATAATAATAATAATTGCAAAAATTCGAAATAAAATTGATATTATTAGATTCAAAATTGAGAAAATTCCAAATAAAATCAAAAATTTTTAAATTTCAAAAAATCCAAATTGAATAAAATTAAGAAATTAGCAACAGTTATTGAGATTTTCCTTGTGAAATTTGTAACAAATAAAATGGAAATAACAAAGAAATTTAAATATTTTTTCGCATGTCGACAGTATTTAATAATGACGACCATAAAAGAGAACTGGTTTCAATTTCATATTCGGAATCGGAACACTTTTAAAATGTATATGTGGGACTAAAATCGCTATTATAAAAGGTCTTGAAACCAGAATCGGAACCGTTACCCCAAAGGGTTTTTGTCACTGAAATCGTTTGTAATTGTGATAAATTACTGTCTTGACACACTTTTTTGATAACACAAATTTCGTAGTTGAAAAATTCTGAGTAAATCTACCAGAAATGAGAGGTTTCATTCCATAATAAAATCCTTGTAGAACAGTGTAATCATCTGAGTGTTTACGAATTTTTCCCTTTTGTAGAGTTTTGGAAGATTGCTATTTTTCTAATATAAAAATTAAATTCGGTTTGATTTTAAGACAACGACAATTTCAGATTAAGGACTGCGTCAAATAAAACTGTCCGCTACAAAGATGAAAAAATCAAGAAATCTAGTAATCGAATTTTTATAGAATAAAATATTTTATTTTGCAAATTATTTTTATTTAAAAAAAAATATATAATAAACCAGAAATTAATATTTTTTTATAAAAAGTTTTAATTTTTCCGGAACCCCTTCCATTAATGTTGTAATGGTAGTGTCCGACACCCTCACAGCTGCTGAAGACCACTTTCTTTTAAAGTCTTGAAGGTCTTTGGCCACTTTTTTTCTTAATCTCCCTTTTAACTAAAGCCCAGTATCTCTCAATCGGCCTGAGTTCTGGGCAGTTTGGTGGATTGGCTTCTATAGGCACCAAAATCACTGCATTTTGTTGGATCCACTCTAAGGCCGTCTTGCTGTAGTGACATGAAGCGAGGTCAGGCCAAAAAAATGTGGACACTTCATGTTGGCGTAAAAATGGAAGCAATCTCTTTTGCAAGCATTCCTTCACATATATTTCGCTGTCACGAATGAGCTGCTCCTTTTTCCACAACTGCAAATTGCCTACCAAACAAGGAATTTCTTTGGGAATTTTGTCATTTTTTTTTTATTTGAATTTTTCAGCGACATTTCCTCGAGAATCGGCTGTCTAAAATTCCTGGCCAGGTAGCTGAGAAAAGTCCGCTTAAACATAAGTTTCGTCGTCCATTATACAGCAATCGAATTTTTTAAAAAATCTTGGTTCAGCTTTTCAGCTCGTTGTTTTGCGGTTTCATTCTTGACGGCATTTCTATCCGGAACTTTTTGGAACTTGTACGTCTTCAGCCCAGCTTCTTTCTTAGACCTGCGCACGAAATATTCTGAGCAATCCGCCTTTCTCGCAAATTTCCTTCCGGATATGCTTGGATCTTTCTTTAAAATATTCACAACCTTCTTCGACTTTTCACGATCATGCGGGCATTTTTTTTACCAGAACCTTTCTTCCGATCAATACTCAGGTCTTCCTTAAAGCGGTTGATAACGCAGAAATGGTCTTAGGGTTAGCCCCTACCTCCTTGGCAATTTTTTTAAAAGACCAACTAGGTTGTTTTTGAAAATTTTTAATTATATTTTGTCGCACTTCCACTTCGTTTGCCATTTTCGCGTTAAATAAATTTTGTATTGACTATAACTGACACAAAATATTTTCTGCCATTTAGTTCAGAGCTACTATGATCAAATTTTTTAAATTTTAATCTTGCAATAGCACATTATGGGATGATATGTAACGACCAATTTTATTCGACGCAGTCTTTAGAAGTGTTTTTACTATTTTTAATACCTTTACAATTTAATGCTTCATACAGATAAATTTAAAATTTTATTTAATTATTTTTTTTTTAATTAAATTATTTGAAAATCGAATTTGAATATCCCTTGGCGATCCACCGGTTGGGAACCAGTGCTCTAAACAATCCCTTCCTACGATCAACACTTTGCATAGGGGGCATCCCCAAATCGTTGGTTAATTTGTAAAAAAAAAAATGTTCTTTGGTCTAAATTTTCACCGACAAATTACCACCCAAGAAAATTCATTCAAGTACAATATTTCCCAAAACAATTCTTCCCCGTATCAATTCGTCCATTAGAGAATTATTCCCCGGACAAATCTTCCCGGTTTTCTGGTTAATTTGTTATATTAAATATTTGCTTTAAATTCAGTTTTCCTTATTATAATTTTCTGTGTGTAATTTCAAGTTAGTTTTATAATTACTTGCTATATATATTTTGCTATTACATTTTCATCTGTACAAAAAATACGCTTCGGCGAAAAAAAGCAAACTCATCACTAGTTTCTTTAGAAATGCCTACTCACATTAACCTTATTCCCAATTTATATTGAAACACAAAATGGCAACTCATAAAATTTGCTATTCAAAAAAAAAACTAAATAGTTTTTTTTATGTGCGTTTTGACCCATAGGTGTTACCCATTGTTAAACTTCTCACACGCACTTCATTTTATTTGAGGTTAAATCTTTTAAGGGTGTTTTATCAAAATAAAAGGTTTTATAACTCAAGTAAGACATTTTGTAGTGCTGTGCATTGTATTTATTTTGAAACTGAAGGACTTACCATTTAGCTAAAATTATTTAGAACACAACTTAACTTTAATTGGCCGTTTTATATCAATTTGTTATTTAATTAATTCAACATTTTATAGCTACTTACAATTGAAAGCCTAATGTGTTTACGACTTTTCGCGAAAACTATCAAATTAAAATTATCTATGAACTCAACGCATAAAATAAAAAACACGAACCTGCATGTTGTCAAAAATACTTTGTACTTAGTACTTATTTTTATTGTGTTTTTTAACGATTTTATTTCATATCGATGTTATTCTTGGCTGTCACATGCCAACTTAGCATGTGGCTAATTTTCAATTCTATTGGGACAATTGGTCATTGTACTGCTTGTTTTTCGATTGTTTTTTTATTTTTTTTATTTTCCTAGTTCCAGTGTCTTTAAAGGGCGCCTAGTTTCTTTTAACATCTAGGTTCTTTACCATCTACAGTATTCACTTTAATATTGATATCCTGTCAATTATGGAACAACTTGAATAATTTATTATTTACCACAATTGTATCACGAATTTGACTCCTTCTAAAAATTTACTCTGTTTGTAGTTGATAAAATAAAAAAAAATATTATAATAGCTCGAACTAAAAGTTCATTGAACCATTATTTATATTTATGATGAACAAACAACGACAGACCCATCGTCCTTTCAGGTGGTTTTAAAATAATAAAAGCTCACGTGAGCAAACATTTCAAATTGACTTTTGTTCATTCGCCCTATTTAGATCAACGCACATATGAAACATATCTAAATTTACATATTTTATGAATGTTTATTTAGCCATATTTTATAGTGCAGACATGCATGCATTTAAAATGCTATTAGGTCCTATTTTGTTCAGGTTTTATTATAAATTTAATTTATTCGAAAATTACAGTGCAGCGCTGAGTTTTAAATGCATACAAACGCAAAATAAATCGTGGTAAATGCAAAATCTGCGGATATATTCAAATATAAATAAATTAATGTATTTCCAAATTTTAAAGAATTCACTATATCTCTAAAATTCATATAAATTTAATATTTAGTTTAACGAGATCTACATTTTCGTATAGAGATAGTTCAACTTAGAATAACTGTGGACCATACAGCCCTAAAATAGACATCAGAATTCGGGTTTTCAATACAGCCCTAAAATCGACATCAGAATTCGGGTTTTCAATACAAAATATACCTTTTCAGTCAAATTCAAACGAATTTAAAACGTATTTCTTGACACATATTTGAATTACGAGCTAATCTAAATCTAAAATAGGAATCTAATATGAAAATCTCTATACCCGAATTCCAAAATTATCACATGATAGTCCTTCCATCAACACGTGATGGAAAATATTTCTTTTCAGAGTTTACTTTGATGACAGCATCACCGGTCGGACTTGATTCTTCTGCGATGAAATCTCAAGTCGTTGTACAATTTTACCTTCGAAGGTTTTATAAAGACGATGGCGATGTATAACCAGGATACTGTTTTAATTTTAAAATATATAAAAATACATTTTATTCATTTTCTTTCAATTCAATAAAAATTACTCCGCGAATTCTAATGCAGTACCTTTTCCAAATATTCATCAACTATCTTCCTATTTGTAAGATGTTTAATTGATGGTTGCTATACATAATCGTAAATTTGAAAGATGGTTGCTACCAATATTTATCGTATTTGACGAATGTTTGAGAGATGGTTGTCTCAAATAAGATCTAAATAATTTGTAAATAACTTGATATTTAGGGTTGTGATATTTCTGGTAATCATCTTTGTTTTCTTAGTGCAGTCCAAATAATTGTCAGGTAAAAGGAAGGCAAACTGATAGGCTTTACAAATCAGATTTTTGCTAGGTTTTAGGTTTAATTACAATTTTAGTATAAAAATCCATAGCATTAATCGTAATAGAAACGTAAAATAAACCCGAATCCACGATTTGTTTAAATTCAATTAAATAATTGAATTCCAAATGAAAAACTTGTTAAATGATTATCATGTAGCGAATACACATCGTTATAATAAAATATCGTCGTTGTAGAACGAAAAGTCACCAAATACATTTTTATGAAAAACTTAAATTTCGACTTTGTTGATTAGATTAATATTATAAAAAGTAATTGATGCATTTTTAAAGTTGAAATATCAATTGATAGATTAACATTTTCTTATCATGTGGTAAAAAAATTGAGATCATAGATTAAACATTGACGGATATAAAAAGATTTTTGTAAATGAATATTTGGCATTTGGAAAATGTATTTGGTGACTTTTCGTTCTAGAACGACGATATGTTCTTGAATGAGAATAGAAATCAATGTAAAAATTAAAAATACTGTATTCTCCCCATGTCAATCAGAAATGAAAATCGAATGTGTCATGGAGCAGGAATATCTCTACATTTGTCTATACCTATAATTTGTCGTTATGCATCTACGGAAGAATATTTTTAATTCGTACTGAAGTCTATATTCATTATTACTATGGAATCAATAGGATCATGATAGGGATATACAAAAAAAAAAAAAGTAATTCAACAGTGAACCAAACTTTGTTAAAATTTAGAATTTTAGTATCAGTTCCATTAAAAGTCACTTGTATTGACTTTAAATATATTTATATATTTTGATATATTTTGTGTAATAATTGGTTTTCCTTTGTAGCAACAAATACTCGCAAACCAACGGTGGAACAGCAGCAACAACAACCACCACAGCAGCAGCAACAACAACTCCTTCATCAACACCATCACCAACACCTACCACACACACCATGGCACCAACGCCAACCTCGAGCAAATCGAAAACAGCGTCACAAAAGTCAGCGTCAGCGAAAAGTCGCGCGAGCTGCAGCGGCGCCAAAAGTGTTGTTCAAGAACCTGATGTCGTTGGAGATGTGGCAAAGGCGCAGCAGGAAAAGGAGGAGAAGGAAAAGAAAGAGCAGGAAAAGAAAAAGTCAGAAAAGAAAGAAGCAACTATTAAAGAAAAGGGTACTGCTGAAGAAGAGCTGGAGGACAACAAGTGCAGCACGCCAACAACAACGCTCGTCGGGCGGCTGCACAGCGCAGCAGCTGATGAAGAAGTGGGCAGCGTGTCGCCGGGTAAATGGAGTGGAAATGGCGACTTGGAGCTGCTGCAGCTAGAGGATGTCATCGATGTGACGGCAGCGGAGTTGGCAGCGCTGCAAATGCAGTCGCATGAAACATGCGAATCGCCGACCGAAATCGGTGAGCATGTGCTGCATCGCAACGCTAGTCTGCAGAGTGTGCAGAGCAGAGAGGAAAGCATACGCACGCAGTTGGAGATGACGCCAACGACGACGCCAACGAGGCAGCTATCGCGTAATCAGTCGGTCAAGTCGCTGGCCATTGAGGAGGATATAGAGGGTGGCGCGTCTCAGAGCTTTGTGGTGATGCAGGCGAGGGCAGAGAATAATGATGAAGACACTGAAGGCGAAGCGGCAGAGGAGCAAGATGAAGAGTTGGTGCAGCAGATGACGCACGAAGAGGTGCAATTAGCAGCCGCCACAGAAGCCAAGTCAATGGGTGAAAACGAGCAAGAAGACGAAGAGGAAGAACATGATAAGCGACGTACAAGAAGCAGCGAAGCCTGCGCGCTGTCTACACAAACCCCTCAACGCGCGCGTTCACCCACCATCGCTGAGCTAAAATCACTGTCGCGCCGCAATTCAATGATCAAATCCATGGAGTCGCTTTATATGCGACCCGCAACGCGACAACAGGATTACGAAGCAGGATCCTCGACTGCGACAGACTCAAGTGTCGTCGGACATGCGACGCCGCAACGTTTGATGGCGCATACGCCAAAACCACAACATACGCCGCTCAAGCAAAAGTCCAAAACAACACATGTGCTCAAGAGCAGCCAGCGACGCATTTCTCCGGTAAAACGTGTAACCGACGCTGAACTCTATCCGGTGACAATGACGCGCTGCGAGCGACCACGTGAATCGCTGCTCAAGTGCTACGAGCAAATGGAGGCGGCCAACTGGGAGACGAATATTGCAGGACTCAAGACACTCGTGCGCATTGTGCGACATCACAGTGATACACTCGACGCACACATGCACATGTGCGGCCGCCAACTGACCAAGACGGTGCGTAATTTACGTTCGCAGGTGGCACGCGCTGCCTGTCAGGCGGCGGGCGAACTTTTTGCGTTGCGCAGCAAAGTTCTCGAACAGGAATGCGATGATCTGGTGAGCGCACTGCTGCATCGCACCGCCGATACAAATCGTTTTTTGCGCGCCGATGCAATGCGTGCCCTTGAGGTGATGTGCGATCAATTGACGCCAGCAAAAATACTGAATGTATTGTCGACTAAGGGGGCACAACATCAACATGCTGTGGTGCGTACCTCAGCAGCTAAATTGCTGAATCGTTTGATGGAACGTTTGGGTTATGAGCGCGTCTATGCGCTGCCGCGTGATCAGCGCGACAAGTTTTTTGTGATTGGCGCAAATTTACTGCTCGAGGGCAGTCTGGAGACGCGCAGCTATGCAAAGGCGATGTTCAAGCAGTTGTCACAGCATGGCAGCTATCAGCGGATGTTGCTTGAGGTGATACCGCAGCGCACGTATCGCAATGTGGAGAAGACGTTGAAGAGCATACGTTGAGTAGTGGAGGAGGTGGATGTAGGCGGCGGCAGCAACACCAAAAAAGGCGTCTTTTAAGCGGCTGTAAATAGGGTTTATTTTTTGCTAGAATTAATTAGTTTTTAAGAGATTAATTTCTTATTGTAACACTGACGACGGAGGCTACTACTAATGCGGCGGCTGCTAATGATAAATAAAAATTTAACAATAAATAAAGAAATTTTTAAATAAATGGAAAATTTACGTTTGGTTTTTATGTTCATGTTTGTGGTCCATTGCAAACATTTTATCGTTATGTTGAGTGTAGTGTTATTAAAGTATGTGCATTAACTTCGTCATTTGTTCCAAATTCCGCAGTTTTGTTTTTTTTTTTTATTAAGGATGAAAAAGATTTTTTTTAGATAAATAACAAATAACTTTCTTTTTTAAACGAAAAACTTTGGTTAATTTTGTTTTCTGATACTTCTGCGATGATTTCTACGTTTTTGTGTAGCACACCCAGAAAAAAAAATCCCTCAAATCCCATTAAAATTAGTCAATAGAACAATTATTGATAGAATAGTATACTAAAAAAAAATCATTTCATATAAACTCAATGGCAATGTCAAATAATATATTCTAGTCTTTAATGGTATTTTCCGATTAAAATATTAAATTATCCTATTGACTATTTTTAATAGTAAAAAACTATTGTTTATATAGTTTTTGGGTGCGCGAAGATGAATTAAGAATTTTCTTTCTTAAGGAATTTAATATTTTAATAAAATAAAAATGAATAAAAAGAAAAATTAAAAACAAAGGGATGTGCGATAGAACAGTTATTCAAATTGGAAAGAATAGTCTGGCGAAAAATGTTCATGAGAAAATTTCCCCGGGAAGAATAGTCTCAGGAAAAATTTGCTTTCGGGTAAAAATTTTCCGATATAGAATTGCATTTGGAAAGAATACTCCCAGTGAGGATTTGCATGAGGAACAATTTACTCGGGGAGGTTTGCCCAGGAAATACATGTTACGGAGAAGATGAATAGATTCGGATGTATAGAATCGGTGAATAATTGGCTGGTAAGATTTGTCTGATAAAGTATTCTCTCAGAATAGAATTGTTTTTGGAAAGTAAATTCTAGGTGAAGAATTTTCGTGAAGATTTGTCTAGGGGTTCATTGCAGTAAAGTCTAGTTGAAGATTTTTCGTTAAGATTTGTCTTGGGAAAAATTGTCTAACAAAATATTGTATAGAGGAAAGAATTGTTTCTAATGGTGTCGTGGAAAAATGTATCAAGGTTGAATTCTCCGAGGAATAATTGTCCGAATGTCGGTGAAAATTTGTCTAGGGAAGGTTTGTCCAGCAAATAATTGGGGAAAAATGTCTGGGGGTAGAATTGTATCTAGGAAGTATCGGTGAAGATTTGTTCGGGGAAAAATTGCCTAATAAAATTAGGAAAAAAACCTTGATACATTTTTCACCGAAACAATTACAGATTTGGGGATAAATGTATTTAGGTGGAATTCTCCGAGAAATAATTGTCCGGAGAAGAATTGCATTTGTTTAGAAATTCGGTGAAGAATTATCTAAGGAAGGTTTTCCAGGTAATAGTTGTTATGGGTAAGAATTGTCTGGGGGTAGAAGTGTATTTGGGAAGTAAATTCTAGTTGAAAAATGTTCGTGAAGATTTGTATGGGGTCCATTGCAGTAAAGTCTAGATGAAGAATTTTCATTAAAATTTGTCTTGGGAAAAATTTTCTAATAAAATATTGTATAGGGTTGAAGAAAGAATTGGTATAGAAAGAATTGACTCGAATGGTGTCAGGGAAAAATGTATCAAGGTTGAATTCTTCAAGGAATAATTGTCCGGAGAATTGCATTTTGGAAAGAATATCGATGAAGAATTGTCAAGGGAAGGTTGTGTCTACAGAATAATTGTTATGGCATAGAATTGTCTGAGGTAGAATTGTATGTGGGAAGTAAAGTATCGGTGAAGATTTGTTCTGTGAAAATTTGTCTAATACATAATTGTATAGGTGAAAAATTATATCGAAGTAAAATTGTACGGGAAAGTATAGTCATGATGGAAATGTCCATAATCCGATTAAGCACACATCTCTAGATATAAAAACTATTTCAAAAAAATTAAAAAAAACAAAAATACTTGAAATCAAATACAAAAAAAAAACTTTAAAACCGTTAACTAAAAAAAACATGTGTTTTTTGAAAAAATTACAAAAATTGCTACCAGCTGTTTTCAAGCAACACAGCCACTGCAACGTCTTTTGAAATTTTTTGTTTTGTATTTCTTATAATTTTTAAAAATTTTCCAACTATTGCTTCTTTCTCGATGCACTTAAAGCGCTCAAGAAAAACATTAAATTATTTACAGTTTAAGGTGCCGCAACTAGGCTGTCAAACTAATTTTGCAAAATCATTAAAATTATTATGGAAATCAAACTGCATGAGGCGGCGGCGGCGGCGTTGCTTTGTCAGCAACTTTGCGTTGCTGTCGTCGTCGTCGTCGCCGCGGTCGTAGTCGTTGTTACCGTCTGTGACGTTGTTCGGCACGTCTATTGCTACCACCGCTGTGTGGATGTTTATGTTGACTATCACTGCCGCCACTGTGTGATTGTTTACGCTGATTGTCGTTGCCACTGCCGCCACTATGCCGCTGATAAGGTGCCGCATTTTGACGTGCATTACGTGTTGACGCCGTCGCACTGCTCGTATGTTTGCCGCGAAACGGATTTGATTCCGTGCTGCTATTATGATCGCTATTAGCTGCAGCATAGTTGGAGCTCCGCATGGAGCTGTTATCATAACTGGAGCGACCACCACCACTGTTACCGCCACTGCGTCGCTGCTGATACACCTCGCAGTCATTGGGCAGCGAACGACGCTGTGACGTTGATGTGTTTGACGCTGTACTTCCCTGATATTTCACCGTCAACGACTTGCGAAACAGTGCAAGTCCCTGATATAGCTGCATGGCATAGGGTGCGCTACAGCGATGAACATAGGTGACAAAACCAAAACTGCGCGGTCTACCCACATTGTCCTTGGGTATGCGCACTGATTCAATGGGTCCGGCCTACATTTTTACACATTTATATTAGATAATTGAGATTTGGGTCAACAAATAAAACGCACCTGCAGAAACAACTCGAAGAGCAGCTCCTCCGTGACCCGTTCATCGAGATTTGCACAGAAAAGTGTACGCTTCTGTTCGTCGTCCTCGTCCTCTTCGTCGCTGACATCGTCATCACTATGTTGTTGTCCCATTGGATTTAGCGGCATCGGCTGCATCATTTGTAGCGCCATAAGTTGCTGTTGCTGCATTTGCAGCGCCGCATATTGTATGGCGTTTAGTTGCTGCTGCGACCAATGATTATTGTGCATTTTGTGTTTTTTTTTCTTCAACTTTTTATTGTTTTTTATGAAATATTATAAAGTTAAAATTTTCTGATACGAAAACGCGCAGTTTTTCAATTTTTTTTTATGAAAAAATAAATTAAAAACAAAATGAATGACAGCCAAGTAAGCATAGCAACGTGACAGTGTTGCCAGATCATAATTTATTACATTTTCGGAGCCAGTTCGACTTTTCGAAGGTCCAGTTCGAAAGCGAATGTAAATTAAAAGAAAATTGGTAACAATTAAGTAAATGAATGAGAAAATAAAATAATAAAAATAATTTGTTTTCTTTTTATAACTTTTATAATTTTTATACCCTACACTAAGAGTGAAAGGGTATATTCAGTTTGGTACGCCGTTTGTAACACCCAGAAGGAAGCATCTCCGGTATGGAAAAGTATATATATTCTTGATCAGCATGACCTCCTGAGTCGATTTAGCGATGTCCGTCTGTCCGTCTGTCTGTCCGTCTGTCTGTCCGTCTGTCTGTCCGTCTGTCCGTCTGTCTGTGTGTTGAATTCCCTACTACTTTTAAAATTGAAGAGCTAGATAAATGAAACTTATAACTTAGATTACTAATATACCTACGCTGTATGTGCGAGAAAATTGGCGAGATCGGTCCTTTGTGACCTATGATCCGACCACTTATGTTCAAATACCTCATATAAAATGTACATATAAAGATCAATTTTTATGTATACGTGCTTAGGTAAACTTTTTTGGTCAAATATATATTGATATCATGCTCAAATACATGATAATAATGTTTTTCGGCGAAAAGACTTGTGGTTCACAAAAAAAAAAAAATCGAAATTCGGTACACCTACCCATTTGTAAATATGGGTATCAAATGAATGGAAATTCTTCAGCGATTGAATGTTTGTAGTTATTTTCAGGATTCGTATACCCTGGTGACCTATATATCACTTTGAATGGTAACCACACATGTGTGTAGGGTATTTATAGTCGGCTTAGACCGACTATAATTTTGATAATCCTAACTATCATAATTACACCTACTTTAAAATTTCCCATGTGATATAACCTTCCCAACTGGTTCGTAATTTCAATAAGACAATATCCTTAAATTATCAAGAGGTCGTCAAACGAAAACAATTAATTGCTAACACAGTGCACGGCGTATTAAATATAAAGGTATTTTTATATTATAAAATATTAAAATCTCATTTCTTATACAAAGTGTAGCCTACCTACGTATTTGATTCAGTGGAAACTCTTCAGAAAATTGCTGCATTTTGCCAATTGTTTGTTGTTTTATTTGTTGGTACAAACACCCATGTTGTACTGACTGGACCTTGGGCACGTAAGACAATATCTTAAAATCTGCACTAAGAAAACAAAGATGATCACAGCCCTAAATATCCTAAATATAAATTTACAAATTATTTAGATCGTATTTGAGAGAACCATCACGTGTTGATAATTTAAATCACAGGATTTTACATTAAAATGTAATATTTGAGTTGGCACTTTTTTACACCATTTGATTTACTTAATTGTTAATTGCAAATGTCCAAGAACACAGGATGTTTGCTATCAGTCAACAGTAAATATCTCAATTTTTGTGGCAAACATCTCGTAAACATCTGCATATATGTCTTTTTTAAAAAATATTCATAGTTTTGCTGCAACTTTATTGAAACTTATGGGAAGTTTGAATATTTGCTACAAGGTGTAAATTTAAAAGAATGGTTGCAGCAAGACTCTCATAAACATCTTGTTTTCTTAGTGTGTAATACATAAAATAAAAATATGCCCTAGCATATGTGATTGTCAAATAAATTAAAAATGTAAGCTAGATCGGTTTTTACAAATAATATGATAATTCGATTATAGAAATGCGTTCAGAATTGCAAAAAATATGTCATATATTGTTTAGAAATTTAATAAATTTCTAATAAAATTGTGAAATTTTATTCTTTTAATCATAAAAACATTTCATACAGACAAATATTGTTTTCATTTCCATTGGAATAGTAGTCGATATCGAAATATTATCTTTTTTACGTATTCAACAGGGTATGACATATTTTTAATCCTGTTTATTATGCTAAATGGTTGTTATGTCATTTTGTCATATTTTTTTAAATACGACGTGGAAAAAATTAAATTGTTTGTTAGTCATCGAACGAAATGAAAATGTCAACATGGTTTAGTATTTTGAATGTTTGCCTTTTATGAAAACCATAAAACTTGTGAAATTTTTGGACTTTTATATGAAACAGAATGATATTGTGAACACTTTGCAATACTTTACTTGAGACAATAAAACATAAAACTGAAAATTTAAAACAAAAATTTGTAACAAAAAGTTATAGAAACGAAATACTGGGGAGAAAAATTAAATTCAAAATAATGTTTTTTTCTTATTTAAAATATGAAAATTTATAATTTGAAATGTCAGTAACATTTACATATTAAAAATTTTAATTCTTTATTATTAGTGTTAAAAAATTTCTCATACTTTTAGATCAAAACTAATTAAGCTTTTACGATAATTAAATTTTTAAAATTTGTTTAACGTTTATTTTTTATATTTATTTGGAATTTTGAAAGTGTGGGAGTTCGACTAAATTTCTGACTAAATAAAATGTTGTCGGTAATGCATTTTTTACTAATTCAATTTAGCAAATTCGAGCAAACTAAATTGGATGACAGCAAACAGAAAAATGATGTATGGAGAAAACAAAATGTATGGAGCAGAAAATTATGTATGGAGCAAACCAATTCATATCACAAGATGCTGATAATGCAGTGCATATTAGCTTTCGAACTGTATGTTCGAATTTTCGAACATAACCTTTGAAAACTTTAATGTTATGTTTTATATGCGCGAAAAACAACTTCTGAAGTGTGTCCACACTTATATCCTCAGCGCCATCTGCCAGTCACAAGGCTTTTGTTTGCTTCTGTCAGATTTCTCGGTTTGTGTCTTTGAAAAGTAAGAGAATAATTTTTCAATTTTTTATTATATTTTCACATTTTCATGTTCTACATGGGTTTATTTATATTATATATTTCATTTTTTAAAATTTTTATTATAAAGTCATATTAACAAGAAATTGATAATATAACTATAGTTATAAACATGGTACATAAACATGGTAGTTGCGAGATAAAATTAAATGCATAAAAAATTCAGGAAGTAAAATTATTATAAATATATGTATATTTCTTAGAAACCCGACTGTAGCGCAACTGCCCCACATACACAAATGACCAACAACAATGCACCGTTTGTTTTTTTCGAACGCATACTCGAAATATGCAGATCTGTCAAAATGCAATAAATGCCGTTAAATTAAAGACAAAAGTACGCGTTATTTTGCAATGTCAACATCTAATAAAAACTTAACAGAGAAAACTTCAAATCAAATGGAATTGCGTTCGACAGTTCAACGTCGCGATAAAAAAGAGTTCAGGGAGTTGCAAATCACACTGACCGGTGAGTGCGCACAAATGTAGTAAATGTTTCAATTGTTTCTAAATCTAATGCAGGTCTTGGCTTCTATGAGGCTGGCATGGAACTGCAAGAGATGCGTCAGCTGGTGGAAGCGCTGCAGGCATCCATGTCGCAGAACGAGCCGGACTCGTTGCTGAAGCATGATATGGAGCTGGCAATGCGAGTGAGTTTTGGACAAATGATTTTTTAAAATTTTAATATTTTTATAAAATATAAAATACTTTGAAAACTATAACAACTCAACAAACCATATGAAGAAATGTTTTGTATTTTGAGTTATTTTTTGCAATAGAGTTTCAAAATACTTAAAATTTATAGAAATGAATAAATGTTATATTATTTTTTTTAAATTCAAAAAAATTTCAAAATTTTTATGTTGTGTAATTTGTAGGAAAGCGAACTCGATTTCATGCCCATGTACGATGTGCACAACTCAACGATGATCAGGTGCGTTATGAAGTCTACAGATCTATTTTAAATTTTTAAAAAATATTTTCTCATTAGCTCCTTTAATAATGGCCTAATCGCAAAGACACCGCAACCATTGTACAAGAACAGGTTAAACATTGAAATTTTCGTGCACTTTTAAAATTTCCAAAAATTCTCATATTTTCTATCTCACAGTTTCTATCAACGTACGACCTCATCGCCATTCAGCAGCCCCGAGGTGCCCGCAACAAAGCTCACGGTACAGGTTGATGTACATCATGCTTGCGACTGGAGTCCACCTCAACCAGCAACTGCTCCAGGGCCCACTGTACTCGATTTTAAGCTGTTGCCACGCAAACGTTTGACCGACGATCTCGATTCTATTGTAGCCAGTCCGACGGCGGAGGCAGCCATCGTTGAAGGGGAGTGTAATACGAATCCAACGGACATCAAACGTCCGCGTCTCGAGTTGACAGCTACGTCGGCGTGTTCATCCTCATGCTCCACTCCTTCTACACACGGTACCATCGATTCAGGCGTTAATATGTCGCAATTTTCGGGTGCTAATACCCCAGCAGGAGCAGGAGCAGCAGCAAGAATGCAGTCGTCACGCGTTGGTCTGATGCAGCAAAATTTTCTCTCTTATGCTTATAATGTAAACAATTCTCTGGATGATGATGATGATCATTCGGAGCCATCGATGTAAATTAATTTGTTGAGTTTTTTTCAGTTCTTTGTAATTTTTTTTCTTTTCATTATTTCATTATTAAGTTTTCAAAGTTTTGTTATATCTATTGTTTAATATTTTTCGGTACAGTCATATTAAATTTTAATTATTAAGGCAAATATAAAATGTAAAAATTAAATAGATAATTTAAAGTTTATTTTATGTATCAAAGTAAAACGTATCACTTGCAATTATAATCTTTTTTGGTTTTATTTTTTTATATTAGAATTTATAAATTTATTTTTCTTTAACAAAAATATTTATTAATTACACTACTCAGCAGGATGTTTTCAATGGAAATACCGTACATCGTTTCTATATAATTCGATGATGCAAATTTTGGCGGAAGATTTTCCAACTTCAGAACATTTTCCGTGTTTTCCAATTTAAAATAAAAAAATCTTGTTTAATTTCAAATACAAAATATTAATATTAATTTCATCTATTTAATTTCAAATTTTCTGAATTTTAATTTTAAAAAATCTTTATTTAATTTTCAAATTTCTCAATTTCTGTTGGAAAGGCCCTCAATTTAAATTGAAAATTGTATAATTAACGTAATGTTTAAATCGCTAATATTGAAATATGTTCTATATATCTGATTTATTTAAAAAAATTAAATAATTCAGCATCTTTAATTTTCATTCTTCAATTTGGAAATTTGAAAAAAGTATTTTAAGATTTTTCCAATTGTTCCCCTAAATCAAGGTCCTTGTGCTTCATGTGCTGACAAAATATTGTTATAAAATTGCTTGAATTCGATTTAAAAGAAATCATTTTGCCATATGCAGCCTCGACAACATTCTCTGCATCCAAGTCTCCTCCTGGCGCCTGTTTTATTCAATTTACACGCTATGGGATGCGCGCCGCGTATTTGATGATGTCGATAATGATGATTTGCAAATCGCGCGAGGTAACAACGCAAGAAAAAAAAATATAGAAATTCACAACAAGAGCATAGCATATGAACGGAACGGAAGGTTATATTTTGACAAACATGCGCTGATAGCGGCTGTCAATTTGCCAGAAAAGGGTCGATGCGAGAAAAATATATAAAAGAAAGTATAGGAAAAACTAAAAAAAAAAAATGCTTAAAATGAAAAGTTAGAAATGATGCAAAGAAAAAAACCTAAAAGTTGAATTCAAATCGAATTACTGACAAAAAGGCAGTTCAAGGTGAACACAACTTGACATTAGAAAAAAAAAATACCGAAAAGAATGAAAATTGTGAAAAACATGTTGACAACAAAATTGTGAAAAATAAATACATTTTTAGGTACGAAATTAAAAGAAAGTAAAGTTTTCTAAAGTATTGCATAATTTATTATTTAATACATTTCTTTTTTAATTTTATTAAAACCCCCGGTTAAATTACAACGAAATTAATTATATAGATAAATTAATATTAAAATTTTTATTCATGTCATAATACCCTTCGTTAAGAAATCGATATTTGAATTCGAAAATCAGAAAGAACAAATTCATGTTTCATTAGAAAACAAACGATAATTGGGGACAAACTGACTTTATTTTCCAAAGTCAAAAAGTATTTGTTTAACGTTTGTAACTATAGAATTTTGTGAAACAGGTTTATATACAAAAGTGTCCAAGGGAAAACTGGTTAAGTTTAGCATAATTTCCGATCCGCCCCTGAGCAGAATTGATAAGACAAGAAATATAAACATAACAAGGTTAATAAGTGTAAAAACATACTTAATTAATGGTAAATGGAATATATTTCCTCCCAATTGTTCCAGAAAGAATTGAATCGGAAAATAATAATATCGAGGATGAGTAAACAATTCATAATCTTAGAAAGAATTGCATTGAAGTATCGTTTTGGAAATGAATTGCTTAAGAAAAACCTTTGGCGGAGATTGTTCAGCTCACATTAATTATATATACATCATAAAAATTAAGTGCAAATAAATAAATGGTCTCAAAAGGTTTTTTTTTAAGGCTTCCGCGAATAATTGCTGTCTCCGAGAACAGGCAAAACAACGGCCAGAACGCCCAACTGGTCAAAAATATGCAAAACAAATCATGTTTCAATTGCTGCAAATATTATGGCTGCTTTCGAACGAATTCCGATTGAATTTCATATACATTTAGTCCAAATTTAGTCCAAATTTATTTTTCAAATCAATTCAATTGCATAGATTTGAATGATTTGGTTGCGTTTGGAAAACATTTTTTTTTTTATTGTGACATCGAATTCAAAACAGTTTGTTTACAAATAGTATCTGAAACTCGATCAGAATTCGATCGAAAGCCGGTCCTAAATTTAATAATTTCAATATCAAATCACTTACCAAATTCTTCACTTTCATGAATTTGTTATAACATTATTTTATTTTCACTTTATCACTTTATTTTCCCTTTATATTTTTAATATACACAAATTATCACTTTATACACTGCATTTCACTATTTCAATTTGTTTACTAAAACAAACAAAAACACGTGTTTCTTCATAATTTGAGCACTACTTCAATATTTTTGTCATTTCACTCAAAGTTTCATTAAATTTCATTTAATTTCAAGTAATACCGCTTTTCCCAATTAATTTTTAACTTTAAAACACCGTTTCTTTATTCCACATACCCGATTTAAAACGATTTTTGATATTTATGTGATTTTTTCTATTCCCGCAGCAAATCTGTGTCTACGCAATTTTTTTAGGCGCGAAAAAAATGACACCAGTGACAGTTCACATTAGCAAATACAACAACCAATCAGGTGGTGAATAACAAATATTAACACCAGATCGACTGTATGAAACTCAGAACAGTTCGAGTAGCAAGTACAGCAACCATATTCACAATAGACTACAATTCACAATACACTAATTTAAATTTAAAAGATTATACAAAATTTTTCATCAAATTTGCACTAAATATACAGATTATACAAAATTTTGCATCAAATTTGCAATAAATATTCAGATTTTCATTATAATTGCAAATATTCACTAAAAATTCCATTTTTCACTAAAAATAAATATGTTCCCAAAAAATTCAATGTTTCACAAAAATTAAGTTTTTCACTAAAAATACAATTTGTTGCTAAAAATTCATCTGTTTTACATTTCACTCAAAGTTTTATTAATGCTCGTTTAATTTCATGAAATACCGCTCTTCCCAATTATTTTTTAACTTTAAAACATAGTTTCTTTATTCCACATTTACGATTTAAAACAAATTTTGATATTTATGTGCATTTTTCTTTTTCCGCAGCAAAACTGTGTACCACAAAACTCTACACTTTTTTTGGCGCGAAAAAACGACACCAGTGGCAGCTAGATAAACTAAGATAAACTGACAGATCACATTAGTAAATACAACAACCAATCAGGTGGTGAATAAAAAATATTAAAACCAGATCAACTGCAGGAAATTCAGATCAGCTCGAATAGCAAGTACAGCAACCATATTTACAATAGATTAATATTCACAATTGACTAATTTAAATTTAAAAGATTATCAAATTTTGTATCAAATTTTCAGTAAAAATTCAGATTTTCACTATAATTTAAAATATTCACTAAAAATTCAATTTTTTATGAAAATTAAATTTTTCACTAAAAAATAAAAATGTTCGCTAAAAAATTCAATGTTTAACAAAAATTCCGTTTTTCACTAAAAATACAATTTGTTGCTAACAATTCATATGTATACTAAAAATTGTAATTTATTAATTAGAATTTTTAGTAAAAATCTATTTTTAAATTTATAAATTAGAATTTTTAGTGAACATAGAAATAATAAATACAAATACTAAAAATTCAAATTTTCATAAAAAAAAAATTAAATTCTTCACTAAAATTCAATTTTGTACTAAAATTCAAAATTTTACTTAAAATTCTAATTTCACTAAAAATACAAATATTCATAAAAAATGATATTGGCACTAAAAATTCAAATTTCCACTAAATGCAATGTTTTCAATAAAATTCATATTTTTATTAATAACTAAAATTTTTACTAAAAATTTATATCTGCAAAAACATATTTGATAGTTAATAGCAGGGTAAAACTGAAGTAAGGTTTAAATACAGTTGCAACAGAAATAAATTATGCTCGATTAATAGTTAAAAAAAAATTAACGCCGCAAGAAATTTGCATAATTAAAGACACCCGTAACACGGCAATAATAACATGAAAAACAAAAAAAAAAAAAACACCACATAAAACAAGAAGAAAAAGGTGTCGTTGGTTTTTAAAGTTGTTGCCGTGTTGGCTTAAATCAGCTGGCGGCGTTTTCAGTGAAGAATTAACACGGCTGATTGCGTACAAAACATCAAATAACAACAACAACAACATTTACAACCACGAGGTATGAGGTGTTGCCTAACGTAGACACTGAAGTTGGCTGCCTTTGGCTTGCATCCGGCGTAGGTGAGTGAGTGCGTGCATGTGTGAGTGAGTGAGTATGAGTGAGTGGCGTTGCCAGAAGTAAATATCAGCTCTAATGTGGCATGAAGTGTAAAGGCTGCTTGCTGTAGGCGCTGAAGTTGACTAAATGACACAAAGTAGCTGTAACGCGAGCTTACAGCTCAATACGCAGGGGTCAAAGGGTAAATATGAGAGAAAGTCCGTCCGAATGATTTTTGTTGAATTTTTTGTAAAAAATTGAATTTTTAGTGAAAAATTGAATTTTTAGTGATAAATTTAATTTTTTTTTAGTGAAAAATTGAATTGTTAGTGATTAATTGAATTTTTAGTGAAAAATTGAAATTTTGAGAAAAATTGATTTTTTGAGGAAAATTTAATTTTTTGAGAAAAATTTAATTTTTAATGAAAAATTTAATTTCTAATGAAAATTTGAATTTTTAGTGAGAAATTGAATTTTTAGTGAAAAATTGAATTTTTAGGAAAAAAATTAGTTTTAGTGAAAAATGGAATTTTTAGTGAAAAATGGAATTTTTAGTGAAAAATAGAATTTTTAGTGAAAAATGGAATTTTTAGTGAAAAATGGAATTTTTAGTGAAAAATGGAATTTTTAGAGAAAAATGGAATTTTTAGTGAAAAATGGAATTTTTAGTGAAACATTGAATTTTTAGTGAAAATTTGAATTTTTAGTGAAAAATTAAATTTTTAATGAAAAATTGAATTTTTAATGAAAAATTGAATTTTTAATATAAATTTGAATTTTTAGTGAAAAATTGGATTTTTAGTAAAAAATTTAATTTTAGTGAAAAATGGAATTTTTAGTGAAAAATTGAATTTTTAGTGAAAATTTGAATTTTTAGTGAAAAATTGAATTTTTAGTGAAAAATTGAATTTTGAGTGAAAAATTTAATTTTTAGTGAAAACTTGAATTTTTAGTGAATATTTGAATTTTTAGTGAAAAATTGAATTTTTAGGGAAAAATTGAATTTTTAGTGAAAATTTGAAATTTTAGTGAAAATTTGAATTTTTAGTGAAAATTTGAGTTTTTAGTGAAAATTTGAATTTTTAGTGAAAATTTGAATTTTTAGTGAAAACTTGAATTTTTAGTAAATATTTGAATTTGTAGTGAAAAATTTAATTTTTAGTAAAAAATTGAATTTTTAGTGAAAAATTGAATTTTTAGTGAAAAATTGAATTTTTAGTGAAAAATTGAATTTTTAGTGAAAAATTGAATTTTTAGTGAAAAATTGAATTTTTAGTGAAAAATTGAATTTTTAGTGAAAAATTGAATTTTTAGTGAAAAATTGAATTTTTAGTGAAAAATTGAATTTTTAGTGAAAAATTGAATTTTTAGTGAAAAATTGAATTTTTAGTGAAAAATTGAATTTTTAGTGAAAAATTGAATTTTTAGTGAAAAATTGAATTTTTAGTGAAAATTTGAATTTTTATTGAAAATTTGAATTTGCAGTGAAAAATTGAATTTTTAGTGAAAATTTGAATTTTTAGTGAAAACTTGAATTTTTAGTGAATTTTTGAATTTTTAGTGAAAAATTGAATTTTTAGTGAAAATTTGAATTTTTATTGAAAATTTGAATTTGCAGTGAAAAATAGAATTTTTAGTGAGAAATTGAATTTTAGCGAAAAATTGAATTTTTAGTGAAAATTTGAATTTTTAGTGAAAATTTGAATTTTTAGTGAAAATTTGAATTTTTAGTGAAAATTTGAATTTTTAGTGAAAAATTGAATTTTTAGTGAAAAATTGAATTTTTAGTGAAAATTTGAATTTTTAGTGAGAAATTGAATTTTTAGTGAAAAATTGAATTGTTAGTGAAAAATTGAATTTGTTTAGTGAAAAATTGAATTTTTAGTGCAAAATTGAATTTTTAGTGAGAAATTGAATTTTTAGTGAAAAATTGAATTGTTAGTGAAAAATTGAATTTGTTTAGTGAAAAATTGAATTTTTAATGAAAAATTGAATTTTTAGTGGAAAATTGAATTTTCAGTAAAAATTTAAGGTTTAGTGAAAAAATTAATTTGTCGCAGGAAATGCAAATCAGGCGAAAGTGTCCAAGAGACGCAGTAGCTGTGCTGCTGCAAGTGACTGCGTCCGTGCGTCTATCCGTCTGTCTGTCCATCTGCCTGTGTGTGCAGTGCGAATATGCGTGGCTAACTGAGTGGCAATTACTGTGTCTAATGCTTTGTGATTGTGTTTGTGCGCGCCTCTGTGTCTTTGTGTGTGTGTGTGACGTTGCGTGTAAATTACGTGAAAACTTTCTGCCATATTTTACAATAAGAAGTGTCCAGCCACCCTGCGCAGAGATGAACGGCACAAAACGGAAGCGGAAATAGTGCGCCACGCATACATTAACAATTGCAAGTGCATAAATTTGTCAAAAACTTAGACACAGACACAAAACACACAAAGAGCGACATTTTGACACTGAGAAAAAGAGCGCGCTGAAACACACACACACAAAAAGTGCGCTCGACACACTGACCAACACACACACACACACAGAGCGAAACAAAAGTCAAAACTTTTGTGACACAACCACAATGGCGCCGCCTCTGGCCAAGAGTTTGTGTTTGTGGACTCTTTGTGTGTGTGTGTGTGTGTGTGTGTGTGAAAGTTCATGTCCAGCTCACTGCCTGCTAACCGACCAAAAATATAACCGCAGTCTGTCAGCCATTTGAACGGAAGTGGCTTAATGGTGCCACTTCCGTTTTCATTTCGAGCAAAAGTTTAAGCAAAACGTGCAGCATGCAGTAACAAAAGGGTAGAAGAGATTCGAAAAAATAGCAAAGGCTAAAGAAAAGTTATTTGAATTATTAAAAACAATCTAAATTTCACCAAAAAAAAAAATATAATTGTTGGTGGGTGTAAGGTTATATAAAAACATATTTCTAACAGCATACCAAACACATTTAGTGTAACCTACATACCAAACACATTTAGTGTAACCTACATACCAAACACATTTAGTGTAACCTAAATCGAGCCACCCAAAGTCCTACTGTTTTGTATCGCAATCACTTTAAATATTTCCTAGGAACTACCAATTATGAAAATGCTTTCCTTAACTTGTTTTCATTTATGAAAATCTATTCACAGAATGCAGGCCATTTAAAATACAGAATTTTTCTATTTACTAATTGGGGTCTTTCATTACTCGAGAAATCTGTGTTATCCAGAAAAGCAAATTTAAGAAATTAAGGCACTTGGTTATTAGTAAACAAGAACAAATATTTTTGATATACTTGAGCAAATAAATATTTTCGACTTATAAATAAATACAGAATGTAGTAAAAATAAATGCATATGTAGTTATATTTTTACATTTTCCGGAAGTTAACATTTTTAAAAGAGTTGAATCCTCTGTTTCTAAATTTGAATTTCCTCGTCATTTTCAAAAATTTAAACATCAATTTCCTACAAATTGTTGACAGGTGATGATTATTAATATTGTCAGATATGAAATTATTTTTAGCAAAAAATCGTAATGCAAATTATCATACAGAGCATGCGAAATTATTCTATGATTTATTACGAAAAAACTATAAACATTAGGAAGAAAGTGTACATAAACAAAAATAAAGTAAATTGTTTCAGCTATCTTTCTAAATTATGCAAAAAAATAATTTGTACGCAAAAAATATTTTTAGAAAAAGAAAGAAGCATCACGTCTAAACCGCTGAACCGATTCAACTGAAATTTTGCACCAGGATACTATGGAGTCATAGGCTATATATGGACGGGATTGGACAATATAAGAAGACGAAACAAAAAAACTCGAATACAAAAAAAAATACAAAAGCAAAAATCAGACACAAAAACAAATGCAAAAATCAGACACAAAAACTACAGCAAAATAAAAAACAAAGCAAATACAAATACAAACCGAAAAAACAAAAGCAAAAACACAAAATTAAAAACACAACAGCAAAATCAAAAACCAAAAGAAAACAAACACACAAAATCAAAACCAAATAAATGTATAAATACAAAAGAAAAACACAAATGCAAAACCATAAAATCAAAACACAAAAACGAAAGCAAAAGCTGTTTTTTATGTTCAAAGCACCAAAACAAAAGCAAAGATACAAAAACAAAAGCAAAAACACAAAAACAAAATCAAAAACACATAACCAAAAGTAAAGATACAAAAACAAAGCAAAAATACAAAAACAAAAACAAACACCAAAAAAAGAAAAGCGAAAACACAAAAGCAAAAACACAAAACAACGCAAAGCAAAAACACGAACACAAAAGCAAAAACACAAAACATAAACATAAAACACAAAGCAAAAACAAAAGAAATGCAAAAACACAAAAACTAAAGTAAAACACAAAAACAAAAGCAAATACAAAAAAAGCAATAACACAAAAATAAAAGCAAAAACACAAAATCAAAAGCAATAACACAAAACAAACGCAAAATAAAAAAATAAATACAGATGGACAAACAAATGCAATTACAAATACAAAAAAACAAAAGCAAAGACACAAAAACAATAGAAAAGACACAAAAACAAAATCTAAGACACGAAAACAAAAGCATAAATACAAAAACAAAAGCGAAAAAGTAAAATCACAAAAGCAAAAACACAAAACAAAGACAAAAAAAGCAAAGACACAATAAAATCACTAACATAAAAATAAATGAAAAACACAAAATCAAAAGCTATTACACAAAAACAACAGCAACATAAAAAATAAAAAGAGATGGAAAAACAAAATCAAATAGATATACAAAGAACAAAATCAGAAAAGAAAAAAATTAAAAACACTAAAATCGAAAACAAAAGCAAAAACAACATACAAAACATACGGAAAACACAAGATTCTGGGCAGAGTATATGCTATATCTCGGTGAGATTGGTGGACAGGACGTGGCACCTCCCATATAACCCAAAAATTAAAAACATCTTATATCAGCAATTGGGATAGCAAATTTAATTAGCGTCTAAACGGTCTCGCCGAATGTGCGTGGAATTGGACACAGGGCATGCTCCCCCATAGATGGTGAATGTCAACAGTTATAACAGTGACATCAAGATATTTCACTCTAGGGTAACAACCACCAAAAAATATTTGAACTCACCACACCAAAATTCACCACAACGAAATTCACCACATTTAAACTCACCACACCAAAATTCACCACACTAAAACTCACCACACTAAAATTCTCTACAACAAAATTTTTCACCAAAAAAAAAAAATTCACCACTCGAATGAGTTCTACCGGGAAGAATTCTACCGGGAAGAATTTGACAGGGAAGACTTCTACGGGAAAGCGTTCTATGTGGAAGAATTTTTCGGGGAAGATTTCTACTGGGAAGAATTCCACGACGAAATATTCTACGGGGAAGCACAGTTTGGGAAAGAATTGTGTTTGAGAAAAGTTGTTTTGGCGGTGAATTATTTTTGTTTTGATTACTAAATTTATAAAACCAATAAAAAAACGTCCACAGTGAAGCACGGGTCCCTGATATAAATAATAAAAATGTTTTTTATTTGAATAAAATTACTCCATATCCTTGCATTCACAAAATCTTTGCACGAGTCGTGCACGGGTCCAACTAGTATACAAATAAAGCACATGATTTTAGCTATTTTATAAAATAATTAAAAAAATAATTAATTAATGCAATTAATATCGGTTGCTATATTTACGTCGATTATTTTTTTCTGACAAGGGTAAAGTACTCAGGGTAAAGCACTCATGTAAACTTCTCAAAAAGGGTCGTTAAATAAACAGTTCTCGACCTAATCTCTTTATTTTTGACCTATCTATATTGTATTATACTGAAAATAGACCCAAATATATCTTCTTAGCGAATATATTTCAAATCTTAAACTCTCATTAATTAGAATTTTTCTAATATTGTCATCGAATTTTCTAGAAGTAAATTTTAAAAAAAGCACCTCCTAAAATGAAATTATACTTTATTGAACCCTAAATATACTGTTGATTAGCATTCCTTATTTCTTAGTAAAGTTTTCAAATTTTCCAAAAACATTTTTATAACCATCCTTCGAAAACATACATCGCATTCAAAATCTTCCAAAAGTCAACCAAAACTACAATCCACTATGTTTTTTTTGGAATTTACTACAACTTCTATTGCAATCAACTCTTCCATCAACCCCATATCGACCAATTCAAATTCGCAGCTCTATTCCTCCATATCAAGTCTTCATGTCCCGCTCATTTCCATGACCACAATTGACCAACATCCAACACTCAAACTGAACCTAGTCAAGCCGTGTTACAAAAAAAATAACCCCAGTCCAGTTCTATACACCACTCCAAGTCCAAAATGCACATTAACTTAAAGTTTCCACAAAGTCCACCCTACATCGCTTGAATGGCGACGGAGCAAAAGTTCAGATAATGTCAAAAACTGCCACTTGAAACTCATTTTTGTGCACACAAACGAAAAAAAAAACTAACCTTTTGCTCTGGCAACACTTTTTACTGTGTTTCTCTGTGTTGGTACTGCTGCTCTTTGCATGCAGAGGCAAAGTTTTCCGTTTTTTTGGTTCAATTTTGTAGTTAGCTTTGTTGATTTTTTGGTGATTTTCAAAGCAACTGAGTCTCGATTTCAGTTGGTTACATTACATGGTTTTAGCACAAGTTACCAAAAAGGGAAAAGAAAACATTACAAATCATTTCTGTATGCAATGCAATCGTTAAAAACATTTGCAGCTATTCAATGCATTGCAACCCTTTTAATATGCATTCATTATAAAAGTCCGTTCAATATCCGATAGCTAAAAATTACATGTTTAGTATCGGGGTTTAGTTGTTGCCAAAATTCAAACATTTCTATAAATTTATCATATTTGGATATTCTTAATATTTCGGTTATATTGGTGCTAATTTCATTTATATAATATCATTCGAAAAGTAGCGTCGGTAGCTCAATTGGTTAGTGAATTGTACTAAGATTAAACGTTGTTTAGAATCATAGATTGTTTAATCCCCACGACTGCATTTATTTTTCTTGGAAATTGGTTTTTAGTTCTTGTGCCAGTAAAATAGTTTTTTTATTTGTACTACATGACACCGAAAATACGGACAAATAATAAATAATCTTAAAATAAAAACCAGAGTTGAAAGGGTAACCATAAATTGGAACCTATATGAGCAATTACAAAAAGCCTTTAACTTTTGGGGTTGACAAAATTTCACAAAAATATTTACGAGCACATCTTAGCGGTTTGGAATATAAGCTTATAGGCCCTTATCTATCTATATCTATATATATAAAACTCTTGGTCCGTCTGTCAGTCTGTCAGTCTGTCGGACTGTCTGTCTGTCTGTTTGTTCCAGCATCACGTCTAAACCGCTGAACCGATTTAACTGAAATTTTGTAACAGGATACTATGGAGTCCGGAGGGTGTCATAGGCTATATATGGGCGGGATTGGACAAAGGGGCGTGGCACCTTCCATACAACCTAAACTTTCAAAACGACATAACTCGGCACATACTCAAGCTAAGAAAAGATGAAACAAAAAAAACAAATACAAAAAAAAAAATACAAAAACAAAAACACAAAACCAAAAATCAAACACAAAAACAAAAGTAAAAGCACAAAACTTAAGCAATAACTCAAAAACAACAGAAAAATAAAAAAAAGGATAGAAAACAAAATCAACCACATTAAAATTCACCACACTAAAACTCATCACACTAAAATTCACCACACTAAAACTCATCATACTAAAATTCACCATGATGATAGATGATGGCCGTTAGTGAAGTACGTTATTGACATTAGCAAGTACACATACCAGTCCAACCGAGAACAGAAGAAAATAATAAAATTGAAATAATAAATAAAAAAAAAGAAAAATATAAATTAAAAAAATATAAATTACCCGAGACAAAATTGTTGGTATTTATCAAGAATATTTCCGGCAAACAAACAGATATATGGAATATTTTGGGAAATGTATAGCAGCCCCAGACAAAATTTTGGACAGGTCCCAAACTATGCCGTGAATCTGCCATAAAAATTCCACAAAAATTTACAACCTGCCCGAGACAAAATTTTTGACATATTTCTGGAATTTTTCGGGCATATTTGCGGCAAACGCACAGCTAAATAGAATATCTTGGGAAGTGTATAGCAGATTGTAAATTTTTGTGGAATTTTTATGGCAGATTCACGCCATATTTGGGGAATGGGCAGAAATCAGACAGCTTTTGATACAAACTCCGCCTTTGTCTGTTTGAAATTTGTTGAAACAGTATGTTTTGGATAATAAAAAAAAATATTTTTTTTTACAAAAAAAAAAAAAGTATTTATGACAATCATTTGTGATTTCATTGATGAATGGCGTGCATGACATCGTTAAAGCTAGATCATGCAGGAATCAGTGGACATTTGTATGAAAATGTCCACAATGCTTTGCTGGACGAAAATGCTATCGGTCATCGAAGTTTCTGACCTGACATAGGGGAATCATTGAGAAATCATTGGTGACATTTCTTGCTGGGATACAATACATTTAATATAATAAGGAGTGCTAATATTCCGAAACTTGGTACCTCCCATACAACCTAAACATTCTAAACGACATAACTCAGCACAAACACAAGCTAAAAAGATGAAAAAAAAACTCAAATACAAAAAAAAATATACAAAAGCAACCACACCACATTAAACTCACCACAATGAAACTCACCACACTAAAATTCACCACATTAAAATTCACCACGCTAAAAATCACCACACTAAAACTCACCACACTAAAACTCACCATAGTAAAATTCACCACACTGAAACTCACCACAATAAAATTTACCACACTAAAACTAACCACACTAAAACTCACCACACTAAGACTCACCACAGTAAAACTTACCACACTAAAACTCACCACACCAAAATTCACCTCACCTAAACTCACCACACTGAAACTCACCACATTAAAACTCATCACACTAAAATTTCTACTGTGAAAAACTCTACGGGGAAGAATTCTATGGGAAAGAATTCTTCCGGGATGAGTTCTACGGAAAGATTTCTACCAGGAAGATTTCTACGGGAAAACGTTTTATGGGGAAGAATTTTACATGGAAGATGTCTACTGGGAAGAAATCTAGGGCAAAATATTCTACGGGAAAGCGCAGTCTGAGAAATAATTCTCTCTGAGAAAAGTTGTTTTGGCGGAGAATTATCATTTGGTTACTACATTTATAAATCCAATAAAAAAACTTCCACAGCGAAGCACGAATTCGTGATATAAATAATATATATTTTTTTATATTAATAAAATCGACCCACGTCTTTGCATTCACAAAATCTTGGCATGAGTCGTGCACGGGTCCAGCTAGTGTAATATGAATCCATTTGCGTTCTTCTTTTTTAATGAAATTATAAAGAATATCGTTATTTACAAAATATTTGTTGAAAAAGTGATTTTTTGTACAATTAGGCATAAAATTTACATTTAAAGTGCTCTGTACTTTTAATCTTAGGGGCACATTCACGCGACATACCTTAAATTCTTTGTTCTTATATTATCAGTAAATAAAAAAATTAGTTAATTTCAAATTAATGATTTCTTGAAAGCCGCTATTGACACAATCGATAACATCTCAGAAAATATGTTCCACAATTTGTTGAAATTTTGCTTTCTCAATATAAATGATTGATCAATAATACTGAAGAAGCGGAATTGTACTTAGTCCTTTTTTGTTGGTGTTAGGGGTACATTCACAAGTCATATCTAAAAATCTTTATATTTACCTCCACTATTAAAAATTAGATACAAACGGATACCTTAGATACAAGCCGCTGTTCACACGTTGAAAAGAAGGCGAAATTTTCGTTTTCTTTCCAAAACTACATCCACCTCTGTCCAAATTTCGTTTGAGATATGACATACTAATGCGACATATATTTTTGTTTGTATTCGGGTATTAGCTAACGATTGTATTAAAATTATAGGGATATCTTGCAAGTCGTGGCAATAGTGATGATTAGAACGACACAAAACGTGCGCATATCATCGGTATTTTGGATGTTTTTTTTTTACTTTGCCAACATTTAGCAAATCGACAGAGCAACTTATGAACTCAAAAATGAAACGAATTTATTAATTCAAGTATTCTTAACAATATTCAATTAAAATGTAAAATATAAAAAATAACAAATCATTTTTATTCATTGCTTTATGTCAATATCATGGAGGTTAAAAGTTTTCTGGATTTGTTCATATACCGAAACCGCAAAAGAAAAAGAATCGTTAATTGAAACATCAAAAACAAAAATCAAAAACATCGAAATTGTTTTAGATTGAAACAGATTTAAAACACTAACGTTGCTGTTAGTATTAACTACGTTTTAGTATTACGCATTGGCAACCCAAATGCGCTGTATTATATTTATGTATCAATGTACTTAGATTTAAGTATTCTTATTACTCTATTAAACACAACGAAACCGAACGGTCGTCTTTCATTTAAGCTCCGCTATTCGACTCTAACCGTTGCGGTATGCAAAACCGGAACCTTTAAGTCTGCAACATTTTGAATTGAAATTCAGAGTTTTTCCATTTAAAATTGGGGATATTACAAAAAAAAAAATAATATTTTTTAATTGGAATTCAGAAAATTTCAAATAAAGTCCTATTTTCCATTTGTAATTGAATAATTTCCAAATGAAGTTGAGAAAATTTAAAATAAAAATAAAATTTTCAAATATGAAATTTTGTTAAAAGACATCTTCCCATTTGAAATGATTCCACCACGAAGCAACCGACTACAATCAAAAATTCTTTTAAATTTTTATTTTTATACTTCCCGCTGCGACTTTAAAAATGTATATTGATCCAAGCGCCATTATTTGTGCCGATCACAGCTTGAAACCAACATTATTCGACTGTACGATCAGTAGAGAGAATCAACCTTGAAAAAAACAATTTTGTGAAATTTTGTATACGAGCCAACAACGAGTCAAAATTATTAAAATTTACTACTGAAATTCGAATTCGTATATCTTCCCATCATGAAATGGCAAACCATACTGAAGAGAAATGTCAAAAGATCGGCAAGAAATATGGCGTCGTTTGCTGTCCCTGTCGCTCTACTTTTGTATCGTCCCTGTTGAAAAACCCTTTACTGTTAAAAATAGTATTCCAAAAAACATTAAATGCAATTTTTCTTTTCATTCTCAAGATTAATTTTAATATACAAATGACTGCTAATATTGAAATATGTGTTTAAGACATTTGAATCTAAACACTAAAATCAATGAAAAATTAACTTTATTATGTAAGTGCAAAAATATTTACTTTAACTAAAAATCAAAGTCCTTAAACTGCAACATAGTGTTTGTAACAACAACAATACGTAGAAAATCTGCAGCAACAACAAAGACACCACCGAACAATTGGTAACAGCAACAAATTCAACTTCTGCTTCTTTATCACCATCAAAACGACAAGCATTGCAATTTCCGTTCAAACAACCGCATCATCATGCTATGCTTTTGCTTTGGCTGCCATTTCCGCTTTCTTGGCGGACATTAAAAGCTGCCACGCAGCACACAAACACACTGACACACATATAGAAATACACACGTACTATAGACATACATACACACACCCATCGATATATACATCGACATATAACGAACACACACTGAGTGCTTTAGTCAAAGTCATACCAATGGCGCCAAATGCATCAGGCTGCGTGTCACTGATGCCAGCCGCATAGGTCAGTAATACATACAGAGTTGCCAACATGATTCAACACAAACACACACTTATACCATAGACACATACAGACCTATTATTGACACACAAACACATACATATAACCTACACATATAGCCTGAAAACATTGAAGACAAATGCAATTTCAGTTTAGACACCTTTTGGGTATCAGAGTCTAGTTATAGTCCTCCTGCGTGTTGGCCTTAATAAGAGCTTCAGATTCACAAGAATATGTTGAGGTGCAGCCTTCTTTAATTGGCTTTCAAGTTAAAAAGAAACTATCAGCACTATCAGTAACCCCTTACAGTATACCGACTGTGATTATTTCGGAAAATGTAATTTCGATGAATGGAAATGTGCCTAGATGCGTTGGTAATGGCCAAAGAAAGGTCTTCGCAATCGAATCATGTTCTTTCTTTGCACTCAGTTTTAATTAAGTGCTGGTTTGTTAGGTGCTCTGGATGTTGATGCACTGTAATGCCTACAAATATGCCATAGAAAAGATAAAAACTAAGATTTGCTACTACTACACAGCGAAAAAAAAAATAATAATTTGTTGTCACAATCGAAAATATTTTTAGTAGATTTGTAGTAAATTAATAGTAAATGTTTTATTTGTAAATAACGCATAAGTAAAATTATTATAAATAAATGATGATTTAATAGTAGCACAAACTTTTCAATTTGGTTATAAGAGGAATAAAAAATAAGCAATAATTTGGTTGACCCAACTGAAAGCTCTTATTTTTCAAAATATTATATGTTTCCAATTATGAACTGTCGATATTAATGAACGAGTGCTATACCAAAGTAGCAATAATGTTGATTTTTGCAAAAAAGATAACATTTTAACACACAACCATTACGACGTTAAAAATGTTGTTGTTATGGCAACCGAATTTATTTCAAGATGACAATACTACACACAGAATAGCGTTATGTTGCACAAACCAACTACTTTCGTCCAACCAACTTATTCGGTTCTCTCAACCGCTTATTCGTCTTTTATAGTCAAAACAAAGAGAGTAAAACATTTCATATGAAAAGATCTCACCCCACCGTTTGGATAACACGCACAAATGCAAAACATATTGGTTATGACAACCAACCCAGCCGAAATATTCGCTTCACGTAAATGATAAAAACAATTTTTATAGCTAAAACCCAGAGCAGTAGTTTTGACTATAATAAATATAGAACAATGCCCATTTTATTATAATTTTTTGGAATCGGGAATTTTGATATATTTGTAGATTTGGATATGGCAACCAGATAAATTAGAAATTTGGTTTTTAAAAAATAGAATAAATAAAAATAAGATCAAAGTAATTTGAATTTGGTTGAAGAAACTATAATATGGTTCTCACAACCTTTTTTTTCTAAGTCAAAAATTAAACAGTTAATCTGTATATATTTGGCCCAAAACTCAGCCTATCACCTGACATTTATACGCATTTTTATACCCTACACCTATGAGGTGCAGGGTATATTAACTTTGTGCATATATTGTAACGCCCCTTAGGAGGCGTGTCCGGTATGGAAAAGTATATATATTCTTGATCAGCATCACTACTCGAGTCCGCTTAGCCATGTCCGTCTGTCTGTCTGTCTGTCCGTCTTGCTGTCCGAATACAGAATAACTTGAGAAATACTGATCAGAATGCGATGAAATTTCGTCTCAATATATTTTAGACAAAGGTAGGAAATGAGTTTGAAAATGAGCCAAATCGGTCAACGGACACGCCCACCTCCCATACAAGTCACTTTTATATAACTCTTTCGGAACTAATAACTCGAAAAGTATTCAAGGTATAGTTATAAAATTTAAAAAGTATTGTTAGAATTCACCTATAAATATGTCGTCCAAAAATGGGCGTGATCCGCCCACTTTTTTTGTTCATTATTTACCGGGTTTTCATAGTGGAAATTTCATCCGAAAATTATTAAAATCAAATCTTTGAAATATTAAACTTTCAAAATTTTAAATATACGCGTGCTCCGCCTAATTATATTTTTAAAATTTGTTTTTTAGTTGTTTATACTTTTATATAAATCTTTTAATTTATGGGGATATAAGACGTAAATTTCTGATATATGAATAATATTCTGAGGGTGGGGAGGTTCAGCATAATTAAAAATTTTAAAATTAAGGTATGCAATTAAATATCCCACAATAATATCCCCACCAAAGGTGTAGGGTATTCCATAGTCGGGCCCGATCGACTATAAAAATCCGCCCCATGTGACCTAACTTTCCCAACTCGTTCAATATATATTGCTCCGAAAACATGTGAAATCAATTGATGAACGTAACAAAGAATTTTAAACGTTCATAACTCCTAAATAACAAGGTATACAAAAATTTTTATATACATAGAAAATCTTACCACAAAAGTGTACTTTTAGATACATTTATAAAAAAATATTAAAAGTATTTGATTTCATATGTTTTCGGTGCAATATGTGTTGAAAAATGCGTATAAATCTCAGGCGATATGCTGCGTTTTGAGCCATATACTTTTTCTCAACACAAAAACGTATTTGTTATGCAAAGTATTTGGTTCATGTAACAGCTAAATACGATTAATAAAGTCAAAACTAACATGTTGTAGTTTTGACTATAAGAAATATAGAAAAACTAAACAAAAAATATTGCCTATGCTATTTTTCACATGACAATAAAATCAATTTGTATAAAATTTGAAAATTTGCGGAAATTTGTAAAAATTTGGTTATTACAAATAATTTTTCGTCCTTTGGAACTTAAGCTAAAAGTGGATTTTTCTCTGTGTATTCATGAAATTGGGACTAATAATGTTCTCTGGCTTAGTGTTTTACATGTTAGAGCATTTTTTATTCTTTTAGTATTTTTTCTATAATTTTTTTTCTTTCATTTGGTTTAGTTTTTTATTATTTTTTTCCTTTTCGTTCTTTCTTTATTCGTACTCGTTTCTACTCTATCATTTTTCAACTTATTACTTTTTCTTTTACATTTCTTTTTACTCTGTTTTTTTTATTTCAACTTACAACGCCTCAAATGAATTTCACCTTGTAGAACGCAGCCAAAGACGTATATTGAACTCTTAATCCTTTTGAATCCTTAATCCGTTTGTTTTACCTTTTGGTCGTAGCATAAGAAAAAAAATACAGTTAAACCAATAAATACCATTTTCTATAGTACATAAAATACACACCAAAAAAACACACCCAGTCACACGTAAACTTCATAGCAAAACATGCTATATGTTGGCCACACAGAAAAACCCTATCATTTGTTGTGTCCATATTTTTATAGACCATAAATTAAAAGCCTTTTGAATCCTTTAAGCAAAGTCATTAATTTGTTGTGTTCAACTAACGTGGGCTCTTATGTATTATACGTAGTCTAACCATTTGTAATCTATGCGCAGCCATCTCTTTGGACGTTGTCGTAAATGTCCATACAATATATTAAATATGTTTGGGGCGCAGGAAAAAATATGTAGTTTTTTGCAAATTTAATTAGGATACTTTGAATTATATACTAAGAATTACTACACAAAAAAAAATCCTCAAATCCCATTAAAATTGGTCAATAGGACAATTATTGATTTAATAGTATGCAAAAAAATCTTTTCATATAAACTCAATGACAATGTCATGATATTTTCTAGTATTTAATGGAATTTTCCGATAAAAATAATAATTTATCCTATTGACTATTTTTAATAGTAAAAAACAATTATTTATATAGTCTTTTCTGGGTGTAAAAATGAAAGGACTAAAAAAAGGGCAGAAGTATGGAAAGGTCTTTGAATAAAAATTATAATCAATGAAATGTTTTCAACAAACATATAAAAAGAATTAAAATAATTAAAAAAGTAATAGAATTAAAAGTTAATATAAAGAATTTAAAGAACGAAAAGAATTAAAAGAACTAAAAGAACTAAAAGAATTAAAATAACTAAAATAACTAAAAGAAATAAAAGAACTTAAAGAACTAAAAGAACAAAAAGAACTAAGAGAACTAAAAGAACTAAAAGAACTAAAAGAACTAAAAGTACTAAAAGAACTAAAAAGAACTAAAAGAACTAAAAGAACTAAAAGAACTAAAAGAACTAAAAGAACTAAAAGAACTAAAAGAACTAAAAGAACTAAGAGAACTAAAAGAACTAAAAGAACTAAAAGAACTAAAATAACTAAAAGAACTAAAAGAACTAAAAGAACTAAAAGAACTAAAAGAACTAAAAGAACTAAAAGAACTAAAAGAACTAAAAGAACTAAAAGAACTAAAAGAACTAAAAGAACTAAAAGAACTAAAAGAACTAAAAGAACTAAAAGAACTAAAAGAACTAAAAGAACTAAAAGAACTAAAAGAACTAAAAGAACTAAAAGAACTAAAAGAACTAAAAGAACTAAAAGAACTAAAAGAACTAAAAGCACTAAAAGAACTAAGTGAACTAAAAGAACTAAACGAACTAAAAGAAGTAAAAGAGCTAAAAGTACTACAAGAACTAAAAGAACTAAAAGATTTAAAAGAACTAAAAGAATTAAAAGAACTAAAATAACTAAAATAGAACTAAAATAACTAAAAGAACTTAAAGAACTAAATGAACTAAAAAACTAAAAGAACTAAAAGCACTAAAAGAACTAAGTGAACTAAAAGAACTAAAAGAACTAAAAGAACTAAAAGAACTAAAAGAACTAAAAGAACTAAAAGAACTAAAAGAACTAAAAGAACTAAAAAAACTAAAAAAACTAAAAGAACTAAAAGGAATAAAAGAACTAAAAGAACTAATATAACTATAATAACTAAAATAACTTAAAGAACTAAAAAAACTAAAAAAACTAAAAGAACTAAAAGAAATAAAAGAACTAAAAGTACTAAAAGTACTAGAAGAACTAAAAGAACTAAAAGAACTAAAAGAACTAAAAGAACTAAAAGAACTAAAAGAACTAAAGAACTAAAGAACTAAAAGAACTAAAAGAACTAAAAGAACTAAAAGAACTAAAAGAACTAAAAGAACTAAAAGAACTAAAAGAACTAAAAGAACTAAAAGAACTAAAAGAACTAAAAGAACTAAAAGAACTAAAAGAACTCAAAGAACTAAAAGAACTAAAAGAACTAAAAGAACTAAAAGAACTAAAAGAACTAAAAGAACTAAAAGAACTAAAAGAACTAAAAGAACTAAAAGAACTAAAAGAACTAAAAGAACTAAAAGAACTAAAAGAACTAAAAGAACTAAAAGAACTAAAAGAACTAAAAGAACTAAAAGTACTAAATGAACTAAAAGAACTAAAAGAACTAAAAGAACTAAAAAAACTACTGAAAATTTGAAAAATGTTATATAATTCGAATTATAAGAGTAAAATATGTTCCAATAATCCTTTTAATCCACCGATATTTACCTCGTGCTGCGTTGATAGTAATCGAACAAAAACTTTGTACTATAAACTGTCAAAAAATCTCATTCAATAGAGCGTTACACAAGAACCACTCAAAATCGATATTGACAAAGTCTTCGCCAGCTTCAGACCCAGCAAATAGTTGGCAACAATTGCTAATGCGATTCAAATCAGTTGGTCGCACACAACGCTAAGCCCACAGGCTGACAGGCAAATGACAGCTGAGACAAACAATCTGACATTTTCGACGGATACTGATGACTTCGCGATAAAGTGAGAGAGAGAGAGAGAGAGAGAGTACAATAGACTGCGATAGAGATATAAAAAAGGAAGAGACGTAAATAGTGACGTCGTGCATACGTACGTCGTGCAAGACAGTGAAGCATTAACAAAGCACGATGACGATCGAAGCACCAGGCAGCTGACAGGAAGAGGGCGCTGCTGCTGTCGCTGCCGCCGGAAACTTGACGAGACGAGGCACTTATGCGGCGGACGCATCCTTTGAGAGTTGCCTATGCAAGAAAATATGCTAACTTTGCAGCATTCAATGGAAGTTAATTTTGAAAATATAAGAAAAAAAAAGAAAACTTAATAGAGAAAAAATTTTCATTTTTCATCTTGGCAGCACGTCGTAAACATTTACCACAGACAGTTTAGAGTTAAGGAGTTTAGGAAATAATGGGTTGTTGTTGGACAAGTGCTTTGATGGGAGAAGAATATAATTTGGAAATTTACTAAAAGTTATAATTTTTACTAAAAATTATAATGATCACTAATAATTCAAAATTAAAAAAAAAAAAACAAATTCACTAAAAATTCAAATTTTCACTAATAATTTAATTTGTTACTAAAAATTCTATTTTTCAATATTAATTCAATTTTATCATTTTTCTCTACAAAATAAAAAATTCACTGAAAATTCAAATTTTTATTAAAAAATCAATTTTTCACTAAAAATTCAATTTTTCACTAAAAATTCAATTTTTCACTAAAAATTCAATTTTTCACTAAAAATTCAATTTTTCACTAAAAATTCAATTTTTCACTAAAAATTCAAATTTTCACTAAAAATTCAAATTTTAACTAAAAATTCAATACTAAAAATTCATCACTAAAAATTTCAATTTTCACTAAAAATTTCAATTTTCACTAAAAATTTCAATTTTCACTAAAAATTTCAATTTTCACTAAAAATTTAAATTTTCACTAAAAATTTAAATTTTCACTAAAAATTTAAATTTTCACTAAAAATTTAAATTTTCACTAAAAATTTTCACTAAAAATTTAAATTTTCACTAAAAATTTAAATTTTCACTAAAAATTTAAATTTTCACTTAAAATTTAAATTTTCACTAAAAATTTAAATTTTTACTAAAAATTTAAATTTTCACTTAAAATTTAAATTTTCACTAAAAATTTAAATTTTCACTAAAAATTTAAATTCTCACTAAAAATTCAAATTTTCACTAAAAATTCAAATTTTCACTAAAAATTCAAATTTTCACTAAAAATTCAAATTTTCACTAAAAATTCAAATTTTCACTAAAAATTCAAATTTTCACTAAAAATTCAAATTTTCACTAAAAATTCAAATTTTCACTAAATATTCAAATTTTCACTAAAAATTTAAATTTTCACTAAAAATTTAAATTTTCACTAAAAATTCAAATTTTCACTAAAAATTTAAATTTTCACTAAAAATTTAAATTTTCACTAAAAATTTAAATTTTCACTAAAAATTTAAATTTTCACTTAAAATTTAAATTTTCACTAAAAATTTAAATTTTCACTAACAATTTAAATTCTCACTAAAAATTTAAATTTTCACTAAAAATTTAAATTTTCACTTAAAATTCAAATTTTCACTAAAAATTGAAATTTTCACTAAAAATTCAATTTTTCACTAAAAATTCAATTTTTCACTAAAAATTCAATTTTTCACTAAAAATTCAATTTTTCACTAAAAATTCAATTTTTCACTAAAAATTCAATATTTCACTATCAATTAAACTTTTCAATAAAAATGAATTTTTCACTAAAAAATGAAAATTTTAGTAAAAATTGAATTTATCATAAAGAAATTCAAATTTTCACTAAAATTTAAATTCTCATAAAAATGAAATTTTCACTTGAAATTAAATTTTACACTATGAGAATACGAATTTTCACTAAAAATAAAATTTTTCACTAAAAATTTAATTTTTCTGTAATGATTAAATTTTTCTCTAAAAATTTAAGTTTTCACTAATATTCAAATTTTTAATATCAATTATTTTTTTTAATAAAAATTAATTAACTAACATTTAAAATAACTTTCTCAAAAATAAAATATTCATTAAAATTTTCATAAAAAAATATATATAAAATTTAAAAACTTTCAGTAAAAAAAATAATTTTATTATCTTAAAAATATGATGTGGAATATGTGTGAATTTGAGAACTTAAAATTGCATAAATTCCTTGACGCAAAGTAATTTTTGCGCCTGAACTCTGATCCTGCTTAATAAGGTCCACTGAGAGTATAACCAAACTAGAAGAAGAATCAGCCGCAACATATAATGCGACTAAAAATAATGCATATTTTAAGGTTATCATTTTGGGAATAAACGGCACTGATTTAAGTAACATTAGTTCACTGAAGAGAATTTTATAAGCAAAAAATCAGCCTTTTTCTCAAATCAAAGTAATTGCAATACAATTGCAAAAATATGTAAAAATGCAGAAAATGTGTGAAAAATTGCAAAATAATTTAATGCGCGAAAAGGGGATTTTTATAATTCTTCTAAAAATAGAAAAAAAAAACAACGTGAAACAAAAGAAATATTTTTCAAAAAATGACATAAAACCAACAAATTGCAATGGCGCGCGTTGGCAGACGACAAAATGTCGCATATTCGGCATTCGTTTCCATTTCATTTGGCTAAGTGACGTGGTACAAAAAGGAAAAATCCGCATTTATATCATATAATACACACACACACATGCTCTCGAATATGCAGGGATTACAGAATAAAAAGAATTTCTAAACAAACATCCACCCGCACATGTAGAAAATACGCAATCAACTGAAATGCGTGCGCGCATTCAGTGAGCATAGTTAAAATGGAAGAGAGATAGACAGAGAAAGAGAGAGTAAGAAAAATATAACTCTTCTGTTGTGCTGTGCTACTCACTCAGAGCACAGAAAGAAATGTGGCCGACAATATGTGGATTGCGTGCCAAATGCGCGTTCAACTCGCGCGCCACTTTGACAGATGTTTGTGTAAATAGTGTTGCCATTTAATAAATCATTTGTAACATTACTTTAAACTGGAAATGTGTTTAATAAGAGAGAGTCCTTCTCGGCAATTCTTTGTTGCGACAAATTTTATCCAAACCCAAATTAATTCTTGGTCAATTCTTACCCGGAAAATTCTTCATCAAAGATAATTTGTTCAAGAGCCAATTCTTTTTTAACCTAAATGTTGATCAAATACAGTTAACTATCAAATATACATACCTACCACTTACCTATTACGCTTATAGCAAATATTAAACTACTAAATCGTTGGAAATCTTGCAGAGGTATATAATAACACAGTGCAGCAAAAGATGCTAGAGATTTGACAAATTTTTAGAGTCCTTGAGAAACATGAAGAAATTTTACCTAACAAACTTATGCCCTATCACGTCAGGTTTACGAGATACATGACCATAAAGGTACTCAAGTGACCGCAATATTACCGTTGATTTATTGAGAAAACTGTAGTAAAGGGTTTTTCAAATGGGACGCTACAAAATAAATTTTTAAATAAAACAAAAACGGTTTTGGATATCAATGAAATTCTTTATTCGTGTAAAAGTACGTTCGAAGTCCAGACGCTGAACCCAATTTTCGACGGTTTTCAGGCATAAATCTGCCGATACTGCTGCAATTTCACGATCGATATTCGTACGAAGTTCATCAATCGTCGCTGGCTTGTTGGCATAGACCATTGACTTGACGTAGCCCCACAGGAAATAGTCTAACGGCGTCAAATAGCACGACCGAGTCCGCCAATCGACTGGATCATTTCGTGATCCAGTCGTCCTGTTGGACCCACATGTCCTCCAAGTCCATATCATCCAATTGGGGCCAAGAATATTCGGTTATCATTGAACGGTAGCGATTCCCATTCACAGTAACGTGCCGGTCTTGATCATCAAGGAAGAAGTACGGCCCAATGACGCCGCCGGCCCATAAATCGCACCAAATCGTAATTTTTTCGGGATGCAATGATGACTCATGGAGTACGTGTGGATTGCTGTCTGACCAATAACGCTTATTTTGTTTATTGACGAAGCCATTCAGCCAGAAATGAGCCTCATCACTGAAGATGATTTTTCGATGAAAATCCGAATCATTTTCAAGTTGTTGCTCAGTCCAATTCACGAACATACGATGCTTCTGGTGGTCAAGCGGCTTCAGTTCTTGCATCAATTTGATTTTGTAAGGATGTAGGCCAAGATCTTTTCGCAAAATTCGCCACAAGGACGTCACAGAGATGCCCAACGATTGAGAACGACGTGTGAGAGACACATTTGGGCTTTCTTCAACTGAAGCCACAGCGGTAGCAATATTCTCGACACTACGGGCACTTCTTTGTCTCACTGGCACGGGAACATTTTGTACTGTGGCTGTGAATTCAAATTTTTCCACTAGACGCTCAATTGTGTTGATCTGCTAGGACGATTATGACGACCATAAATTGGACGTAGCGCTCTTAACGTTGAGGCCACTGACTCCGAATTTCGGTAGTAAATTTTAATAATTTCGACTCGTTGTTGCCTCGTATATCTTTCCATCATAAAATGGCAAACCTTACTGAAGAGAAATGTCAAAAGAGCGGCAAGAAATATGTCGCCGTTTGCTGTCCCTGTCGCTCTACTTTTGTAGCGTCCCATTTGAAAAACCCTGTAGTCATGGATTTGTTGTCTGGGAATCAAATGTAGACACTATCCAATGCTTCATATCTGTAGTATATATTAAATTTCTATCTCGTTCTTTTAATATCAATATTAATGATTTCCAAAGGATCAATCTACATAATCGAGTAATTTCATAATAATTAAGTATAAATGTATCATATTCTCCATGGAAAAAATATTCAGTATAAAAAAAACATAAAAAGTGGCCAAATATGTCAAAGCCATATATAGTTTCACTAATATAGTTTCACTAATACAGAGCACTACAAAGTATTTTTTTATTTTATATGAAACTGAAAAATACTAAAGTTTTTCGTAGCTTAAAATCAAATGATCGTTTCAGGCCATGTATTTCTATAGAACACTTACCATTGCGCTACACATAAAACAGCACATTGTTCAATTCAGTCAACGAATTCCGAAGAGAAGGTATCAGATGCGTTATAACTCAATATGTACTGAAAAATACTTGAAAACGGTATATTAAATGGGATCATGAAATACGCAATCAAATAACTTCTAATAAAATAAAGTAATAATATTGAGTACTGACTCAAAAACCAGCAGATACTGACGCTGATTATGGCTCTGGACTATGAATTATCGTAACCTCAGATTTCGACTGGAGACTGTCAACATCTAAAGCATTGATATTGCGGCAATTTTTTAACTCGGCAGATAATAGCGTGAACAATACCTAGAAAAATAATTTCACTCCGTCGCTGAGATCCGACATTAAAACTGAAGGTCCCAATATTTAAGTACAAAAATGTACAGCTCAAAAAGTGGGAGCGGTTGTGCTCAGCTATACATTTACAAAAAGGAGTGAATTCAAAGTTTTAATGTTTTTCTTAATGTTTTATATCTGATTTTGAAATTTTTTTATCAATTATAAAGGGAATAAAGTATTTTAGTTTGTGGAATTTAAAATAATTTAAGACATATTTTGAATGACCGATTTCAATATATTTATTTTTCGCTTCATATCCTTAGCCATGATCCATGTTCTAAATGTGGTCACAAAAACTAAAATAAAATCATGCTGGCAACACTGTTACAAATGAAGCATAGAACTAGCACCGCGTTCAACAAACAATTCCTACTACAAACGTGCCGCATTTTCAATGTTTAAAGAAAAAAAAAACAAAGTATGTTTTTCACTTCGGTGTGTGTGAAACTGTTTTTATGTGGGTGTGTAAACAAAATTGCACTTTTATGCGTTGCAACAAAAAATAAAAACAAAAAGGAAAAGAACAAAAATTGAGACCCAATATGACGGGTTTTTTGTGCGAGGTACCCACATCCGTTTCCGTTTGACGGCAATGATGATGATGGAGCAGGGCTATTTTTTTATGTTGCTGCTCTCGCGGTTGCTGCTGTTGCTGACGATGTTGCAATTGCTGCTATTCTGTAAGTGATCTGTGGGATTATTTTGGGCGAGTCAAGTGCGCACTGAAGCTGATGACATTTCTTGAAACACTTTGGACGTCGTTCAGTGCTTCATTAGGTGGCGTTTTTTTTAGATTTTTATTTTTTGTTAGAAATTAATTTGGTAAAAGGATGTTGGGAAATTCCAGAGAAAAGAAAAAAAATAATAAATATATAACATAAAATATAAAATATAAAATATAAAATATAAAATATAAAATATAAAATATAAAATATAAAATATAAAATATAAAATATAAAATATAAAATATAAAATATAAAATATAAAATATAAAATATAAAATATAAAATATAAAATATAAAATATAAAATATAAAATATAAAATATAAAATATAAAATATAAAATATAAAATATAAAATATAAAATATAAAATATAAAATATAAAATATAAAATATAAAATATAAAATATAAAATATAAAATATAAAATATAAAATATAAAATATAAAATATAAAATATAAAATATAAAATATAAAATATAAAATATAAAATATAAAATATAAAATATAAAATATAAAATATAAAATATAAAATATAAAATATAAAATATAAAATATAAAATATAAAATATAAAATATAAAATATAAAATATAAAATATAAAATATAAAATATAAAATATAAAATATAAAATATAAAATATAAAATATAAAATATAAAATATAAAATATAAAATATAAAATATAAAATATAAAATATAAAATATAAAATATAAAATATAAAATATAAAATATAAAATATAAAATATAAAATATAAAATATAAAATATAAAATATAAAATATAAAATATAAAATATAAAATATAAAATATAAAATATAAAATATAAAATATAAAATATAAAATATAAAATATAAAATATAAAATATAAAATATAAAATATAAAATATAAAATATAAAATATAAAATATAAAATATAAAATATAAAATATAAAATATAAAATATAAAATATAAAATATAAAATATAAAATATAAAATATAAAATATAAAATATAAAATATAAAATATAAAATATAAAATATAAAATATAAAATATAAAATATAAAATATAAAATATAAAATATAAAATATAAAATATAAAATATAAAATATAAAATATAAAATATAAAATATAAAATATAAAATATAAAATATAAAATATAAAATATAAAATATAAAATATAAAATATAAAATATAAAATATAAAATATAAAATATAAAATATAAAATATAAAATATAAAATATAAAATATAAAATATAAAATATAAAATATAAAATATAAAATATAAAATATAAAATATAAAATATAAAATATAAAATATAAAATATAAAATATAAAATATAAAATATAAAATATAAAATATAAAATATAAAATATAAAATATAAAATATAAAATATAAAATATAAAATATAAAATATAAAATATAAAATATAAAATATAAAATATAAAATATAAAATATAAAATATAAAATATAAAATATAAAATATAAAATATAAAATATAAAATATAAAATATAAAATATAAAATATAAAATATAAAATATAAAATATAAAATATAAAATATAAAATATAAAATATAAAATATAAAATATAAAATATAAAATATAAAATATAAAATATAAAATATAAAATATAAAATATAAAATATAAAATATAAAATATAAAATATAAAATATAAAATATAAAATATAAAATATAAAATATAAAATATAAAATATAAAATATAAAATATAAAATATAAAATATAAAATATAAAATATAAAATATAAAATATAAAATATAAAATATAAAATATAAAATATAAAATATAAAATATAAAATATAAAATATAAAATATAAAATATAAAATATAAAATATAAAATATAAAATATAAAATATAAAATATAAAATATAAAATATAAAATATAAAATATAAAATATAAAATATAAAATATAAAATATAAAATATAAAATATAAAATATAAAATATAAAATATAAAATATAAAATATAAAATATAAAATATAAAATATAAAATATAAAATATAAAATATAAAATATAAAATATAAAATATGAAATCTTCTCAAATAATATGAAATATTTGTCTGGTTTTTGGAAAACAGTTGTCTCTTTAAAAAGCAATATAACAATTATTCTAAAAACAATATCATCGTAAATCAATGCGTTTTTGATGGTTGCATCATAAAATACTCGTTGGTTTTTGCAGTTTCCATTTTATCTCTCCCACATCCAGTCGCCATTATTTGTTTGCACTGTCGGCCTCCAACTGTTATTCTTCGTTTTTATTTTTTTCACTGCACCGTCGACTGCCTGCCTGCTGTCAGCTGCATCCATTACGCAAATTAAATCGCAAGTCTCGGTGGACAAAATATTTTTCGTCACGTTTTCAATGCACTTTACACAATACGATGGCGACGCATGAATTATTTTGCGATTTGTGCAGAGTGCAAATAATAATAAAAAATATATTTGTTTTTCCACTTGATTTAATATTTTTCAAGTTCCATTTAATTGATTTCATTGACTTGTAAATTTGCAGCTAATATAAAGAAAAGCACAAACAGACCCTTGACAATTATTAGCCAATCACTTGAGGGAATTGTATAATTTACGCAAATATGCAACTAATTAAAAGCATAAGATATCGTTGCAGCAATTAATATGATTGATCTCTTTGATGTGTGTCGTTGAAATTGTATTTTATGAAAGTTAGGAAATCAAATTACTAATCAAGTTTCATCGTAGGAGTTTGTAGCTAATTAAGTTTTTGAGGTTCACTAAAAATTCAAATTTTCAGTAAAATTTAATTTCACTAAAAATTCAAATTTTCAAAAAAAAAAAAATTTTTCAAAAAAAAAAAATTTTTTACTGAAATTTCCATTTTTCACTAAAAATAAAATTTTTCACTTAAAATTAAAATATTCACTGAAAATTCAATTTACCACTAAAAAATTCAATTTTTCACTAAAAATTCAATTTTTCACTAAAAATTCAATTTTTCACTAAAAATTCAATTTTTCACTAAAAATTCAATTTTTCACTAAAAATTCAATTTTTCACTAAAAATTCAATTTTTCACTAAAAATTCAATTTTTCACTAAAAATTCAATTTTTCACTAAAAATTCAATTTTTCACTTAAAATTCAATTTTTCACTAAAAATTCAATTTTTCACTAAACATTCAATTTTTCACTAAAAATTCAATTTTTGACTAAAAATTCAATTTTTGACTAAAAATTCAATTTTTCACTAAATTCAATTTTTCACTAAAAATTCAATTTTTCACTAAAAAATTCAATTTTTCACTAAAAATTCTATTTTTCATTTAAAATTCAATTTTTCACTGAAATTTCAATTTTTCACTAAAAATTTCAAATTTACACTATAAATTCAACTGTTCACTAAAAATTCAATTTTTCACTAAAAATTCAATTTTTCACTAAAAATTCAATTTTTCACTAATAAATCAATTTTTCACTAAAAATTCAATTTTCAACGAAAAATTCAATTTTTCACTAAAAATTCAAATTTTCACTAAAAATTTAATTATTCACTAAAAATTAAATTTTTCACTAAAAATTCAATTTTTCACTAAAAATTCAATTTTTCACTAAAAATTCAATTTTTCACTAAAAATTCAAATTTTCACTAAAAATTCAAATTTTCACTAAAAATTCAAATTTTCACTAAAAATTCAAATTTTCACTAAAAATTCAAATTTTCACTAAAAATTCAAATTTTCACTAAAAATTCAAATTTTCACTAAAAATTCAAATTTTCACTAAAAATTCAAATTTTCACTAAAAATTCAAATTTTCACTAAAAAATCAATTTTTCACTAAAAATTCAATTTTTCACTAAAAATTCAATTTTTCATTTAAAATTAAATTTTTCACTGAAATTTCAATTTTTCACTAAAAATTTAAATTTTCACTAAATATTCAAATTTTCACTATAAATTCAATTGTTCACTAAAAATTCAATTTTTAACTAAAAATTCAATTTTTCACTAAAAATCTACTTTTCACTGAAAATTCAAATTTTTAACCAAAATTTAAATTTTCACTAAATATACAATTGTTCACTAAAAGTGAAAATTTTCTCATTAAATTAAAATTTTCACTAAAAATTCAATTGTGCACTAAAAATTCTATTTATACCTAAAAATCAATTTTTTAATAAAACTTCAATTTTTCAATAACAATTACAATAAGAAATGCGAAATTCTATTAAGATTTTTGATAATCATCGATAGTTAATAAAAAAATTAAATATTTAAAATTTATGTAAAAATTCCAAAAAACTTCGACCATTTGTACATCTATAACCTAGTTTTCTTGAATGGTATTAGAATAATTGCATTATTTCTTAGGTCAAACAAAATTAAAATAAACCAGATTTACTGAACATAAAAAAGAAAGCTACAATTCACCAGATAAAACTTAATATTTGTGCAAGAGAAAAAAGTAACATCCACGAAAACTGAAAATTCCTAAACGTACAGGTTTCTTATGTGCAGCCAATGGATTGGAAATTTTGCAATACGCACCATTAACTTTGGGAAATTTTCTTTTATAAGCTTTAATTTTTTTATTATTGTACGTAGGTATATTAAATGCCAAGGTTCTGGATAATGATACGGGTTATGGTGGATTGTATTGCATCGTCAACATGCTGAGTGGGTGGTATTGAAGCGAATGCCGTCTTCTAATGGCAAATGCCATTTTCATCGGGTTACTCATTTCAGTGGCGAGGCAATTAAATTCCAAATAAATAAACAATGTTTTATGACAGAAAGCAATAGCAACATGAAGTCGAAATCGAAAGCACAAAAAGTGCTGTTGCAGAAGCAGTAAGTGGTAAGGAGAGGGGTCAAAAGGGATAATGATGGGAAAGTGAGTCAAAATGAGTCTAAAGATGAAGAAAATCGTAAAAGGGGGGAACAAACCAGGAAAACTTCGAAAAACTGAGATTTGCGTTATGCTATATGGGGCTCTGACTGCTGTGCAATAATAATTTCACATTGAAATTGTTGATGCGAATACTTATGCTATTTCATTTCAACTGAAAAACTTGGTCCTTTCAGTTCACTTGGTTAAATATCTTTTGGTCTTTGCGCGTGTAGGTAATCGTTGACTTTTTGCTTTTCGAATGTTTTCTTTTTTATTTTTATTTTTGTCGTTTATCGTTAGCTTGTTAATGTTTAATAAGCATTGAATGTGCTGAATTTATGCGAATTTTATAAAATATTGCGGAAATTTGAAATTTCAAGTATAAATTTTAATTGCTTTTGCTGCGTTGGAATTTAGGAAACTGTAAAATGTTTAAAATTGTGTTCTTTGAATTTAAGACATTTGCAATATATTGTTTATAATTTTTTTAATTAATTTTTGATACTATTAATTTTTGATACTATTAATTTTTGATATTATATTTATGCAATATGTAAAAAAAATTAAATCTATCTAATAATTTAATATTTTAAAATGTTAAATGTACAAAATATTAAAAATATTCAAAATATGACAAATAAAGGGTTTTTCAATAAGAGCGCTACAAAAGTTTTTTTCAATGGTTTTTTCGACAGGGACGCTACAAAAGTAGAGCGACAGGGACAGCAAACGACGTCATATTTCTTGCCGCTCTTTTGATTTTTCTCTTCAGTAAGGTTTGCCATTTCATGATGAAAAGATAAACGAGCCAACAACGAGTCGAAATTATTAAAATTTACTACCGAAATTCGAATTCGTATATCTTTCCATCATGAAATGGCAAACCTTACTGAAGAGAAATGTCAAAAGACCGGCAAGAAATATGACGTCGTTTGCTGTCCCTGTCGCTCTACTTTGGTAGCGTCCCTGTTGATAAACCCTTTACGAAAACATGCTAAATATGCAAAATAAGCTAAATATGCAAAATACGCTAAATATGCAAAATATGCTAAATATGCAAAATGTCAAAATATGCAAAATATGTAAAATATTAAAAAAATAACAAAATATGCTAAATAAAAAATAAGCAAAATATGTGAAATATGCTAAATTAAATAAATATGCTTAGTATGCTAAATGTGCTAAATATATAACATATTAAAAATATTCATAATATGCAAAATATTCAAAATTGAAAAAATATACAAATATTCAAAATATGCAATACATAAAAATATGCAAAATATGCTAAATAAAAATATTCAATATACATATATATAAATTAGAAAAATATGATAAATATGCAAAATTTACAGAATATACAAATATTCAAAGTATGCAAAATTGGAAAATATACAAATATTCCAATATGTAAAATATGCAAAATATGCTAAATAAAAATATTATGTAAAAAATGCAAAATTGCTAAAATATTCAATATATATAAAAATTAGAAAAATATAATAAAAATGCAAAATATATAGAATATACAAATATTCAAAGTATGCAAAATTGGAAAATATAAAAATATTCAAAATATGCAAAATAAAAAATATACATATATTCAAAATATGTAAAATATGCTAAATAAGAATATTATGTAAAATATGATAAATATGCAAAATATACAGAATATACAAATATTCAAAGTATAAAAAATTCGAAAATATACAAATATTCAAAATATGCAAAATAAAAAATATACAAATATTCAAAATATGCAAAATATGGAAATATGTAAAATATTCAAAATATGTAAAATATGCAAAATATGCTAAATAAAAATATTATGTAGAATATGCAAATATGCCATAATATTCAAAATAATAAAAATATTATATATATGCAAAATATACAGAATATACACATATTCAAAGTATGCAAAATTCGAAAATATACAAATATTCAAAATATGCAAAACAAAAAATATACATATATTCAAAAAAATGCAAAATATGCTAAATATATAATACATGCAAAATATCCTAAATTGGAAAATATACAAATAATCAAAATATGCATTATATGCTTGATATGAAAAATATGCAACATATTCAAAAAATCATAAATTGACAAATATACAAATCTTTAAAATATAAAAATATGCAATATATGCAAAATAGTACAGAATATGCAAAATTGCACATAATATAAAATTTATGAAAAATATTTAAAAATTGTAAATATGAAAGAAATAAAAAATATGAAAATTGAGAAATATTTGGAAAATATGAAATATTTGCAAATATTACATAAGAGAAATTACAAAAATATGAAAAAATTGGAAAACGTTATTCTTCAAAAAATATTCTAATATATTTAAAAAATTTGCCAATTTGACTAAAACACGAAATATATTAAAACTATTATCTTATTTTGTATATATTTTGAATTTGACAATTTTTTTAAATTTTCCAAACATTTTTATTCAAGTATAAATTCAATTACTTTCTTATTACCTTTTAAAGCAAATTAACTTTAATGAAATCTAATTTGAATTTGAATCAACTAAATATAAATTTAATTTAAAACCACATTATACCAATGCAAACTAGCTTTATGAAATATAAAACTTTTTGAATATTTTCTGCATAAATATAAAATAAACTTTTAATAATTTTTGAAATTTTACAGTCATATTTGCAAAACATATTTTGTAGCAGTCAAATGCTTCAAATGTCCGCAACATGCAGTCATTGATACCAACAGCAGCAACAAACAACTTGACGGAAAATATAAAAAAAAAAAATAACGAAGGAAAAATATATTTTGTGTCACATAAAATATTTAGCACTCAGTCAATGGCAAAACATATTTTCCAAACGAGCAACTAAACGAGTTGCATAGCAAAAGGAAGCAGCAACTTTAGCAACATCAATAATAGCAATAACAACAAAAATTTGCAACTGCTATACAAATAGCAACAACATTAGTAGTAGCAATGGTTGCTCTGAAAGATGCTCTGCATAACAAAAAAAAAAAAAAATAAAAAAAATATTTCAACATGGCATGAAATATGCAAACAGCAACAACGTGTAGTATAAAGTGAAAAAGTCAGCAACAAAATTTATTGCCAATTTTTAGATTTACCATGGCGAATGTAAGTAAATGCACTTGAGCAACAACATTTATAGAAAACGAAGCTATCGTGGGGTTGACAGCAATGACGACGACGAGAACAACTATATAAAAGCAGCGACATCGCCAAGATGTTGCTGTGTGTGTTGCGAAAAATTGCAAATCAAATATGGCTGAAAGCAAAATGGTGTACAGGGTTGCCAAAAGCATATTTTTTACAACAAAAAAAAAACTGATAAAAAAAACGTAAAAAATACAATTCCCATAAAATAGCTTGATCAAAAAAATATCTTGCTCATAACTTTTCAAAATTTGACTATACAGTTTAAAATTTCAATGCCCACAAAAATAAAAACTTCAATTAAGCGGCAGATTACTGGCAGCATATCAATAGATCATTGACAAAACGCAGAGTTCCCTGGCAAATTTTGAAGCATGGCCAGCATATAGGCTGTTTTTCATGAAAAATACCAGTCTTTCTAAAGCAGATCCTACGCAGGCATTCAGTATGTTTAAAAGCCAGAGACAAAATGTTGTATTTTTTCTGGAATATTTCGGTCATATTTCCGGCAAACGCACAGATAAATAGAATATTTTGGGAAGTGTATAGCACGTTTTAAATGTTTGTGGAACTTTTATGGCAGATTCACGCAATATTTGGGGAACGAGCAGAAATCAGACAGCTTATGATACAAACTTCGCCTTTGTGTGTTTGAAATATGTCGAAAACATGTTTCAAAACTACCTTGACCTGCCATAAATTTTGTCTGGGGTATGTGCTACGGCAGATCTATAGAAAATTGTTGCCTTATTTGGCAGTTTAGAATCATATTTCCGAAAGATTTAAAGCAGGCTAAGTTTGTATCAAAAGCTGTCTTTTTGGTGTTCGTTCCAAAATATGCCGAGAAACTGTCTTTAAAAATTTGGTTATCTGCAATACGCTTCCCATAAAATTCCATTTACTATCTATGTGTTTGCCGAAATATCCCATAAAAATGACAGAAATTTATTCTGAGAAATATATGAAAATTGCTATTCCGCCCAGAAATATCTTTGACAGACAGGCAGTCAACATATTTAGCTGCCTCGAGCTGCCTTTTCATTTCATATATCTGCCTCTAAAGTCCTTCTCTGTCCTACCACCTTAGGCTGTCTTTTGGAAGGTTATGATACAAATCTCATCGTTATCTCCCAAACAAAACTGCCGATAATCGGATGATATTCAGCTTGAAAGCGGCTGTGCTTGCCTGTCTGTTATCTGCCTTATATATTAATTCCCACAAATAATATTTTTAAAATTGAAAATAATGCAGAGAGAAAATCCAAAAAAATTGAAAGGAATATAAGAAAATTGAATTTACTGAAAGATTTCACTTTTTTTTGCAATTTCTATAATAAATTAATAAACAAAATAAATTAATTAAATAACTTTTATATTAAAATGATAATAAATTTGTGTCGTAAATTCTAAACAGAGCGTCCAAGAAGATTGAAAGTAGGCGCTTTTAGACATTGAATGACTAATTCTTAACTGTAAATGTCACCCAAAAATGTGAGATATAATTTTGGAAATTTTTAGAATGAATTGAAAATCGCGTCAAAGAAAAGTACTGCATATTTTGGTATATTTTAGTTTAAAAGATTTAGAAATAAAAACCTCACATAAATCAATATAAAGGGTTTTTCAACAGGGACGCTACAAAAGTAGAGCGACAGGGACAGCAAACGACGCCATATTTCTTGACGCTCTTTTGACATTTCTCTTCAGTAAGGTTTGCCATTTTATGATGGAAAGATATACGAATTCGATTTTCGGTAGTAAATTTTAATAATTTCGACTCGTTGTTGTCTCGCATATCTTTCCATCATGAAATGGCAAACCTTACTGAAGAGAAATGTCAAAAGAGCGGCAAGAAATATGGCGTCGTTTGCTGTCCCTGTCGCTCTACTTTTGTAGCGTCCCTGTTGAAAAACCCTTGAAAAAAACTTTTGCAGCGCTCTTATTGAAAAACCCATTACAATAAAATCCCACAAATAAAATTGTTTGATAACAGGATTTGCAATAGGACATATTGAATTTACAAGAAAACAATAAAGAAAAACAGAGTGTCCAACTAAAATTAAATAAATTAAAAATATTATAGGAATTTGTATCCCATGAAAATACAAAAATACCTTGCTGTAAAAATAGAAGTAAAATTTGTGTTATATAGGAATTATTAGAAGGATATAAAAACCTGGAAACAAATTGTATTTTATATTCACAAAACGAAATTTAAAAAAGCTGAAAATTAAATACCACGAATTATAATAAATTCCCAAAAATCTTTTAAATCCACTAAATATTTTCCAAACAAAAAAATGTTCCATTCGATATATCAACATTCAAAGAAATCGCGAAAAAATACTATAAAAGACATAATTAAAATAAATTGAAGTATTTTATAGGAAACCTTTATCCCACGAAAATCATATAAAATACCAGACATTATATTTTATTCATATATAATTATTTTTAAAATAACACTGAAATTTTACGGGCAAATGACAATTAAAATTATTTATATCAAGTGAAATTTACATTTGAAATTATTCCAACTTTTTGTATCCTATAAATATAAAATTATTTCTTCCCACAAACGTTGGCAACCCTAACAACGACCATGAACACAACAAAATATGACTGGCACATAAAGAGCAAAGCCATCAACAGCTGTCATTGGCAGCAGCAACAACAATTGCTGCATGCTATACTATATTTATGTGCAATAGTTGTAAATGTTCGCGCATTTGTGTGCAGTCTATCAATATATTGTAGGTGCTTCTGTGGCACAGACACATCTGTCAACCGACAAATGTTGTCAGCGCCTCAACTGCTGTTGCCGCCAAATGTTGCTGCTGCTGCTACAGCATATTGATATGCAATGAATGCATAATTTTGCATCTTCTGCTTGAAAAATATATCTGCTTTTTTATATCTTCCCGCATGCACATAAAACGCCTCAATATAAGCAATAAATTGTAACGTATTTTGCCATATATTCGCGCAATTTTTTTGTTACTTCATGTTGATTTCATTTTGAGAATTGATTTATTTTTGATTTTATTGTTACATCATGTGGTTTGTTGTTGTGTGTGAGTCTTTCGCAAAAATATGCGCGGAAATATTGCTGCATCTGGCAGCACATTGCAAATTGCATTTGCGCGCCTCTATTTGTTTTGCTCACGTTTAAAATTTACAATGCATTTCGTTTCGAATCATTTCAGTGCTATGCTCTGTCTCTGAATGAGTTTTGTTTTAACGCCTATTGGTTTAATTTGATTTTGAAAATCGGTGCAATTGTGTTTGGCAAAATCTTTCTATGATTTTAAAGTGATTTGAGGAGGGCTTTAAATATGCACGTTGCTCATACGTCATGCTGTATATTTTTTTAGTATTTGTAGGTTTAAAATGTGTATTAGCGGACATTTTTAAATGTTAGATAGTATAGTTATAATGTAAATATGTATGTTTTATTATTGCATTTGCTGATATACATATAACAATCTTATGAAGTAAAATTTTAGAAAAATTATGAATGGTGATAAATGTTAAACTGTTTTTCAAATAATTTAAATATAAAAACCTATTGGATTGTGTGTATGTCTCTCTGTTTGTTACAGAATAACGTTTAAACCGCTGAACCAATTTTATTTAAATTTAACACGAGCCTACTCCATATGGGCGGTATTGGACAATGTGACGTGGAATCTTCCATACACCAAAACCTATCGAACGCTTTAATTCGGCACTGTTAAACAGCCACAAAATTGAAACAAAAACTAAAGTAAACAAAATAACAAATAGGAATACAAACACACAAAATAAAAAATAAAAAGATTAAAACTTAAATTAAAAAACAAAAGCAAGCAATCATAACAATAGCTCAACTGATAAAATTAATGCACGAATTCAAATTAAATATAAAAACTAAAGTAAAAAAACAAACATATAAAAAAATCAAAAACAAAAATCCAGAATTGATAGAAAAAATTCAAAACAAAATACAAAATAAAAAAAAAAATCAAAAGAAAAAAAAGAAAATAATAAAACAAAATAAAATTTAAAGAAAACACAATATCAAAAATAAAAGAAACTCAAAAATAAATCATAAACACATTTTATGTTTGTATTTATGACTTAGTTTTGAGTTACTTTTATTTTTGATATTTCTGTTTTTCTTTAAATTTTTTTCTATTTTTTTTTTTATTTTATATATTTTTTTTTTCGTATTTGCTTTTTTTTCTTTTTAATTTGTTTGGGTTTCTTTTTATTTTGTTATGGATTTTTTTCTTTCGATTCTGGGTTTTTGTTTTTGATTTTGTATATGTTTGTTTTTTTACTTTAGTTTTTATAGTTATTTCGAATTCGTGTTTCTGCTTCAATTAATGCAATTGAGCTAATGACAAGAAAAAAAAAATAAAACCAAACAAAAACCAAAATTAAAAAAAAAGGAATAAAACTAAATCAAAAGAAAAAAATATATAAAATAAAACAAAAAAAAAATATAAAAAAAGAAAATTTAAAGAAAAATACAATATCAAAAACAAAAAAAAAAAACACGGAGTCAAATTAAAAAAAAAATCAAAAATAAGAAAATTAAAACCAAATTCAATATCAAAAAAAAAAAAAACAAAATTGAAAAAAAAAAAACAAAAATAGGACAAAAAGAAAGCAAAAAGAAAAAACACAAAAACCAAATAAAAACCAAAATTAAAAAAAAGGAAATAAAACAAAGTCAAAACAAAAAAAAATGTAATAAAACGAGTTGGGAAAGTTAGGTCACATGGGTAAGTTCGGTCACATGGGGCGGATTTTTATATCGGTCGGGCCCGACTATGGAATACTCTACACCTTTGGTGGGGATATTAATGTGGGATATTTAATTGCATACCTTAATTTTTAAGATTTTAATTATGCTGAACCTCCCCATCCTCGGAATATTATTCACATACCAGAAATTTACATCTTATATCCCCATATATTAAAAAATTTATATAAAAGTATAAAAAACTATTAAAAAAAAGAGAAACATATAATTGGGCGGACAACGTCTATATTTAAAATTTTGAAAGGCTAATATTTCATAGATTTGATTTTAATAATTTACGGATCAAATTTTCACTATGAAAACCCGGGAAATAGTAAAAAAAAGTGGGCGGATCACGCCCATTTTTGAACCACATATTTTTATGTGAATTATAACAATACGTTTCAAATTTTATACCTATACCTTGGATACTTTTCGAGTTATTAGTTCCGAAAGAGTTATATAAAAGTGACTTGTATGGGAGGTGGGCGTGTCCGTTGACCGATTTGGATCATTTTCAAACTCAATTCCTACTTTTGGCTAAAATATAATAATACGAAATTTTATCGCATTCTGATCAGTATTTCTCAAGTTATTCTGTATTCGGACAGCGAGACGGACAGACAGACAGACATACGGACATGGCTAAACGGACTCTGGTAGTGATGCTGATCAAGAATATATATATACCTTTCCATACCGGACACGCCTCCTAAGGGGCGTTACAATATATGCACAAAGTTAATATACCCTGTACCTCATAGGTGTAGGGTATAACAAAAAATATAAAAAAGAAGAAAATTTAAGGAAAAAACACAATTTCAAAAATAAAAGAAGAAAAAAAATAAATCAAAAACAAGACAATTAAAACCAAAGTTGAAATTCAAGATCAAAAGAAAAACACAATAAACAAAATATAAGTAACAACACGATATAAAAAACACAAAAGAAAAACCCAAAATCTAAGGAAAATAAAAGCAAAATACTAATATCAAAACTAAAAGCTAACACACAAAAACTGAATCACAAAACAAACACAACTATTTAAAGAAACTCATAATGAAAAATAATAACCTCATAGAATAATATTTCAATCCGCGGTAGCTCAGTGGTTAGTGCGTTGGACTGCGTGCCGAAAGCTCCCCGGTTCAACCCTGGACTGGGGCTTAACAACATATTTTCATAGAAATATTTTTCTATACCGCGCTACCTCTCGGCAGTAAATGGCAAACCCCCGAGAGTAAAAACATTACCTATGAAAACCTCTCACCCGCCGTTCGGATTCGGCAATAAACTGTAGGTCCCACCATTTTGAGTACAAATATAACACGCACAGCTCAAAATGGTGAGAGAGCTCGGCCTAAGTTCTTATAGAACTGTAGTGCCAAACTATTATTATTATATTATACCTTCGTTTATATTGGGAAATTTCAATATTAATATTTAAATGTTTCTTTTAACAAAACTGTGATATCTCATTTAAGTCAAAGAATTACCTTGTTTTTCATTGCAAAGCTATCGTATCCCACGTCAGAAAATAGTAGAAAATGGCACTTACCTAAAAGAAAAAGATATAAAAATTATTATTAAACAAACAGCTAAAAATTAAGCTAAATAAAATAAAATTATACAAAAAAAAATATATATATATATATAAAATTTTGTTAAGCACAAAGACAAAATCTCTTAAAATCCCGTTAAAATTTGTCAATAGGACAGTTATTGATTTAATAGTATACACAAAATAAATATTTTCATATACACTTAAAAATAATTTTATAGTATTTTGTGGTATTTAATGGGATTTATCGATTGAATTAATGGTTTATCCTATTGACTAATTTATCGATTGAATGAATGGTTTATCCTATTGACTAATTTCAATAGTAAAAACTATTAATTTTATGGTATCTTTTTTCTGAGTGTATAGAAAATATTGTTATGTGATAATAAGATTTATACTCAAGTATAATTAGATCGATTTAGTACCAGAAAATATGTTAATTGTATATCTCGAAAAAATAGGAATCTCTGCTCTTTAAATATGTTTCAAATATAATTGAAATTTCTATAAGAAACTATAAGTTATTGACAAATATATCATTAAAATTCTACAAATTCTGACATAACATTGAATAAGGACTGCGTCGAATAAAATTGTCCGTTACATATCTTCCCATAATGTGCTATTGCAAGATTCAAATTAAAAAAATTGGATCATAGTAGCTCTGAATTAAATGGCAGAAAATAATTTGTGTCAGTTCTAGTCAATACAAAATTTATTTAACGCGAAAATGGCAAACGAAGTGGAAGTGCGAGAAAATATAATTAAAATTTTTCAAAAACAACCTATTTGGTCTTTTAAAAAAATTGCCAAGGAGGTAGGGGCTAACCCTGAGACCATTTCTCGCGTTATCAACCGCTTTAAGGAAGACCTGAGTATTGATCGGAAGAAAGGTTCTGGTAAAAAAAGGCCCACATGATCGTGAAAAATCGAAGAAGGTTGTGAATATTTTAAAGAAAGATCCAAGCATATCCGGAAGTAATCGGCGAGAAAGGCGGATTGCTCCGAATCTTTCGTGCGCATGACTAAGAAAGAAGCTGGGCTGAAGACGTACAAGGTCCAAAAAGTTCCGGATAGAAATGCCGTCAAGAATGAAACCGCAAAACAACGAGCTAAAAAGCTGAACCAAGATTTTTTAAAAAAATTCGATTGCTGCATAATGGACGACGAAACTTATGTTTTAGCGGACTTTTCTCAGCTACCTGGGCAGGAATTTTATACAGCCGATTCTCGAGGAAATGTTGCTGAAAAATTCAAATAAAAAAAAAAATGACAAAATTCCCAAAGAAATTCCTTGTTTGGCAGGCAATTTGCAGTTGTGGAAAAAGGAGCAGCTCATTCGTGACATCGGGTACAATTAATATCGAAATATATGTGAAGGAATGCTTGCAAAAGAGATTGCTTCCATTTCCACATTGTCCACATTTTTTTGGCCTGACCTCGATTCACTACAGCAAAACGGGGGTCCGGAAAAATTAAAACTTTTTATTAAAAAATATTAATTTTTGTTTTTTTTATATTTTTTTTAAATGCAAAATAAAATATTTTATTTTATAAAAATTCGATTACTAGATATCTAGATTTTTTCATTTTTGTAGCGGACAATTTTATTCGACGCAGTCCTTAGCACTGAAATGTTTAACATGCGATGATACTTTTGAATATTAAATTGTTTGTGGATTATTTGTTATTAAAACAAAACTTTTAAATGGTCATGGAAATAAAAAAAAGTATGATAGCAATTGACGAAGCTGTTTACCATATTCCAAAATCTGTCTTAAAGTTACTATGTGTGATTTAGATGTATGCAAAAAATTAAAAAAATTATTTTCGCACTGTATTTTTATATTTTTAATATAATGGTAGCAAATATTCTAACAGATATTATTTTTATTGTTATCATTAATGATAATTATTTTTTTATAATTATGATATATTAAATAAAACATAATTTATAAAGTATAAATTATAAATAATAATAATAAAACCGTTTAGTTATTATATATTTAGTGTAACCATCATTATTAATTATTTATTTTTAATAAAAAAATAAAAATGAATGGACAAAACCATAATATATTTGTCCAAATCGAAATTTATTTGTCGTTAACTATTTGCTGTAATCGTCATATAAAACTTTTTTTTTCACACTAATTATATTGATTGTTGTAATTATGTTTATATTATTTTAAGTAATTTTTGGAATAATGATTTTGTTTTTAGCAAATCATTATTTATTTGCTAAAACACTATTGTTTTAATTAACAATCAAAACGTTATTTATTTATTAACTATAATCATCGATATAATTTTATTATCATAAAAATATGTTGGCTCTATTCAACCAGTACCTACATATGTTATTAAATATAATATAAGCCGTAGTTAATTGATAAATGTGGTAGTAGTTATATTATAATTGTAATTATATTCTAATTATATATTTCATAATTATGAATTATTTGAAACAAACATTATATATTTCCACCAAGCATAATACATTTATACTAATCATTATTTACTTGCTGCAAATATAAAATATATAAATTGTGCTCGGGCTGTAGAAAGAATTTACAATTAAAATAAATGTGAAAAATGGAAAAAGTAACTGTTTCATATATTTGCACCAAACATAATGCATTTATTCTAATCATTATTTACGTGCTGCAACTATATTATAAATAAATTGTGCTCGAACTGTAGAAATATTATACAATTAATACAAATATTTGCGTGAAACATATAAATTTTTCCTAATCATTATTTGTTTGCTCCAAATATATTACATATAAATTGTGCTCTAGCTGTAGAATACAGAAAAATGTGAAACATAAAAATATTTGCGAGTATATTTCATATTATGTATTAAGAAATATTTAAGAATCAAAAGAAAGTCATTCACAAAGTGCAAACATATGCATTATGTGAAATGAGATTTGTCTACTGTAAACAAAACAAAGTAATTTATGCCTGCAGACAAAAGAATTTGAAACATATGCTTTGAATACATTTAAAAATAAAAGTCAAACATATTTCAATTCAGAAGCATTAATTAGCAGTCGAACAAATAAAAAAAAAGTTGCGCTAACGGCGGCCAGTGTTGCCAATAGTTTTTAATTATTGTGCGACACAAATGCGTGCAAACGAACAGCACAAAAAAAAACGTTTTAATGACTGGCGGCTAAAATATTTTGCACAATGTATGTGTTAAATGGTATATATGTATTTGAATATTTATATGTGCATATATATTAGTGTGACTATATGTCGCCTATTTTGCAATGCACATAAAACACCGCAAATCAGCAACAGCAGCAGCAGCAGTAGGAGCAACAGAAATAGAAACGGAAACCGAAACAGGCGGCACTTTTTCACATGCATAATATTCCTTTTGGCGTATTTCGCACGGTGTGAAAAATTAAAACAAATGTTTTTTTTGTTCGTAGATTTTTAGCTATTCACATCTGCATGAAGATGCATATAATGCATGCATATTATGCATTAAATGCATAGCATTTACGCTTGGTTTGCATTTTCTTTGCGGCGCTAGTTCATATGGCATAGTGTGGGACGTGCGACGTATGAGTAAAAATGTTCTTCCTTTTTTTAGTTTTCATTCATTTCATTGCATGTGGCTTGCGGCGCATTGCAACCTCCGTTTACACGTGCTACACATGCAGATGCATATTTGCTATGCAAATAAAACGCATGTTTTTTTTGGCTTTTATTAGTTTTTGTTGGTGTTGTGACTGTAGCTGTTGTAGTTGTTGTTGTTGTTGTGTTAACACGTTGTTTGTCGTGTAGTTTATGCGAAACAACAGTGCCAAAAGAAAATGTTTATTAAGAAAGTAACTTTTTGTAAATAAAAATAATAAATTTAAAAAAATATATATATTTTTGCAAAATACAACTTTAAATTCCTTTTTCTGTTTATCTCTTCAGTTCCTCACTTCCCTTATAGTAATCCACTTCCCTTTTAAACTCCACTTCCCTACTCAACCCGTCGGCTCTTCCCATATTCTCATTTTTCCACATTTCCATATATCCATTTTCCCATCTTCGCCACTTTCTATCTGCCCATCGTCCTATCTTTCCATATTCCCTTCTTCCCATCTTTCCAATTTCCAATCTTTCCATCTTTTCAATCTTTCCATTTCCATCTTTCCATCTTCCCATCTTACAATTTCCCAATTTCTCATTTTCCAATTTTCCCATCTTACCATCTCCTTATCATTCATCTTCCCATCTTCTTATCTTTCCATCGTCCTATATTTCCATCTTTCTTTGTTTTCATCTTCCATATTATCATCTTTTAATCTCCCCATCTATCCATCTACCGAGTTCCCCATATTTCCATCTTCCCATATCGCCATTTTCCCATCGTCATATCTTCCTATCTTCATTTCTTCCAATATTCCTATCTTCCTAACTTCATATCTTCCTATCTTCCTATCTTCCTATCTTCCTATCTTCCTATCTTCCTATCTTCCTATCTTCCTATCTTCCTATCTTCCTATCTTCCTATCTTCCTATCTTCCTATCTTCCTATCTTCCTATCTTCCTATCTTCCTATCTTCCTATCTTTCTATCTTCCTATCTTCCTATCTTCCTATCTTCCTATCTTCCTATCTTCATATCTTCCTATCTTCCTATCTTCCTATCTTCCTATCTTCCTATCTTCCTATCTTCCTATCTTTCTATCTTTCTATCTTCCTATCTTCCTATCTTCCTATCTTCCTATCTTCCTATCTTTCTATCTTCCTATCTTCCTATCTTCCTATCTTCCTATCTTCCTATCTTCCTATCTTCCTATCTTCCTATCTTCCTATCTTCCTATCTTCCTATCTTCCTATCTTCCTATCTTCCTATCTTCCTATCTTCCTATCTTCCTATCTTCCTATCTTCCTATCTTCATATCTTCCTATCTTCTTATCTTCCTATCTTCCTATCTTTCTATCTTCCTATCTTCCTATCTTCCTATCTTCCTATCTTCCTATCTTCCTATCTTCGTATCTTCCTATCTTCCTATCTTCCTATCTTCCTATCTTCCTATCTTCCTATCTTCCTATCTTCCTATCTTCCTATCTTCCTATCTTTCTATCTTCCTATCTTCCTATCTTCCTATCTTCCTATCTTCCTATCTTCCTATCTTCCTATCTTCCTATCTTCCTATCTTCCTATCTTCCTATCTTCTTATCTTCCTATCTTCCTATCTTTCTATCTTCCTATCTTCCTATCTTCCTATCTTCCTATCTTCCTATCTTCCTATCTTCCTATCTTCGTATCTTCCTATCTTCATATCTTCCTATCTTCCTATCTTCCTATCTTCCTATCTTCCTATCTTCCTATCTTCCTATCTTCCTATCTTCTTGTCTTCCTACCTTCTTATCTTCCTATCTTTCTATCTTCCTATATTCCTATCTACCTATCTTTCTATCTTCCTATCTTCCTATCTTCCTATCTTCTTATCTTCCTATCTTCCTATCTTCCTATCTTCCTATCTTCCGATCTTCCTATCTTCCTATCTTCCTATCTTCCTATCTTCCTATCTTCCTATCTTCCTATCTTCCTATCTTCCTATCTTCCTATCTTCCTATCTTCCTATCTTCTTATCTTCCTATCTTCCTATCTTCCTATCTTCCTATCTTCCTATCTTCCTATCTTCCTATCTTCCTATCTTCCTATCTTCCTATCTTTCTATCTTCTTGTCTTCCTATCTTCCTATATTCCTATCTTCTTATCTTCCTATCTTTATATCTTCATATCTTCCTATCTTCCTATCTTCCTATCTTCCTATCTTCCTATCTTCCTATCTTCCTATCTTCCTATCTTCCTATCTTCCTATCTTCCTATCTTCCTATCTTCCTATCTTCCTATCTTCCTATCTTCCTATCTTCCTATCTTCCTATCTTCTTATCTTCCTATCTTTCTATCTTCCTATCTTTCTATCTTCATATCTTCCTATCTTCCGATCTTCCTATCTTCCTATCTTCCTATCTTCCGATCTTCCTATCTTCCTATCTTCCTATCTTCCTATCTTCCTATCTTCCTATCTTCCTATCTTTCTATCTTCCTATCTTCTTATCTTCCTATCTTCCTATCTTCCTATCTTCTTGTCTTCCTACCTGCCTATCTTCCTATATTCCTATCTTTCTATCTTCCTATCTTCCTATCTTCCTATCTTCCTATCTTCCTATCTTCCTATCTTCCAATCTTCATATCTTCCGATCTTCCTATCTTCATATCTTCCGATCTTCCTATCTTTCTATCTTCCTATCTTCGTATCTTCCTATCTTCCTATCTTCCTATCTTCCTATCTTCCTATCTTCCTATCTTCCTATCTTCCTATCTTCCTATCATCCTATCTACCTATCTCCTATCTTCCTACCTTCCTATCTTCCTACCTTCCTATCTTTCTATCTTCCTATCTTCCTATCTTCCTATCTTCGTATCTTCGTATCTTCGTATCTTCCGATCTTCCTATCTTCCTATCTTCCTATCTTCCTATCTTCCTATCTTCCTATCTTCCTATCTTCCTATCTTCCTATCTTCCTATCTTCCTATCTTCCTATCTTCCTATCTTCCTATCTTCCTATCTTCCTTTCTTCCTATCTTCCTATCTTCCTATCTTCCTATCTTCCTATCTTCCTATCTTCCTATCTTCCTATCTTCCTATCTTCCTATCTTCCTATCTACCTATCTTCCTATCTTCCTATCTTCCTATCTTTCTATCTTCCTATCTTTCTATATTTCTATCTTCCTATCTTCCTATCTTTCTATCTTTCTATCTTCCTATCTTCCTATCTTCCTATCTTCCTATCTTCCTATCTTCCTATCTTCCTATCTTCCTATCTTCCTATCTTCCTATCTTCCTATCTTCCTATCTTCTTATCTTCCTATCTTCCTATCTTTCTATCTTCCTATCTTCCTATCTTCCTATCTTCCTATCTTCCTATCTTCCTATCTTCCTATCTTCCTATCTTCCTATCTTCCTATCTTCGTATCTTCCTATCTTCCTATCTTCCTATCTTCCTATCTTCCTATCTTCCTATCTTCCTATCTTCCTATCTTTCTATCTTCCTATATTCCTATCTACCTATCTTTCTATCTTTCTATCTTCCTATCTTCCTATCTTCCTATCTTCTTATCTTCCTATCTTCCTATCTTCCTATCTTCCTATCTTCCTATCTTCCGATCTTCCTATCTTCCTATCTTCCTATCTTCCTATCTTCCTATCTTCCTATCTTCCTATCTTCCTATCTTCCTATCTTCCTATCTTCCTATCTTCCTATCTTCCTATCTTCCTATCTTCCTATCTTCCTATCTTTCTATCTTCTTGTCTTCCTACCTTCCTATCTTCCTATATTCCTATCTTCCTATCTTCCTATCTTCATATCTTCATATCTTCATATCTTCCTATCTCCTATCTTCCTATCTTCCTATCTTCCTATCTTCCTATCTTCCTATCTTCCTATCTTCCTATCTTCCTATCTTTCTATCTTCCTATCTTCCTATCTTCATATCTTCCTATCTTCCTATCTTCCTATCTTCCTATCTTCCTATCTTCCTATCTTCCTATCTTCCTATCTTCCTATCTTCCTATCTTCCTATCTTCCTATCTTCCGATCTTCCTATCTTCCTATCTTCCTATCTTCCTATCTTCCTATCTTTCTATCTTTCTATCTTCCTATCTTCTTATCTTCCTATCTTCCTATCTTCCTATCTTCCTATCTTCTTGTCTTCCTACCTTCCTATCTTCCTATATTCCTATCTTTCTATCTTCCTATCTTCCTATCTTCCTATCTTCCTATCTTCCTATCTTCCAATCTTCATATCTTCCGATCTTCCTATCTTCATATCTTCCGATCTTCCGATCTTCCGATCTTCCTATCTTTCTATCTTTCTATCTTCCTATCTTCGTATCTTCCTATCTTCCTATCTTCCTATCTTCCTATCTTCCTATCTTCCTATCTTCCTATCTTCCTATCTTCCTATCTTCCTATCATCCTATCTACCTATCTCCTATCTTCCTACCTTCCTATCTTCCTACCTTACTATCTTTCTATCTTCCTATCTTCCTATCTTCCTATCTTCCTATCTTCCTATCTTCCTATCTTCGTATCTTCGTATCTTCCTATCTTCCTATCTTCCTATCTTCCTATCTTCCTATCTTCCTATCTTCCTATCTTCCTATCTTCCTATCTTCCTATCTTCCTATCATCCTATCATCCTATCATCCTATCTTCCTATCTTCCTATCTTCCTATCTTCCTATCTTCCTATCTTCCTATCTTCCTATCTTCCTATCTTCCTATCTTCCTATCTTCCTATCTTCCTATCTTCCTATCTTCCTATCTTCCTATCTTCCTATCTTCCTATCTTCCTATCTTCCTATCTTCCTATCTTCCTATCTTCCTATCTTCCTATCTTCCTATCTTCCTATCTTCCTTTCTTCCTATCTTCCTATCTTCCTATCTTCCTATCTTCCTATCTTCCAATCTTCCTATCTTCCTATCTTCCTATCTTCCTATCTTCCTATCTTCCTATCTCCCTATCTTCTTATTTTCCTATCATCGTATCTTCCTATCTTCCCATCTTTCCATCATTCAATCTTTTCATCTTACCATCTACCCTTATTTCCATACACCAATGCGTATTTCATCTTCTTAACTTCCCATATTTCCATCTTTCTACCTTCCCATTTATCCATTTTTGTATCTTACCATTATTCCATCTTTTAATTTTCCCATCTTACAGTTCTTTCCATTTTCTCATCTTCCTATTCCATCTTCCTAATCGATCTTCCTATCTTCTTAACTTCCCATATTCCCATCATTCCATATTTCCAGCATCCCTTTTTTCCATCTTCCCATATTTCCATCGTTCCATATTTCCATCTTCCTATCTTTTCATTTACCCATCTTTCCATCTTCCTATTTTTACATTTTCGCTTCATCCCTTTTTTTATACCCTACACCTATGAGGTACAGGGTGTATTAACTTTGTGCATGTATCGTAACGCCCCTTAGGAGGCGTGTTAGTTTTTTATACTTTTATATCAATTTTTTAAATTATGGGGATATAAGACGTAAATTTCTGATATGTGAATAATACTCTGAGAGTGTGGAGGTTCAGCATAATTCAAAACTTTAAAATTAAGGTATACAATTAAATATCCCACATTAATATCCCCACCAAAGGTGTAGGGTATTCAACAGTCGGGCCCGACCGACTATAACAATCCACCCCATGTGACCGAACTTACCCAACTCGTTTATAGATAAAACCAAATTTGAGTGTCAACAAATACCTTTTTGATACGAAATTCTGGATTTTAACATGCAAACTTTTGTGACTTATCATTTTTTTTTGATTTGTGATGTAATTCGAATAGCAAAAGTACTTTACAATTTGTAAGTTCACTACGAATTTTGTCAGTTACTTTTACAAAAGAATCTTCAATATTTTTGACTAACTTTGATTTATCAAAAAGTACTTTTGCTGTAAAGTACTCAGCAAGTTCGTGAGTCTGAAAAGTCTTTAGTATTTGCAAAGTGCAGCAAATATTTTGCGATTGTCTCAAGAGTCTGCATTAGACGATTCGATTTCAGTGTTGTTGCCGTTGTTGTTGTTGTTGCAAACCATAAAATCACTTGAAAAGTGTGGCGGTGATTTTTGATGCTTCGAGTGTGACACACTTAGCTGTGAAGATTAAACAGAGCTGCATACTTGACAACGATACTTTGGAGCAGCATGGCGTATGAGCAACATTTAAGGGAGTTGAATTCCAAAAGAATAATTGAAAAATATACAAACATATTTTTATTTAAAATATAATCAAGATTTTTTAAAAATATTAATACGCTATTCATTTATTAAAATCAAAAGAATTAAAAACAAACCAATTCAATTAATATTTATATAGTAAAGGTAGATTCCCGGCATATTTTGGTTATGGGCAGAAAATAGATATGGGGAGAAAAAGATCGTATTTGTCTGCTTTGTTTTAAAAAGCGCGTCGACCGTAACAAAAAAAAATGTTTATAATGTTAGAGTTAATAATGTTAAGAGTTAGAAGTTCAATCGTGTGATTCAATTGAATAAACAATTAACTTTTGAATAAATTTTCAAAAAAAATTTGAATATTAATTGTGTGATTGCCAAATTCTCCATACAAAAATTTAAATTTTATTTCTAATTTTGTTAAAAAGTACTAAATTTTGTAACTGGCTGTATGTACAACACATAAAAATAAAACCAACTACACCCGCAGATTTACAGTGCTGTAAAGATTTTAACAGCGGCTTATTTTCGCATTTCTATTGCTACAACAACAGATGACAGCAACTGCAACAACAACAGTAACTACAATTGCAACGAAAATTACAACAACTCAAAAAAGTTACAACATAATAGCAACAACAGTAAAAATTAAAGCCACAAAAGATATTTTTGTTTGAGGCAACTACATATTACACAAAAAGAAATAATTTCATTGAAGTGTCGGCTAATAAATCTAAACTCTCTGAAGTGATTAATGCAAAGATGTTGATAGCAATTAGGATTTTCCATCCCGGAGAGATAAGTATGAAATATATTTTTTAAATATATGGTATAAAAATATAAACAAATACCCAGTTTTTGAACTTTATAGGTCATGTTGTAAAATTCCATATCCAAAAATTTATATTTTATAAAACATAATAGATTTTGGAAAATTTAACATTTCTGACTATTTATATATTTAGTGACAAATAGTAAAATTGACATGGAACCTTTTTTAATGCATTTAGTTGTATTTATATAAATATTTTTATGAGTTTTAATACTTCAACACGTGGGTCAATCTGACCCATTTAAATCGAACTTAAAAGGTATTCAGAGAAATTTCATATAAAGTTCCCATACATCATTTCTGCATAATTGCAGTACGCTGAGTTCAAATACTTACTCGGTTGTATCTTATTAAGCTACGTTTTTAACAAAAAATAGCAATTTAATTTGGATCATTTTTTTAATAAAATAATTAAAGAACTTTACAAAAATAGTTTGTAAAAAAATTTTAAACGTAGTTTTTGTCTTAATTATTATGTTGTATTTAGTATAAAAATAAATTCAAAAATTTCTTTTTTTTTCCAGACTTTTGAATCTTAACTCAAAAATTTTTTTTTTTGAGATTTTGCTCGATTTTATTATTTAAAATCTCAGAATTGCTTTTAAATAACCAATTCAAAAAAATACTAATTTCATATGTTTGGTAATTTTTCTGAGTGTATACTTAATTTATATTGTTGTACTTTCTGTTATTGTTGTTATTGCCAACCGCTTAGAATATGTTGCTTATGTTGTCTGTTTGGTATTGTTGCTGCCATGTATTCTGGTTGCTCTTGCTATTGCTGCTTATTTTTCAGTTGCAGCTGTTGCACTGACTCCGCTCTTAATTTATGTGTTGGCAATACTAGCAGCTACTTTTGCTGCATGTCCTCCGTCCGTCTATCTGTCTGACTACCTGCTATCTGTCTACCTTGAAGGATTTTTCCGGCTGTATGTTGCTGTCATTGTGTTGTTTTCTGTTGTCTGTAGTTGCTGTTGCTGCAAGCATTGCCGTTGTCTTCACTGCAACTACATGCTACGTATTGTTGTGGCTCTTATTTCTGTTTCGCTATTTTGTTGATTTGTTTAAAAATTTACAGCGACATGTTAAACACTTTTCCGGCAAACACACATCAACAAGGAGCAGCAATTGCTATTGCTGTTACTGTGTTGCTACTATTGCCCATACAACTGTCGCTGTCACTTGGCAACTGTAAAATTATTGCCCATGGCAACCGTGAGCAACATTAAATGAAAAACAATGTTGCCAGATTTTATTGTTCGTTTTCCATTGCTACCTAAGGTATTTGTTTTAAAAAATTTGGCAGGAAATTATGGTAGGCAGCAGAGTTATTTAAAATTGTAAAAATTCAAAAACGCAAAGCACATTATTTTTATGCATAATTAAATATGCATTTTAAAATATGCATCTGAAAATACACTTCTTAAAATATGCCTCTTAACATATGCATTTTTAAATATGTATCTTATAATATGCATCTTAAAACAAGTATCTTAAATTACGCATCTTATTATTTTCATCTTAATATATACATCTTTAAATAATCATTCTTAAATATGCATCTTAAAATAAGCAACATAAATTAAAATATGCATCTAATAATATGCATCTTAAAACAAACATCATAAATTTTATGCATCCTAATATATGCATCTTAATATATGCATCATTAATTATGCATCTTAAAATAAGCATCTTAAATTATGCTTCTGAATATGTGAATCTTAAAATATGCATCTATAAATATGCATCTTATAATATGCATCTTAAAATAATCATCTCTAAATATGCATCATAAAATAAGCATTTTAAAATATGCATCTTAAAATAAGCATCGGAAATTATGCATTTTAATAAATGCAGCTTATTATATGAATCTTAAAATATGCAGCTTTAAATATCCATGTTATAATATTCATCTTATAATATCCATATTAAAATAAGCATCTGAAATTATACTTCTTAAAATATGCACCTTAAAATATGCATCTTAATATAATCATCTTTAAATATGCATCTTAATAAATGCATCTTGAAGTATACAACTTAAAATATGCATCTTAAAATACGACTTTTAAATGTGCATATTCAAATATGCCTCCTAAAATATTTCCTAAAAGTATACTTTCTAAATTATGAACTTAAAAAATAGATTTTAAAATATGCATCTTAAAATATGGTTCTTAGTTTTCATAAATGCATATTAAAACATGCTTTAACATATATACTTCTTAAAATGATGCATAAAATAATCTCTCAAAATATAAATTTTCAAGTATTCATCTTAAAATATGCATTTCAAAATATGCTCCTTACAAAATGTATCTTAAAATATGCATTAAAAAGGCATTTAAAAAATAGTTTCTCAATTTAAATTAAATTTTTTAAATATTTCTTTCTTTATATATTTACATTTTTTTCATTTCTTCATTATTTGTTCCTATTAATACTTCTGCTAATACCAGCTCCATTTAACGCATTGCCAGGCATTAATATTACTTAACCCGCATGCACTGCCAAATAACATTTGTGCAGAAATTATTGTAATTTCATTATTCAATCGAATATTCGAACAATTTAATTGAATTGCTTAGCATTGTATTCAATTTCCTAACAATTTAGCTCAACAGGGCAACATCACAAATGCATTATTATTGTTGTTGTAGCTGTTAGTTGTTAGTGATGTAGTTATTGATGTTGCTAATAGTATATGCAACAAGAACAACATCAACATATTTGTGCCATTGTCTACTAATGTTGCTACTGCTGCTGCTGCTATTTCTTGGTTTATGCAGCAATTAATATTCAAGATGTTTGCGGTTGCTGCCTGAAGAATGAGGCCGATTTAATTTCATTATAAAATATTAGCTCGATTGTCTAAATACCTATAATCAATAAATGCTGCTGCTGTACGCTATGTGTTAAATTTGGATTTATTTTAGTAGCTGTAGTTATAATTGCTTAATAATTACACTGGGTCAGAGAAAATTTGTTTTTAATTATTAAATTAAATTTGTGAATCATTGAATGGGTCGTCAGTAGTTGTATTTACTTTTTAACATAGCAATGAATAGAAATTTTGTTCGCTTTTAGAACTCTGTTATTTTTTAACGCAGTTATCATTGAGAAGTATATCATATAACGACAAATTCACGGCATGTTTTGAGAACCGACAGAAAACATACTGCTTGTGATATAGACTGCACCTTTGTCTGTTTGAAATATGTCGAAAAAATGTATGTTAACTGTCTCGATTCTGCCAACAATTTTATCTGGGAAGGTCAGGCAGATTATTTTCTGAAATTTAAAAAGCAGATTTTCGGTATATATAGCGGTCAGGAAGAAAATAGGCAGTTCTTGGAACAAACTACGCCCTTTTCTGATTGAAATCTATTGATGAAAATGCTCTGAGCCTGCCAAAATTATTGTCTGAGGAAATATTAATAACCATATCACACTATTGAATTATTAAAATTAGTAGAAAACAATGTTTAAAGTATTTTGAAATATTATTTTTGTGATGCACTGTATTTAATTAATTCTAATCTAAATTGAAAATGGTTAAACATTTCGAAAACAATTTTCTTAAAAACGATACGTACTAGAAAAAACCTGAGTATGCAATCAAATTCAGAATCTGCGAATTATATAGAAAGTGATATAAAAAATGTCCTTAATATTTTTTTTTAATTTGTTGCAAAGTGTAATTATAGATTAGAATTTACTCCATTTTATATTTTATCGAGTTGCTCGTTGCTCAGTGTGTACATTAATCCAAACATAATACCGCACTTACAATACTTAATGAACTGCATAAAGCGCAATAACTGCATTAACATAATCATTAACTCCATTATAATAATTAGCATATCGTCATCAGTATTTATCATTAAAATAAGATAAACAATACTCACAACATCATTATAAACATTAAAGTTATCAGCAACATCATGCTCATCATCATCACCGTCTGCATTTCTACAAACAACATAAAATGGCTAATGATTCAGAATTGATTTGCGAATTGTAAAATTAGCTATCGTTGCTGTTAAAAGGTATGTTAAGTACTTAAGTCAATAAATTGTTTTGCAGTAAATGTCATGCGTGGGCAATAAAAAAACACGTTTACAGTAAAAATGTTGTTGACGTGCTAAAGATCTGCAGCACTTTTTGAGAGGGTGATGCATATAAGAGATGCCCTTTATTGAGATAAATTATAAGTGTTAGTTGAGATAAATTATAAGTGTTGTTGAAGATTTGTTGTTGTGCTTTTTGTTTGCATTTTTCTATTATTTTTTGTCGTACTTTTGTATTACATTTCCTTGTATTTTTGTAGTATTTTTTGAAATACTTTGTGTGGTTCTGTTCTCTGAACACACTCCTTTTTGTAGTATTTGATGTAGTACTTTATGTAGTACTTTTTATAGTACTCCTAGTGATATATTTTGTAGTACATTTGTTGTATTTTTTTGTAGTACTTTGTGTAGTACATTTCGAAGTGCTTTTTGTACTACATTTTGTAGTACTTTTTGTGGTGATTTTTGTAGTACATTTTGTAAATCATTTTGTAGTAATTGTTGTAGAACATTTTGTGGTAATTGTTGTGTTCTTTTTGTAGTAACTTTTGAAGTACACTTTGTAGTAGATTTGTAATAATTTCTGTAGTACTTTGTGTAGTACTTTTTTTTAGCACTTTTGTTATTACTATTTGTAATAATTTCCGTATTACTTTTTGTATCTTTTTTGTCAGTTTTAAAGTAAAATTTAAATTTTATAGTAAAATTGCAATTTTATTGTAAAATTGAAATTTTATAGTAAAATTGAAATTTTATAGTAAAATTGAAATTTTGTAGTAAAATTGAAATTTTATAGTAAAAATGAAATATTATAGTAAAAATTAAATATTATAGTAAAATTTAAATTTTATAGTAAAATTTAAATTTTATAGTAAAATTGAAATTTTATAGTAAAATTGAAATCTTATAGTAAAATTGAAATCTTATAGTAAAATTTAAATTTTATAGTAAAATTTAAATTTTATAGTAAAATTTAAATTTTATAGTAAAATTTAAATTTTATAGTAAAATTTAAATTTTATAGTAAAATTGCAAATTTATAGTAAAATTTAAATTTTATAGTAAAATTGCAAATTTATAGTAAAATTGAAATTTTATAGTAAAATTGAAATTTTATAGTAAAATTTAAATTTTATAGTAAAATTGAAATTTTATAGTAAAATTGAAATTTTATAGTAAAATTGAAATTTTATAGTAAAATTGAAATTTTATAGTAAAATAGAAATTTTATAGTAAAATAGAAATTTTATAGTAAAATAGAAATTTTATAGTAAAATAGAAATTTTATAGTAAAATAGAAATTTTATAGTAAAATTGAAATTTTATAGTAAAATTGAAATTTTATAGTAAAATTGAAATTTTATAGTAAAATTGAAATTTTATAGTAAAATTGAAATTTTATAGTAAAATTGAAATTTTATAGTAAAATTGAAATTTTATAGTAAAATTGAAATTTTATAGTAAAATTGAAATTTTACAGTAAAATTGAAATTTTATAGTAAAATTGAAATTTTATAGTAAAATTGAAATTTTATAGTAAAATTGAAATTTTATAGTAAAATTGAAATTTTATAGTAAAATTGAAATTTTATAGTAAAATTGAAATTTTATAGTAAAATTGAAATTTTATAGTAAAATTGAAATTTTATAGTAAAATTGAAATTTTATAGTAAAATTGAAATTTTATAGTAAAATTGAAATTTTATAGTAAAATTGAAATTTTATAGTAAAATTGAAATTTTATAGTAAAATTGAAATTTTATAGTAAAATTGAAATTTTATAGTAAAATTGAAATTTTATAGTAAAATTGAAATTTTATAGTAAAATTGAAATTTTATAGTAAAATTGAAATTTTATAGTAAAATTGAAATTTTATAGTAAAATTGAAATTTTATAGTAAAATTGAAATTTTATAGTAAAATTGAAATTTTATAGTAAAATTGAAATTTTATAGTAAAATTGAAATTTTATAGTAAAATTGAAATTTTATAGTAAAATTGAAATTTTATAGTAAAATTGAAATTTTATAGTAAAATTGAAATTTTATAGTAAAATTGAAATTTTATAGTAAAATTGAAATTTTATAGTAAAATTGAAATTTTATAGTAAAATTGAAATTTTATAGTAAAATTGAAATTTTATAGTAAAATTGAAATTTTATAGTAAAATTGAAATTTTATAGTAAAATTGAAATTTTATAGTAAAATTGAAATTTTATAGTAAAATTGAAATTTTATAGTAAAATTGAAATTTTATAGTAAAATTAAAATTTCATAGTAAAATTGAAATTTTATAGTAAACTTGAAAATTTTGAGTAATTTTATAGTAACATGTTTTTTCAGTGTCAAAAAGTATTTAGAGCTCTGTGTATGCGTTTCGGGATGGGCCCATGTAGTTGTAGCAACATTTACTAAATGTCTTCTTTATTACTGCAAATTTATCATTGAATCCGTGCAAGTGGCTGCGTGAGTGAAAATGTGTTCGGGTGTTTGTTTGTGTTCGTCGAGACTCGTTGTCGTTTAGATTAAAAACATGCAGCATGCGGCATACGAGACACCATTCACTGTATGTGGGAATGTTGTAGGTGTTTGTGGAAATTTGTGTGTGTGTGGCAGTGGGAGTGTGCATGTGTTAAGAGTAAAATAAATAGCTCATCCTTTGCGCAAACACTCACAACACATTCTTCTATACTTGCAATAGAGTCAGCGAGCAACGCACGCGACTCAGTTGCAGAGATTAGCAGCAGCAGCAGCCAAAGGAAGAATAGCAGCAACAAAATCAGCAACAACAGCACCATCAGCAACATGTGAGATTAATGAGTGGGTGTTGAGTTATGGCACTGCAAGCAACGTGTCTTTGCTGCCAGTTGTCTTTGTATGTGTTTTTTTTGTATGGGTTTGTTTTTGTTTTTGTGTGCGTTAACTGCATGTGTATGTGTGATAACAAGAGTTGTATTATTTTATTAAGCTGCAGCTTAGTCAGGGTTACAGCTGCGACCGAGTTAGCATTAAAAGTAATTTTGTATTTAACTCGAAAAAGAGAATATATTAATCTTGCTCTTACTACGCACTGTAGCACTTGAAGAAAATTCACTTTTATTTAAATTTTTCATATATTTTTGCAATTTTTATATTTTCATATTTTCATATATTCATATATTCATATATTCATATTTTCATATTTTCATATTTTCATATTTTCATATTTTCATATTTTCATATTTTCATATTTTCATATTTTCATATTTTCATATTTTCATATTTTCATATTTTCATATTTTAATTTTTTCATATTTTCATATTTTCATATTTTCATATTTTCATATTTTCATATTTTCATATTTTCATATTTTCATATTTTCATATTTTCATATTTTCATATTTTCATATTTTCATATTTTCATATTTTCATATTTTCATATTTTCATATTTTCATATTTTCATATTTTCATATTTTCATATTTTCATATTTTCATATTTTCATATTTTCATATTTTTATATTTTCATATTTTCATATTTTCATATTTTCATATTTTCATATTTTCATATTTTCATATTTTCATATTTTCATATTTTCATATTTTCATATTTTCATATTTTCATATTTTCATATTTTCATATTTTCATATTTTCATATTTTCATATTTTCATATTTTCATATTTTCATATTTTCATATTTTCATATTTTCATATTTTCATATTTTCATATTTTCATATTTTCATATTTTCATATTTTCATATTTTCATATTTTCATATTTTCATATTTTCATATTTTCATATTTTCATATTTTCATATTTTCATATTTTCATATTTTCATATTTTCATATTTTCATATTTTCATATTTTCATATTTTCATATTTTTATATTTTCATATTTTCATATTTTCATATTTTCATATTTTCATATTTTCATATTGTCATATTTTCATATTTTCATATTTTCATATTTTCATATTTTCATATTTTCATATTTTCATATTTTCATATTTTCATATTTTCATATTTTCATATTTTCATATTTTCATATTTTCATATTTTCATATTTTCATATTTTCATATTTTCATATTTTCATATTTTCATATTTTCATATTTTCATATTTTCATATTTTCATATTTTCATATTTTCATATTTTCATATTTTCATATTTTCATATTTTAATTTTTTCATATTTTCATATTTTCATATTTTCATATTTTCATATTTTCATATTTTCATATTTTCATATTTTCATATTTTCATATTTTCATATTTTCATATTTTCATATTTTCATATTTTCATATTTTCATATTTTCATATTTTCATATTTTCATATTTTCATATTTTCATATTTTCATATTTTCATATTTTCATATTTTCATATTTTCATATTTTCATATTTTCATATTTTCATATTTTCATATTTTCATATTTTCATATTTTCATATTTTCATATTTTCATATTTTCATATTTTCATATTTTCATATTTTCATATTTTCATATTTTCATATTTTCATATTTTCATATTTTCATATTTTCATATTTTCATATTTTCATTTTTTAATTTTTCATTTCATTCATTTTATTAACGACATTTGACATAAGAATTAAAGAACTTTGAAGTTGTTTTTGACTGCTACATGTTATTTCGATTTTAGCCAAATAGCTGCCAATATAAAATATAACCCTCTGTCTGACATTAACACATAACGACTATAAATATTAATTAAAACAATATAAAAATTCCAGAAAATTATAACTGCACGAAAATGTGTTAAGCCATTGTAATATGAAAAAAGTGCAGATATTTTTGTTTTTTTCTGCAATTAAATAATGTGCAAAAATTCGTTAATTATTTTAGTACATTTTAATGTTTTCGCATTGCTGCAATTAATATTATTAAATATTTTTGTTGGTCATGATTAAGTGTTATTTTTTTTTGTAAGCATACCATAAATGCTTTATTAATATAAATACTAATTATGGCAAGTGATGTTATGCATGTTTTTTTTTATTGTTTTTTATACATTTGTTTCTGCATTTTATAGATTATTTTTTTATATAGATATTAATGACAAATTACATAAAATATGCATTTGAAAGTGTTTATAAAAAAAGTATTAAACTAAAAAATATAAAAATAATATAAACTTTTTATAAATTTTTGTAGATAAAAAATTAATTAATTATATAATAAAAATACAAAATAAATTTAAAAATGCGTTTTTATAAAATGCATTAAAGGTAGAAGCGATACTATTAATAAATTGGATTTTAATTTAAAATTTATAATTAGCTAAGTGGACTTGAAAATCATTTAGCCATGATGAGTGTCATAAACTGTGCTATTATAGCAGATATATTAAAAATAAATTTTTAATGATTTATAGACAGAAAAAGCAATAAAAAAAATTGTGTACTTTTGACCCAACTTTGATAATTAACATTTTAAAATTAATTTTTAAATATTTTTTAAAAATACAATGCGTCAAATTTAACTTTAATTTAAAGTTTAATTTCATTCTGAACTTTTAAACAAATTCAAATAGTTTTATTGAAATGATTAATAAGTTTTTAAATACTTAAATTGTAAATCCTCGAAGTCTAAAACAATTTTTTTCTGAAGAAAGATTTATCGACTCTTTTTAATTAAATCCAATTTCAGTTTTTGTAATTTCTAAAACTTAATAAACTATAAAAACTACACATCTTATCGAACTCTATTAAATAATTATATACTAATAACTGGAAATAAAAAAAAAAAACTAGAAAACCTGCAGCCATGGCTTAAAATTCATGGTACACCGTATAGAATATGTTGAAAGTTGTTTTGGTAAAAGTTGTAAAATATTTCACTGCTTAGCAGTAAAAATTGTTGTCGTTGCAGCAACAACAACAACGGTACAACCACCAATAAGTTGCCAAAGAAATTTTAAGGAAATAAAGTACTTTGCAAAAATATTTTCCCAGTCAAACGATGCAGCATAAAAGAAAAACTTCAACAATAGTTAAATGTTGCTCTTTGTTATGGCAGGAAACGTAGGTGAATTGGCAAAACTTTATGGCGAAATTATTGTGAAGCAGTGGCTGTTGCATACAAAATGCATTTGGAAATACAACAACAAAAAAAAATTAAAGAAAAGTAATCAAAATTACAAAAAAAAAAAAAATAAAAAAAAATAAAAAAAAAAAAAAATAAAAAAAGAAACTAAAGAATAAGATTGAATTATTTATTAAATACCCACTGAATGATTATGTAAAATATTATTTTACTTGCTTTTTACAAAAATCATAATATAATGAAAAACTCAGTGTTAAAGAGAATAGAAAAAAAAAATAAAAATGTCATTGAAATAAATACATTAATGTGTTTAATTTATTTTCAAAAGCAAGTGTATTTGTTTTTACTACATTGATGTAGTTGATTTTGTATGGAATTAACCACATAATTTTACTGCATTTCTAAATGTTTGTATTCAAATTGCTATATTTAAACGGTCTGAAATTTGTAGATAAATTACTTCATATGCATTTAATTTTAATACATTTTGTATTTATTTAAATTCAAGTAAAATGGTGCCCGGACATAATAACCAATCTATTTTGTTGCTTAAGCCCGCATTGCTATGCGGACATAAACCTCTAAAAAATTTGTTATCATGCGCGATATTTTTAGAAATTCATATTTGGCCTGCGGCGCTTCAGTTTCACATAAATTATAAAAATATCAAAATAAAATTATATCCTTGTTTTATTCATTAATAAAAGGAACGAATTTTTCTGCGGCGCTTCAGTTTCGCATAAATTCAACAAATATCAAAATAAAAATATATCTTTGTTTTATTCACTAAAGAGAAGAATGAAATATTATTTCCAAAAAATCGCGCGATTTTTTGCAAATAAAATTTCCCATTTCGCATAAATTCAAAAAATATCAAAATAAAAATATTTCTTTGTTTTATCCACTAAAGAGAAGTATTAAATTTTATTTACAATAAATCGCGCGATTTTTGTTGGACATAAACCACAAATTCGAAATTCGAAAAATTGGGGTTTATGTCCGAAACATCGACCGACATAATCCCCATATTCGAATTGGGTGTTATGTCCGTTGGGGGTTATGTCACGGCACCAAGTAATATATATATATGCAACTAAATTACTTCACTGTCATGCCAAAGCGGCGAATGTGCAATTTTAAAAATATTGGGAAATAAATTTCAAAATACTGTAAAAATAGAAATATCTGCGAAAACCACGTACTATTTCTGCACAGTAACCTTGATGAAAAACTACATTAAAAAAATGTAAAAAAACGCAAATGTTAAAAAAACTCAAGGAACGAATTCCTTTGGCATGACAGTGCAATATACATTTATTTTTACTACATTCTGTATTTATTTTAATTTAAATTTAAGAATTAATTTAAATTAATACATATGCTTTTATTTTTACTTAGAAAGAAAATAGGAGCTTCTTTTGCACTTTAAACTTGTTAAAAATGTAGTAAAAGATATCTTTGTTTAAAAAAAAAATATATTAAGAAGACAGTACGACTTTTCGACCTGAAATAGTTGACAAAAATAGTTGAAGTAGCTGAAAAATCAATCGAAATAACGTATGAAAAATACTGTTTAAAAGAGAATCATAATAATGAGCCTAAAATGAAGAGAAAAGAAATAAAAAAGAAGTAGAAAAATAGCATTAAAAACGAAATGGAAAAAGTAGTATTTTAAGGTAAAATTATTAATTTTATTAAAAACAAAAAAAAAAAAAAACAAAAAAACATAGAAGGGTCATTTCACGCCAGAAATAACAATCTTGGCACGATGTCTTCCGATTTTGATGAAATTTTGTGGACAGATAGTGACCGAAAAGTTAAACATAACTGTGTACTAAGTTTTTTTGATTTCTCAACTCCTAGTTACTATATTAGATAATTATTTATATCTCTGTAAATAATTAACATATTTTAATGAAGCTAATGGTTTATGTAAGTATTTTTTTTATAATAATAATCGACTTTTAGCTAATACAGCTAGCTTGCACTTTCACAGCACGGGTGCTGGAAAATATTTACCCACTAAAAATAGTTGGGCTCGTGAACCAAATCATTTTTAATCTACATTTAAGTTGATTTTTTGACAGATTTATATTGTACTGTGGGTAATTGTTTACTAAATTACACATTCGATTGAAGGGTGACGCAGTAACATAATTAGTTCTACTGTATGATTGATAAAACAAAGTATCACGATTTCTACTACTACTACGATTGTGGTTAAATTGAACATAATTAAGAAGTTCAGGGGAATCCAGTCCACCTGTAATAAGTTGGTGTATGAACGTTATATTGGCATACTTTCTTCGTTCGCTAAAAGTCTTTAAATTTAGTAGTTTTGGTCGATCTTCGTATGGAGGAAGATGTTGGTTATCTACCCAATACAAACCTTTGAGAGCAAAACGTACAAAGTTTTTCTGTATTCTTTCAATACGGTCAATATGTATTTTATAGAAAGGAGACCAAACTTAACTAGCATACTCCAATTGTGAACGAACTATAGTGCAATATAGAGTGAAAGTTTTTAGGGGACTATTAAATTCTTTAGCCCATCTCTTGATAAAACCAAGTAATGATGACGCTTTTTTACATATATTTTCAATATGAAAATTAAACGATAAGTTAGAGTCAACAAACACACCAAGATCTTTCATAACGTGAACGCGGCAAACATTTTTCTCTTTTAGAATATAATTGTATTCTATATTTTTTCTTTTTCGAGAAATTGACATGGTCTGACACTTATCTGGAAAAAAGAATCATATGGTTCTTAAAACAACACGTTTCAAAGGATTTTAAGTCGGACTGAAGTAGTAGGACGTCATCTTCGTTAGTTATTGATTTATATATTTTCATATCATCTGCAAAAATTAATAAATTTGAGTAATGTATTTTGTATATAACATCATTATTAGCCAGTATAAATAACAGTGGGCCGAGATGACTACCTTGGGGTACTCCAGATGTTGCAATGAATGGTGAAGATAAACTATTTCTGAAACGTATTTGATATGATCGGTCTGATAAATAAGATCCAATCCAATTAACAAAGAATTTAGGAAATCCAAGAGCATTTAGTTTGAATAAAATTAAATTGTGAGGAAGTTTGTCGAAAGCTTTACTGAAATCTGTATAAATACAATCCACCTGTTTTCCAGATTCTATTGAGCTTATTGAAAATGATGTAAAGTCCAATAGGTTGGACACTGTAGATCTTCCAGTTACAAATCCGTGCTGACGTGTGTCAATTACATGTCTACAATGATCTTTAATCTGATCATACACAATACGCTCAAACAGTTTCGGTATTGATGAGAGTTTGGCGATAGGCCTATAATGATTTACATCATTTCTACAGCCCTTTTTAAAAAATGGGCTTATAAATGAATTTTTCCAAAATGTAGGAAAATTACTTTCATTGATTGATTTATTAAATATTGAACACAGTGGTTTACATAGCGATGAACCACATTTCTTTATAACTGTTGCTGGGATACCGTCTGGTCCAGAATTAAGATCATCATCTATAATCGAAATATATTGTAATATTTCCTCTGGGGTAAATGAGATAGAAACTAATGAAGTTTTAGGTGCAGATTGCATGTAGTCAAAATAGTTGACATCAGTGGCAAACGAATCCATAGAGAATGATTGTTTAAATAGACTTGCAAATAAGCCACATATATAATTTGGGTCACTAGTGAATCCGTCATTATTTTTAAAAGATGCTGGAAATCCGTCACTCTTTTTTTTTTAGTATTTATAAAGCCCCAAAACTTTTTAGGATCTGATAATATCTTTAGCTTAATTTTTTCAATATAATCAGTATAGAGAAGAGACGATTTAAACTTGAATTCCAAAAACATTCTGTTATATGTTTCTAGGTCATTTGGGTCCTGACTATTGATGTATTTATTCCACGCTCTATTCCTAGAATTACGTACACTTTCAAATCCTTAGTGTACCATGGATACGTTGAGATCTTTGTGAACTTAAGGCTGTATGGTACTGATAGTGCTATGCAGCAAAATAGTTCATAGTAAAAATAGTTAATAGAAGCATCAAGATCGTTATTATCAATATAGTCTGAAATTAAATCAATTTTCGCAGACAACAATTCATTTAAAATAGAAAAGTTGGCTTTTGCAAAATTAAATTCATAAGCCGTGTCTGCGGATTGACTATTAATAATATTTGTGCGATCAGATTGATAAATTATGGTTAGAGGTGGATGATAGGCATCAATGCCCAATAGAACATGAGCAGATTTAGAAACAACATCATTGTTACTATCTGTAGTAAAGACCAAGTCAAGTTGTCGTTCAAGACAGTTATTAATACAACTTACTTGTTGTAAGTCAGATGTGTTTAGAATTAGACGCACAATTACATGTGTCGTCGTCAGAATTGTTCCATTTTAAATCAGGTAGAATAAAATCACCTAATAGTAAAATGTAGTCAGAACTACTGAGTAATTCTAATACAAAGTCAATTGACTTAGATAAAGTCTCATAGACTTCTACACTACTTTTAGGAGGAATGTAGGCATTTAAGACGTATACACAGGAATTGTGTAGTATTAACTTAACACAAATAAGTTCTAAGGATGAAGCAATAGGAATTTCCAATAAAGAACTTACAAAACTGTTCTTTATTGCAATTAATATACCACCACCGACTGGAGAATTTTCGATATTAAATCTATCTTTTCTAAAAACATTGAATGAATTATCAAATAATTCAACATTTAAGAAGCTCTGATTTAACCACGTTTCAGTTAGTGCGATGATATCATACGCATTCAAATAAAAATAACTTAGAAAAAGTTAAAAGTATTTTTTAAATCACTGGTACGTATACGCCACACTATTTTAAATCAAAACCAATTTTTTTTTTGAAACCCTGGAGTTTTCCATAGTTTCTAAACTATAAAGTTTTAAAGATCAATTGTCGATTTTTCTCCATACAAAATTGCTTTTGCTTCATTCTAATTTTTACAAATTTCTAATTTTAAGGTAGACAAATAATTTTTATTTCAAAATTAAATTTAGTCGCATAATATTTATTTCTAATTTATTTCTTCTGAATTGTCATTTGCGTTAATTTATATACTTTTAAATTGTCTTTTTCTTTTTTTTTTTATTTAATTGTGTACATACTTTAACGAAAATAAGAAACACCCGCAGATGAGCCAGCAATGAGCTTCCAATTTTCATCAGGAAATCATTGTACGTTTTAAGAAAATAAAATACGACAGGCTGTAGTTTTGCCAGCAGTTAAAAATAGTTGAAACAACGTGGCGGCGTCAGACAGCGAAATCCAGAAAGTAGCGCAGATATTCAACGTACCGGATGCGCAGACAACCAAATAAACAGACATACCAGATATGCATACAGACAGACGTACAGACAGTTAGACAGTGCAGGCAGTGCAGACAGTCAGCATAACAGTCAGACAGTCAGCGTAAAAATTGCTTGCAAATTAATGCAATTTTCACGCGCGCCAAACAGGCGTCAGCGAATACAGCACCAGTAGAAATAGTTTTTATATTTTTATTTATTTTTTTTTGTTTTCAACGGAAATGAAGCAAACCGTAAAGAAAATAGTGATTTTATGTAGAAACGCAATAAATTTAAGTTTTATTCAAAATTTTAAAATAGCACAACTGCAAGGAAAACAATTTGTTGTGCCATATGACGTATGAGTAACATATATGTCTTGTAGTTTTAAAATGCAATTGCTTGTAATGCAGAATTTGTTACTATAGCATTTTTATGTTTTTGGAGGATTGCACAAATAATAAGCTTTTAGAATTATTTTTTGAATTATTATGTATTTAATATTAAGTTGTGGAAAAAAATGTTTGAATAAAAAAATGGAAAAAAATAGACATAGGAAAAATGTAAATTTTGATTTTTTATGTTATGACGGCAAATAACACAGTGCGACACTAAATTTAAATACGGAGATTGCACAATTTTTTTTAGAATCCTTGAGTAACCTGACGAAATTTCACCAATCACACTTATGTCCTATCACGTCAAAAACTAAAACGATTCGTTGTATTGGAAATACTGACGTGCAAGTACAATTTGCCATTTGTTATTTGCAGGAAAAATGTTTGGCAAAATATTTTAAAATAATGATGCCAATCGATAGGTGCTTTAAAAACAGACAATTAGTACCTTTAAACTACTATTTTATCTCGTACCAAGTTTACAGTACATTAATTTACTTCACGCATTAATGATATTTAAAATAAAGCCAAATCTCTGGATCCATCAAACAGATATCCATCCAATACAACAAATCGTTTTAGTTTCATTCAGTGCTTAATATAATAGAAACCATAACTCGCATGGCTGTGACTTCTATGACCATTTTTACTGTTTTAATGTGCTTAATATTTTCCCCAAAGACATAATGATACATTTATTAATTTTTCATATAAATTTGGCCAACTAACTGCAGTTATTTAATATTGATGGTTTTAGGACGAGATAGAAAATTAAAAAGTACTACAAAAAAGATCCTTAGATGAATGCCTACATTTTGTTTTCAGTCAAGAAATCCATATCTATTACCGTTTTCCAGAAATGTTACTATGAAAATTAAGGATTTACCAGATTTTAAGGATTTACCATATTATCCATAGATAATATAGTACATTTGCAACTTCTTAATATGAAATTATTTGATTATGTAGATTGATCCTTTGAAAATCATTAATATTGGTATTAAAAGAACGAGATAGAAATCTCGGACCACAAATCCATAACTACTATAGTTTTCTCAATAAATCAACGGACACTTTAGGACATATATCTCGTACACCTGACGTGATAGGGCATAAGTTTCTTAGGTGAAATTTCATTAGGTTTCTCAAGGACTATAAAAAAATTGTCAAATCTCTGCACCTAAAAATAAAGTGAGCTTTTGCTGCACTGTGTAATTAATTCTTTTAAATAGACTTTTCTGATGTATATTTTGAAAACACCCTGTATACCATTTGATGTTCCAGATAAATCCTATCTCTAGAACAATTTTGTTCATCAAATGAACTAAGGAATCAGCACCTAATAATTTGCACCACAAAGCGGACCACATTGTATATATATTTATACTTTCATATTAAAGAAAAAATCGACAAATTGAACACATTTTTCAATTATTAACATCTTTAAAAAAACAATTTGAAATATAAGTAGAAATTTTGATAAAAAATTATTAGTATATTTTTAAATTCAAAACTAATTTAAAATTATATACCTAATCATATATGCAGACTTTATGCATTTTGCCTTACACATGTCGTATGATTAATACTATATGGTGAAACTTTCAACAAAAGTGCATTTAAAAAATATGAAAAAAAAGATAATATTTATAATATTTATAGAATGAAGCAGGTTTTATTGGCTTTCTTAATATGTATAAATTATTTTTCTTATATTTTTCTGCGCTACATAATAAATCGTAAAAAAAAAACTGAAAAAACTTTGAAGATTTAAGAGCAGAATTTAAAATAGTTTTTGTAATAATAAAAATTTGTAAAATTGATTAAAAAATATTTGATATTTTTAATTGAAGCTAAATCAAAAAATCTTTACAAATAAAATAAGCTATACCTAAATGCAGACTATTTGAGTTACCCTTGTCGTATGAGTGATACTTATTAAGTAGCTCTGAACAACATTGTCTATTTTTTAACTGAACAAATTCATAACTTTTCTAATATTTACAGAGTAAAGAAAATTTACTAGGCTTTATTTTATTATTAACATATTTTAGAAAACTAAAAAAATTAGTTGTTAAACATAGTTTTTTCAAATTTAATTTTCTAAGAATTAAAATTAATTTTAATCAATTTTAATTAGTAGTTTTTATTGGTTTTAAAATAATTTTAGGTAATAATTAAAATAAAGTGAATTATTTAAACAAAAAAAAAAATACTTTTTGAAAATTTAACCAAAATTTGAAAACAATTTCATGCTGCGTCAAAATGACGCTCGTCACAACGAATTACGTGAATAGCGTAAACTTTTTTAAAAGCGAAATAACTATATTTTCCGCTGTCAGCTTCAAGCAGATTTCTCGCTTACGACAAAGACATTGAAATGTCATAAAAATTACACGTTTTGACAAGTGACTGTCAATGATGGCATTCCAGACACAGTTGCGTGAAACGGTAACTTGGGAAAATGAAGTGGAAACAATGAAAACTTTTTGGAAAAGAAGAAGAGGTAACTTTTAAAGTAATAAAATGCATGCATACGTGCATAAAATCATTAGGTTAATAAGAATGTTAAAAATAAAAAAAAAATGAAATGAAAAAACTTTAACGTAGAAAAAATGCAAATATAAATGTTGCCATATATTTGCAAAGAAAACCAATATGCTGCCAATGTAGACAATTTAATTAATGTTTGTAGTTTTTTAAAAGAGCATTTTTAATGCTATTAAATTATGCACTAGCGTTTTTTCTTATTGAGTATTTTCTGCAGTTACTGTTTCTTTACTCATTACATTGTACTCTATTGTCTGCGCATAGTCTTTGTTCGCACTGCTGTAGCTGCTCAAAATAATTATGCAACTTTTTCTTACTAATAAGTAACAGAATTACAGTTTCTAGAGAAAAATTGCAGTAGCAGTAAAAAAGTAGTAGAAAACTGTAATGAAAAATAATTAAAAAAACTTAGGAATAAGTTATAAAAATTAAAAAAAAACATTTTTTTGAAATAGTAATGAAAAAGTATTCAAAAAAGATTGATATAGTATGGTAAACGTAATTGAAAGATGTAAAAAATTAATAAACAAGTATTAAAAAAATATGAAAAAAAATTAAAATATTATTTAAAAAGTAATTACAAAAAGTTGAGAAAAGTATTACACATTATTCAAAAAGTAGAAAAATATCGATAAAGTATTGAAAAGTATTAAAAAAGCAAAAAAAATTATTTATTTAAAGTATTAATATGGAATTCAAAAAAGTATTAAAAAGTATTAATTAAATTTTACAAATTATTAAAAAGGAATTAAAATAGTATTAAAAAGTAATATTGAAGTATTACAAAGTGATAAAACTTACTCAAAAAAGAATTCAAAAATTATTAATAATCAATTTAAAAATATTAAAAAAGTATTAAAAAAAGTATTAAAAAATATTAAAACATATTGCAAAAGTATTAAAAAAAGTATTAAGAAAGCATTAAAATGTATTATAAAAGTGTTAAAAATGTTACTATATAAATGTGCTTTGTTTCAAAAACAAAATAAAAAGTATTAAAAAAGGTAGTAAAAAGTTAAAAAGGTCGTACGAAAAAATATCACAAAAGTATAGTGGAAAAAGCAATAAAAAGTATTAGAAAACGTAGTAGAAAAAAGTAGTAGGAAAAAAGTAGTAGAAAAAAGTAGTAGGAAAAAAGTAGTAGAAAAAGGAGTATGAAAAGGAGTAAAAAAAGTTGTAGAAAAAAGTAGTTTAAAAAGGAATACAAAAATAGTAGTACGAAATTATATTTAATACCTAAATTTCTGTAGCGCATCGCTAGCTCATCGCAAAATAAATTATTCGATTTAATTAGAAGGGCCCAGAATAAAATATATACAACATTGTTATTCTTATCTGGTCGGCTACGTCATACCTCTTGGTTCTACTTCCATTCACACTACTACTTTTGGACTCAAACTATATATTCAACATTTTCTTATATTAGTATTTTTTTTGTTTAATTTTTCATATTTTTCAGCGCTTTGTCTTGTGCCGCGGCATCAGTAGCATCTACAGCATCAGTAACAGTAGCATCTCCGACAAATCCTCTGCAATAAGACAAACAACATAAGAAATTCTTTCAATAAAATAAACTAATCCAACGTTTTAGTTGCTACTTCTGTAAAACTTTTTTAAATTTTTATTTGTTTTTTTTTTTTGTTGTGTATTTCCTCACACAATCAGATTTCTTTATTCTGTAATTTTTGTTCATGTTTCCTTATTTTTTCTTGATTTTCAATTTTTTATTTCATTTCTTTTTTATTTCTCATTTTTATAAATATTTGCTTGCTTACATTTTCCTCATTTTTTTCTGATTGAATTTTTGCAAAAATAATGAAAATTACTAATTCTGTCTGATTCTTTTTTTTTTATTCGCCGTTTTTATTCATTTCTTTATTTCAAGTTTTCGTTACATTGGAGTGACTGTTTTTTCTGTTCTTGTTGCTTTTATTATTATATTAAATATTTTCTGCCGTGCTTCAACCCTCCAAACATTTTTATTTCTAGTTATTACTACCTCTTATTTTTGCAATTTATAAAAAAATTCCATTCACTTTTTTCTGCTTCGAAATTAAATAAACTGTTATTTTAAGAAAACAATTCTATGTAAATGTTTTGCATTTTAGTTTTATCAGCTGCTATTTTCTTGGCGATCGTTTAGCACACTTTTCAGTTTGTTTGGTTTTTTTTTGTAGGTATTTTTATTTTTTCCTTCAGTTTCATGTCTTTCTTTTGCAAACTTTGGCTGGCTTTTACATTTTAAGGCAATATTTATATTTAATCGCTTGTGTCTCTTAGTAAATTGGAAAGGTATACTATTTTATTTGAAATTGAATTAAAATATTTGCAATAAATACAGTTATAGTTTATTGCGTAAAAGTTGTATAAAATATGTTTGAGGGGTGCGTGACGTATGAGTAACATGTAATTCATTTAATGTCGAAACAATGATACCCGCGTTTGTTCCGGGTGTTCGAATTTATAGGCATGCTCAAATATATAATACTAAAATAAAATATTAAAATTTTTTTATTTAAAATGTATGAAGTGCAATCTGAATTATCAACATTTTGATCTATTTTCTGTTTCATTTTCGACTATATTTGTTCTGCAGATGGTCCGAAAGAATTTGAAAATTTACTCAAAAATGTTGCCAGAACATTCGTGCGTTTTGGAATATGAGCTTATAGATCCCTATATGTAATAAATCCGTTCGCGTGCTTTACTGTTAATGAAAGCCGTCAATGTTAGGGCGTGGTAAAGTTTTATTTGTTCAAAATTACTCTATGTATATGGTCGTAAGGTTACTTTTATCAACAAAATCTTTATAGAATAAGTGGTGTGAAATTATTTTTTTTATGATATAATAGTTCAATATATTTCAGTTTAATATCACATAATTAAGTAAAGAACTGATTTTGGTGAAATTGTTTTTTTTTTTTGAAAATTTAAGAAGAAATTTGAACTTTAAAATACACGATACTGTGAGTCTATTCAAGTGACATGCCTTGAAATCACCATGAACTAGATTTTCTTGTATTTTATATATCATCGTTGCAGAACTAAAAGTCACCAACTACATTTTCGAAATGCTAATTATTCATTTACAAAAACTTTTATATATCTGTCAATTTCTGAACTATGAGCTCAATATTTTTACGAAACAATGAGAAAGTGTAAATCTATCAATTGATATTTCAACTTTAATAATATATCAATTACTTTTTATAATAAAAATCGTCAAATTTGAAAATTTCAGAATTTCATAAAAATGAATTTGGTGACTTTTTTTTCAACAAAGACGATATTATGATAAGAAATTATTTTTGGATAAAAAAATATAACGTATTCTATCAAACAAAGTTTAATCCGTTCAATATAGAACTATATCTTAAAAGTTATTTTAAGGAAATGGCGATTTTTTTCACATATAATCCTAAAATATACATTTAAAGTGCTTCTGTATTTTTAATCTTGGGGGCATATTCATGCGATATACATCAACATCTTTGCTCTTATGATATCAATTCGTAAAAAGCAGAGGTTAAGGTTAATTTTTACGAAGGCTCCTGAATAACACTCACTAAATAAAATTTAATAAATCAGTTTTAAACCAAAAATTAAAGAAAACAAAAAAGTCTCGGTCTGAGAAACCTTTCTTCAGTGAGAAACCTTTTTTAAAAAAAAAATCGTTTCGGTCTTAGAGAAACCTTTATTTTTGAAAAATTTCGATTGCGAGACATATAACTGTTAACAAAATATTTCTCTCATTAGTAATTTTTCAGAAGCTGAGAAGCGTTGATGCACAATTCTTTTTTTAGATGGCTCATAATATTTATTGATTACAGGCTGATGGTAGATTTTGATAAAAAAAAAAATTGGGTACAGTTTTAAAAATACACTACAAGCCAAAATTAAAAATGTTTATTGAAATTTTTTTTTCGAAAAACAAAATTGTTTAATATATTTTGGCGATAACAACAACGCATTGTACGAAAACAACATATTCCATCAAAAAAATGTATTCGACCAAATGAACAATGTTAGAAATATTTCGAAAAAAAATAGTTTAATACAAAAACAACGAAAATTTGGAAATAACCATTTAAAAAAAATATATATTCGACAAAAAAAACAATGTTCGAAAAAAAAGTGGACGGCAAAAACAACGAAGGACCGAATATCCGATTAAAAAACAATGTTCGAAAATTTGCTAATTCGACAAAAACAACAATGTTCGAAAAAAAATGTGTACTGCAAAAACAACGAAGAACCGAATATCCGACAAAAAAAACAATGTTCGAAAATTTGTTAATAAAAATTTTTATTTACAAAAATAACACAATGTTCGAAATTACCATTTAAAAAAAAACTGTACGAACAAAAAAATTGTTTGGACGACAAAAACAACAATGTTCGAAAATTTTCGAAATAAATTTGTTAACAAAAATGTTGTGCAATAAAAACAACGCAATGTTTGAAAACAACATCATTCATAAACAAATGTGTTCAACTAAAACATCAATGTTCGAAAAAATTCGAAAACAAATATTGTTAAAAAAATTGGGGCAGACAAAAACAACGCAATGTTCGAATTCACTATTTTCCAACAAAAGATCGCCAAAAACAATAATGTTCGAAAAACAAATAAGTTAAAAAATGTTTGTACGACAAAAACAAAGCAATAGTTGAAATCACCATTTAACATCACCAACAACAACATAATTCATAAACAAATGTATTCAACTAAAACATCAATGTTCGAAAAAATTCGAAAATAAATATTGTTAAAAAATTGTGGCAGACAAAACAACGCAATGTTCGAATCACCATTTTTCAACAAAAGATCGCCAAAAACCAATAATGTTCGAAAAAACATGAGTTAAAAAAAATGTTTGTACGACAAAAACAAAGCAATAGTTGAAAACACCATTTAAAAAAAAAAATCGTCAAAAACAACAACAATGTTCGAAAATTTTCGAGACATTTTTTATTTAAATTTGTCACAACGTAATGGTCGAAATCGCAATTTTCCAACATCAAATTTTTATGTTTCTCCAGGCATCAGCAAAAAAATGCCCTAAAAATGAGACGAATTTAATTTTCTGTCTACTTACAACCATTAACTAAAGACCTTTAAAATAAAGGTTTTATATAATTTCCAAAATAAAAAATATTTGCCAACCGAAGATTTTTTAAAATAAAAGTTATATCACAACCAAAGACCTTTATTTTTGGAAATACAAAATATCTCTTATCCAAAGAACTTTATATTTTATGAAAAATAATATCTCTCAGTGAAAAACCAAATGGAAATAAAGGTTAATAGTTATTAATGATCTCCAGTAAAAAGTTTTAAATTAGTAGTTAATTGAAAGTCTCGCCTGACACAGTCGATAATATGTCAGAAATATGTCGATAATATGTCAGTTTACTCAATACAAATTTGTAGATCTCATGATATAAATTTACAATCATAGTAGCTATATCCAGCCAAATTGAGATGTAATTATAGAGGTGCCTTAGAAAATTTTGTCTCATTTTAATTTGGAATTTTCTTAATTTGCAATGGAAAAATTCAACTTTCATTTGAAAACATTGATTTTCAAATGGAAAATCTCAATTCAATTTGGAATTTTCTCAATATCAAATGGAAAAAATCTCAATTTAATTTGTAATTTTCTAAATTTCAATTGGAAAAATCTCAATTTAATTTGGAATTATTTCAATTTCAAATGAAAAAAATCTCAATTTAATTTGGATTTTTTCAATTTCAAATGGAAAATCTCAATTTAATTTGGAATTTTCTAAATTTCAAATGGAAAAATATAAATTTAATTTGGAATTTTCTCAATTTCAAATGGAAAAATCTCAATTTAATTTGGAATTTTCTCAATTTCAAATGGAAAAATCTCAATTTAATTTGGAATTTTCTCAATTCGAAATGGAAAAAATCTTAATTTAATTTGGAACTTTCTCAATTTAAAATGGAAAAAATCTCAATTTCATTTGTAATTTTCTCAATTTCAAATGGAAAATATCTCAATTTAATTTGGAATTTTTTAATTTTAAATGGATAATTTTCAATTTCATTTGGAATTTTCTCAATTTCAAACGGAAAAATCTCAATTCAATTTGGAATTTTCTCAATTTCAAATGGAAAAATCTCAATTTAATTTGGAATTTTCTCAATTTTAAATGGAAAAATTTTAATATAATTTGGAATTTTCTCAATTTCAAATGGAAAAATCTCAATTTAATTTGGAATTTTCTCAATTTCAAATGGAAAAATCTCAATTTAATTTGGAATTTTTTCAATTTCAAATGGAACAATCTCAATTTAATTTGGAATTTTCTTAATTTGAAATGGAAAAATTCATCTTTCATTTGAAAACTTCTCATTTTTAAATAGGAAATCTCAATTTAATTTGGAGTTTTCTCAATTTCTCAATTGGAAAAATCTCAATATCAATTGAAATTTTCTTAATTTCACACAGAAAATCTCAATTTTGGTCGCTCGGATCTTCAACTTTTTGTCGTTTTTTGAATTTATTTTTATAATAATTCTTAAAATACTTTAATATAGCTTTATATAATTCGCAATGAAACGTTGAAAATTGAGAAACCACTGAAACGTTGATGCAATTCTCTTGCATTACACAATTGCGCCAAGCTTTTAGTTAAACAAACATAACTTTTTTTTTTCGTATTTTTCGAGTAGCATAATAACTGCGTAGGCACTCAAAATGTGCGCAAAATATATAAGTCCAATGAAAAAAAGCTGCACATTGCATTTAGTATGAAAAATGAAACATTAAAATTTTAAATAAATTGCAACTTGGAATATTTCCACGCTTCAGCGCTGTAACTCTTACGCGAATATTTTAGCAGTTTTATTTTATTTTACTTCATTTTGTTCTCGTGATTTTCTTCATGTTGTTTTTGGCATTTTGCGCTCATGCAAAATTTAAATGCATTTGCTGCGTTGCATGCGCCATTAAATGGGCAATAAAAGTCCCTTAAATGGTGCTGCTTGTGTCTGTCTGTCTGTCTATGTTTGTGTGTGTATGCGTTTGTATATTTATTTGTGTGCATGTCCTTGCATTGTAATCGTTCGTACTGCAGGCAGCAGTAGAAGCAACTCATAATTGCTGCATGGTAAAATATAAAAAAAGTGAAATGTATAAATTGCACAAATACCACACTAAAGATTTCGGTTATTTATAATTGTAAATTATTCACATGCTAGTAATTTTATGTTTTTCATATTAAATTTACAAATGCAGCACCCTTCGACATTGTCGAGCTAAAGTTCAAAATATAATTAGTTGCCCCCCACACTCCATTCGTTGGAAATGCATAAATATTTTAATTACATTAATCAAGATTTATGCGCTTTTGCCAATTTAATAACAGCTTAAATTGTATAAATAGTTTCTAAATTTTGTATATCGCAAAATGCGGCATTGTGCGGGCAAAATAACTTAAACTGGAAATTAAAATATCGTAGTATGTGAACATTATCAAATAAAAAGAACAAAAAAATATATCACATATCGTTACTGTCATGCCAAAGGGACGAATGTGCATGTTTAAAAATGTTGGAAAATCAAATTTTAAAGTTTGAGTTGCTTTAAAAATTAGTAAAATTTAGTTATTTTTCAAAATTTTTTGTTATTTTCGTTTATTCATCAACTGTTGTAACGTATATAAAATATCTTTGGATTTGGACAACTTACTGAAATATAAATACGAATTTTGTGAGGCTATATCCTGACCTAACGCAAATATTTTGGTTTTTCATGCTATAACTTTTTGTAAGCGTAGGATAAAATTGTAATATAAAGGCATTAATTGTTTGTTTTCAAAGCACCTATCGATTGGTATCATTATTTAAAAATTATTTTACAAAAATGTATTTGCCATTTGTTATTTGCCCGAAAAATGTTTAGCAAAATATTTTGAAATAATGATGCCATTTGATAGGTGGTTTAAAAATAAATAATTAATAACTTTACACCACTATTTTATCTTGCACCAATAAAGAGTTATAGCAAAAAAACGAAGAAATTGGAAAAATTGAAAAATCTTGTCATGCCAAAAGGGCGTATCTTTTTGTTTTTTTGCTATAACTCTTTATGCGTGCAAGATAAAATAGTGATGTGAAGGTATCAATTATTTCATTTTAAAGCATCTATCGATTGGCATCATTATATAATAATTTGCCAAACTTTTTTCTTGCAAATGATAATAATTCAAAAAAAATATTTTTAAATAATGATGCTGCTTTATAGGTGCTTTAAAAACAAACAATTACTGCCTTTATACTACTATTTTATCGTATACCAATAAAAAGTTATGGCAAAAAAATGAAAATATTCGCCCTTTTGGCATGACAACATTTTCAATTTTTCGAATTCGCCGTTTTGGTTTTGTCTTTTGTGGCTAGAAATATCCAACCATGTTTTTGGCTCAGTATACTTGAGGAAAAATTACATTCAAAAATTTTAAAAAACGCAAAATGTCAAAAACTACACATGCGCCCCTTTGGCATGATAGTGACAATATAATTAATGCATTTTTGTATATTTTTATATAATTAAAATAAAACACTTATATTATATACACTTTTAATTTGCCTTTTACAAAACTGAACGTTCTTTACTCCTTTGCAGCGTGACGCACAGACACCATTCACATTGTGTCTGGCTAAATTACGCCAACTAAATAAACTCATCATTATGGGCTGTCACTGGCTGCGCACCAAAAATCATAAATCGTTATCATTGCCACGCACAACTGCAGCAACAACTAACAGCGGCAGCAAAAAGCAAAACCATCATCTAACGCAGCGCAACAAAGTAACTAAAATGATGCCAAACAGTACTACAAAACTAAAAAAAAACTTGGGAAAAAAAACCACGCAAATGCGAAAATAATGTGGTGCTGAGTAGTGCGCATCATTATTAATCTATTATTAATCAGTTGGCAATGTTTGCCATTCAACGCCATTCTGTTGGTTGGATGGATAGTTTTTCCCTTTGCTGTTGAGCTGTTGATGTTGTTGCATTATTGCTGGTGCCTGCTACTGATGTTGATGGCGTCGCTGTTGTTTGCGTCAAAGTTGCCATCAACATGAACCAGCTTAAGCGATACAAAAACCATTTCACTCAGAGTAGATGCGTGAATGGTCAAGCGAAAGCGCTGAAATAGTGGAAAATTAAATGGCTGCTTAGCGGGATGTGAAAGTATGAAATTTGAATTTAAAAAGACTTCGTAATATTATATTCTGAGAATGTATTTTACAATCATAAATTCATATTTAAATATTTCTGAATGTGAACAATATGTGTTCATTATTTCACGAAATTTTGAAATGAAAAAGGGGTTTTATTCTAAAATGATACGATATATTCCCATATTTTTGAAATTTCCGATTTATTTTATATACATGATTCATTTTCTAAATAAAAGAATAAAAAAGCAATGACACTTAATCATAGACAATTTAAAGTTAAAATTTAAATTTAAAATAAGCTTTTTGACAATTTATTCTATGTTTTCAAAAAAGATAAATTTATTTTTTATGTCAAATTTAAAATGTCTTTGTTTATACGTCAATGCTTTTAAATCATTCGTACTTTTAAAATATTTAGTTGTTAAGGTTAGGTCACATGGGAAATTTTGATAGCTGAACCGATTTGACTGACATTTTGCACGATGATACTATGGACGCCTGAAGGTAACATAGGCTATATGGGCGAAATTGTACAAAGGGGCGTGGCACCTCCTACACAACATAAACTTTCAAAACGATATAACTCGATACAAAACGAAATAACTTATACAGCTAAGAAGATGAAATGAAAAAACTCATATACAAAAAAATGTTACTAGAGAAAAAAGAAAAAATGCAAATACACATAAACAAAAGCAAAATCAGAAAAACAAAGAAAAACCCAAAAATTAAACAAAATTTAAAACATAAAATAAAAACAAATACATACACAAAATCAAAATTAAAAACTCAAAAAGGAAAGCAAAAACACAAAAAGAAAAGCAAAAACATAAAAACAAAAGGAAACACACAAAAACAAAGAAAACCCCAAAAAAACAAAATTTATAACACAAAATAAAAACAAATACATACACAAAATCAAAAACACAAAACAAAGCACAAAATAAAAAACGTAAAAACAAAAAAACGCAGAAACAAAAGCAAAAATAAAAACAAAAATCCAAAAAAAATACAAAATCAAAAACACAAGAGCTAAAACGCAGAAATAAAAGAAAAATACCAAAAGGTAAAACACAAATCAAAAACAAAAGCAAAAAAAAAATCAAAAACAAGAGCAAAATAAAAACACAAAAGCAAAAATACTATAACTTACAAACGAAGAAAACTAAATTTAAAACACAAAAAGCAAACCACAAAAAAAGTAAAACAAAAGCAAAAAGTCAATCTCAAAAGCTTACTCAAAAACAGAAACAAACAAATAAAGAAAATGTTAAAAAGAACAAAATCAAAATTAACCAGTTGGGAAGGTTAGATCACATGGGAAATTTTAAAGTAGGTGTAATTATGATAGTTAGGATTATCAAAATTATAGTCGGTCTAAGCCGACTATAAATACCCTACACATATGTGTGGTTACCATTCAAAGTGATATATAGGTCACCAGGGTATACGAATCCTGAAAATAACTACAAACATTCAATCGCTGAAGAATTTCCATTCATTTGATACCCATATTTACAAATGGGTAGGTGTACCGAATTTCGATTTTTTTTGTGAACCACAAGTCTTTTCGCCGGATAACATTATTATCATGTATTTGAGCATGAGTCAATATATATTTTACCAAAAAAAGTTTACCTAAGCACGTATACATAAAAATTGATCTTTATATGTACATTTTATATGAGGTATTTGAACATAAGTGGTCCGATCATAGGTCACAATGGACCGATCTCACATACAGCGTAGGTATATTAGTAATCTAAGTTATAAGTTTCATTTATCTAGCTCTTCAATTTAAAAAGTAGTAGGGATTTCAACAGACAGACGGACAGACAGACGGACAGACAGACGGACAGACAGACGGACATACAGACGGACAGACAGACGGACAGACAGACGGACAGACAGACGGACAGACGGACATCGCTAAATCGACTCAGGAGGTCATGCTGATAAAGAATATATATACTTTTCCATACCGGAGATGCTTCCTTCTGGGTGTTACAAACGGCGTACCAAACTGAATATACCCTTTCACTCTTAGTGTAGGGTATAAAAACGGGAAAAACACAAAAGGCTATAACATAAATGAAAATAAAAATCCGAAACTAACAAAAACGAATAGCTATGCTTAAAAAAGTGTGTTAAAAAAGAAAAAAAATAAAAAAAAACCCATTGTCCGGGTACAAAATACTAGTTAAGTATAATATCATTCCCATTTTCAATACCAGATAGAATATATATATATATCGGCAATCTAACTTCCGAGTTTCATTGATTTAGCTCTTTTTGTTTTCCTGTAATCTCGACATACAAACAGACGGACATCAAATATTTTAGTATACCCGAATTAAATCTAATACTTAACTTTATTTAATTCGGATAAACATTTTTTTGTACCTAATACACAACTTCTTGTTTTTTTTAAATAATAATAAATTCATTTAAATTATTTAGTTTTTATATAGTAATCAACAAATAAATATATTGATAAAAGGTATTTTCGATATTTCTTATCGATCTTTAATATTATCTATATATATAATTGGTATAGATTAATTAATTTAGTGATAAATTTTATGGATTTATTTAATGTGTTTTTTTGTAAATGAATTTTATTTGAAAATAATTAAAATTATAGTTAAATTAATATCACATAAATAGGCAAATTATCGATAAATGATGACGATAAAGTAACATTTTCTATAAATTATTATCTATATATATAAAACTCTTGGTCCGTCTGTCAATCTGTCGGTCTGTCTGTCTGTTTGTTCCAGCATCACGTCTAAACCGCTGAACCGATTTAACTAAAATTTGCCACAGGATACTAAGGATACACCCGGAGGGTGTCATAGGCTATATATGGGCGGGATTGGACAAAGGGGCGTGGTACCTCCCATACAACCTAAACTTTCAAAACGACATAATTCAGCACATACACAATCTAAAAAGATGAAACAAAAAACTACAATTCACCACACTAAAACTCACCACACTAAAACTCACCACAATAAAACTCACCACGCTAAAACGCACCACACTAAAAATTCACCATACTAAAACTCACCACACCAAAACTCACTACACTAAAACTCACGACACCAAAATCCACCACACTGAAACTCACCACACTAAAACTTAACACAATAAAGCCCACCACACTAAAACTCACCACACTAAAACTCACCATACTAAAAACTCACCACACCGAAACTCACCACACTAAAACTCACCGCACTAAAACTCACCACAACAAAACTCACCACACTAAAACTCACTACACTAAAAATTCACCACACTAAAAATTCACCACACTAAAACTCACCGCACCAAAACTCACCACACTAAAACACACCACACTAAAACTCACCACACTAAAAACTCACCACACTAAAACTCACCGCACCAAAACTAACTACACTGAAACTTCTACTGGGAAAAACTCTACGGGGAAGAATTCTACCGGGAAGAGCTCTACCGGAAAGATTTTTACGATAAAGCGTTCTATGGGGAAGAATTTTACGGCGAAGATTTCTACTCAGAAGAATTCTACGGCGAAATATTCTACTGTCTGAATTGTCTTTGAGAAAAGTTGTTTTGGCGGAGAATTATTATTTGGTTACTACATTTATAAAACCAATAAAAACTTCCACAGCGAAGCCCCTTCCACAGCGAAGCCCCACAGCGAAGCCCCTGATATAAAAAATAATAATAATATTTTTTTATATTAATGAAATCGCTTTATATCTATGAATACACAAAATATTGGCACGAGTCGTGCACGGGTCCAGCTAGTTTTAGTATAAATTAATGTTAACGACAATTAATATTACCAATTAATACTAACGATGAATTAGTAATTCGATACATATAGTTATAAATAATATCTATACTTTAGTATCGGAGTATTATTATCGATATTTTTATTGATAAATTTATAATAAATAAATTCATATTTTCTAATAATGTGTATTCTCTAAACATTAATAAAAATTCAATTATTCATATTAAAAATTAAGTCATTGTTCAAAGAAATTTCCTAAAAACAATTTCAGAAAAATATAATTTCTGCCCACTGTAGAGCGCATGAAATGCAACAAATTTCACACTTTGTGCCAGACAAACAAATTGATTATCTTCAGATTCATTGCTTTTTTAGACTTTTTCATTTTTTTTTATTTCATAAACTCCTAGCCTTCACTAAACGGTTAATGGAGTTTGTGCAGTTGTTGTTCTTGCAATAGTTAGTCGATCATTGTTAAATATTCGTGTATGAAAAAAGTTGAACTAAATTGTGTGATGAATGTGCGATTTTTGCATTTCTAATAGTTGTCTGAGTACCACTCAAAGAAATACGAAATGAAAGAAAAAGATAACTACGACGAAGATGAGAAGATTATGACAAAAAAAAGTGATACAAATATAGATGGTGCAAATAAAAAAAAAAATAGGAATATCGAGAATTTAGTTAATGAAGAGGAAAACTACAAAAGAAAATGTGACTGACAAAAATGCGGGTTGAACGATGTCTATGTCAGTGCCATACAAATTGATTGATTTGTTGAATTTTTTTGCAATTTCAGTTTGTTTGTTTTTTTTACAACATAAGGTAACAATCAATAAACGAAAAATCATTTTGTCTTTTTGTTCGTAATTACAAAATTACGTAAATTACACAAATGAAATATATGAAGCGTTGGGAATCAAAACTGGCTAAGTCTATGCAGGTAATTTGTAAATTGTATATTAGTAACAATTACTGCAATATCGAATTTTAAGAAAAACACGAAAACATTAATTAAATGGAAATTTAAAATGTTAAATAGGATATCATGAATAATAAAATTTTACATTTTTAGTATTTATTCCTAAAATCAGGAATAATCTAGTTTCAAGTTTTGATTTGCAAATCTGGTCATTTTGGACAATTTTGATGCACATTTTTATATTTTTAATGTATATCAATAGGAAAAATATTATTTAAAAATGTATGCATATTTATTTATTGGATAAATAAAAATACATCCTGCGACATAAAAAAAGGAAATGTTAGAAAAGTGCATTAAAAACCCAATTTTATGTAAACAAATATTGAAATTTGAGCTTTGTGATACAAGATTCTGAACATCGTGCATTTGACTTGCAAATTTTTGCAAAAAAAAAAACAAAATAAAATCACAAAATTTAAAAAAATAAAAAAAAATATGTAAAACTTGCAGGGACCTGTACTTCGCTGTGGACGTTTTTTTATTGATGTTATAAATGTAGTTATCACAACAAAAATAATTCTTCGCCAAAACAACTCTACTCAAAGATAATTCTTTCTCAGACTGTTCCTCCGCGTAGAATTCTTTCCCATAGAATATTTCCCCATAGAATTCTTTCCCCCAAATAGAGATTTTCTCAGTAGAAGTTTTAGTGTGGTGAGTTTTAGTGTGGTGAGTTTTTGTGTGGTGAATTTCGGTGTGGTAAATTTCGGTATGGTGCATTTCGGTGTGGTGAGTTTAAAGAATTTGGGGTTATTGGTATACCCTGGATTCAAATATATTTTGATATCATAACTATCGACATACATCATCTTGAAAATGCACCTTTTATGGGGGTGCCACACCCAGTGGTCCAATCCCGCCCACATTCGGCGAGACTATTTAGAATACATAAATATCACGCTGATCAAAATTACATTAAATTTGCCATCCCAATTGTTGTTATAACGTGTTTTTAATTTTTGGGTTATATGGGAGGTGCCACGCCCAGTCCACCAATCTCATCAAGATACATAGCATATTCTCTGCCCTGATCAAAAAAAAAAAAAATTGAGTCAAAATTTTATTTATTTTTTATTTATGTTTTTGACTTTTATTTTTTCTTGTTTTTGCTTTCGTTTTGGGGCATTCCACAGAAAACGTTACCAAGGTGTGATATATTAAAGTTAAACCTATTGATTCCTTTTAATGATTTTTAGGATAAGAAATACATCTAATCTCATATTCTGTGATCAGAATTTACCAAAACGCATGGCAAATGTTTTTTTTTCTCAATTAAAGTCAAATATTTTTTTGAAATGTATTATAGTATAAAATTGAGGCAATATATAAAATACTGTAGTTTCGTTGTTTTAAATCCGTAAGACAATTGAATAGTTTAATTTGAAAGGTAATTTGTTTGCGAAAGTATTTCACACATTGCATTGGTGATAAGTGGTTCAAAGTACTGATAATTAAACAAACAGTTTTACTTTTTTGAGTTAAAACGCACGTCACAAAAAATAGTTAAAGTTATTTTGCGAACTATTTTGCAAACCTGCAACTGGGAAACTTTGTAAAAGTAAAGATTTTTGTCGTATCTATTCATTTATTATAGTCTATGGTCTCATAGATATTCGAGATGGTTGCTATATTCATCCAAAATATTGTAACGCCCGTCATAATTAACAATCTTCGCAAAACAAAAAAACTGGAAAATTATATATTTGTTAATATATGCATCAATTATCAATTCTATTATTATTTAACAATTGAAAAATGATTAAGTATTCTAAAATATTCAATAAGCATAGATAAAAAAAGGGAAATTTCAAACCTCACTAAAAAAAATCATAAAAAATCACAAAAAACATTCTTTTCGAAATTCGAAAAATATTTATGTAAGCTTGCGAAGGAAACGGACTACAAATGATGCAGACAGAGTAGTTATTTAAAATAATGGTAATATAATACATTTTTTTTCAGAACGAAATGTTTAGTTTTCCACATAAATTATTTGTCGACGGTGTGCCTTAAAATAACGGTTTACCATTCCTACCACAAAAATTTTGCTCTTTTTCATCAAAAAATTACAATTCATAATTCGAATTTTCATGTATATTTGTATAGAATTCGAATAGGTAAAGCCCGTCACAAAATGTGTAACACCCGTCATAAGTTCTGATATTTTATAAGTAAGTGATCAAAGTAACCATTGCCGAATTTTGTTATAGAGGGGAGAACTCCCATTATTAATGAAGTATTTGAGATATACTTAATCTCCATAGTCCGATTATTTTAGCTAAAATTTCATACTTTGTGGAGTAAACTCTGTTTTTTTGAAAAAGTACGTGTAACGCCCGGTCAGCATTTAACTTTAAATTTATGGAAAGATATAGGACCTATTGCAAAACTTTTTTTTATATATGCATAGAGGACCATAAGATCTATCCTCTACATCTTAAAAATATATATATCCTTTTTTATTTATCAAATGAGAAGGTTTTTAATCGTACGAATGTAACGGCCCTCACTCTGGAATGCCCCTATTGTAATTTGCTTTTGTTTTAGTCTTGCCTTTGCTTTAGAATTCTTTGGTTTTGATGTTGGTTTTGTTTGAATTTATTTTTTTGTTTTCAATGATGGGTTATGTAGCAATTGATTTTTACATTATATTTTGAGAGGTTCTTTGTTTTTTTTTTTCGTACAAATTTCCACTGTCGTTTTTGCTTTTATTTTTTTTTATTTCGTTTGCATTTTTTCTGTTTTATTTTTTAATTTTATGTTAATGTTTTTTTTTTTTATTTTATATTGTTCTTGTAACTGAGGAATTTTATTTATGTTTCTGCTAATGTAGGAAAGTGTAATATGTATGTCAAAGACCAAAATTGGTTGAGTTTTTTTTTTTAATAAAACATCTAGTTTTAATGTTGAATGTTGCCCATCTTTAATGAAGACAATACTTCAAACTGATGAAGTGTATTTCACAAGCAATTTCCATTTTTTTTAAATGCACTCAGTATGCTATTCGTTTCGAAATCGTTACGAGATCAATGCGAGAAAAAATAGAAATCACACGATATCGTTTTTTCGGAGTTTTCTCGGTACGAGAAATTATTGAAATCGGAATGATATCGATGAAAAATAATGACCAAAGTTCGATATTGCTTCGAAAAATATTACGATATCGATGAGATAAATGTTTATGTATCACATTTTGTCAATGAACTTCGAGATCGAACTTTTTCTCGAAGTTATTCAATAAAAATTCGAGACATTCGGAGGTCTCCGAGACATGGCAGTCTGGATAATTGAATAGAGTTCAAAGAATTTTTAAGCATTGAATTCGATGGAAATGTTGAAGTTCTTATATTAAAATATAAATATCCGAGCTGCATATTTTTGGCATATTTCAGAAATATTTGAGCATATTTCGACAAACACACAAATATATGGGATTTGGTGAGTACCATATATCAGGTTATAAAATTTTAAGAAAATTAAGGCAGATTTTCGCCAAATTTTGCAGATTGACAGAATACAGGAAACTTTTTATTAGCACGAAATCTTTGTCTGTTCTAAACTGCTTAGGATAAAGTGAAATAATTTCTAATATTTTTATTAAAAAACGTTCATTAAAACTTATAAAATATACATAAAATGAGTATACCAACAAAATTAGCTCGATTAAGTTATAAAGAAATTATAATTTATGAAAAATATTTGTGGTACAGAGGACTCTTTCTAGTTTTTAAAAAAATAAATTTTTAAATTGTATGAAAAAAAAAGCTTAACCAGCAAAACTTAAATTGCTCTGTTATGTATTTCTGTTCCGGTAATTAGCAGCTGATTTACCGATTAGCGGTGCATCAAGCATAAAGTATTCAATATGTGTGCTGGACAAATGCACAACTATCCAAACCTCGACCACATGCACAAACTACTACACCACATATGCAGTGCAATAAATACTTCGTGTGCATCCTTGTGACCCAATTCAAGGTACAAGCACGAAACCATATGGCAGCTAAATCTGCCGTGGAACTAACTAATAGCAGCAGGAGCAAACATGATCAAAGCATTAACATCAGTGGCAAAGAAGGATGATTTTGTGCGGAAAGAAAATTTACATGGGAAGCAGCCGAAACATATTTTAGCAGTAAATGCAGCAACAGCAGTCGCAGCGGCACCCAGCAACATCACAAATGAATGTGTTGCAGATAAAAGATGCTCGATACCAACAGCTGCATCCGGCGAATATTGTGGCCATGTTAGGACGTTTGGTGCGCCGCCCAACAATCAGAACTACTTGTGTGCGGTGCGAGCATAAAGAATGCATTTGGCATTTATTGCTCTGATGCTGCTGCTACTGCTACTTTTGGCACAAAATGTAAGGAACGCATTTAATTCGCACTAAAGGAAAGAGCTGTAAATGCGAAAATCGTAGTAGCCAGAACATAAAGGATGTGTTGTGGGTATGGCTTTGGATGTCGGTGAGAAGTGAAATCATAGATCGACTTAGCTCTGGTCCAATTATTGATTTGTGTTTGGTGTTGGGGGGTATTTGTAGTTACCCCTTTGATACTATTTCCTGTATTTAATGACTTTTTAAAGACAGTTATTAGCGATAATATAAGTCATTTAGTGGTGTATTATATTTACGTACATAGAAGGTAGTAAAAGTTGTATTAAAAACCTTTAAACAGTTGAGAGTTCTCCCAATGCAATTTGTCTTTTAATAGATGAAATTAAAATCTTCAATTAATATATGTTTTTTAAATTAAAGACTTAATTTTTGTTAGTTTAACCAATGTTTAAATGGTAATATAAAACTATTATTTTGTACCCAGGCTGCGCAAGGGTTTTTGTTTTGAAGCATTTTTTAAGCATTGCAGTTAATTTTCTACTTTATACGAAAAGAACAAAAGTGTATTATCAAAAATATTTTGTGAATTAGAAAAAAAAATATAAAATGTATGCTGTTCTAAATCTATTTTTTGTTTTCTTAAATTTTATTTTATTTTTTTTTAGTCTGTTTTACTTTCTTTTCATATTTTTTGTTAGTGTTTTTGCTAATTTTTTTATTTTTGTTTTTATCTTTTGTTTATGTTTGTTTTGATATTGTTTTTTGTTTGTTTTTTTTTTTACTTATTTTGTGTTTTTTGTGTTTTTTACTTATTATGTGTTTTTTTTACCATTTTTGTTTTTGTTTGTGATTGCCTATTGTTTTTAAAATACTTTTAATTTTGTCTATTTCTTTTTGCTTTTGCTTTTGAGAATGAATTTTAGTTTTTGTTTTCATTTTTTTCTCTTTTAATTTTGTTTTTGAATAATTCTTCAGTTTTACAATTGCTTTAATTTTGTCTAGTTCTTTTTTTCTTTTTGCTTTTGCTTTTGAGATTTAATTTGAATTTGAATTTTTGTTTTTATTTTTTTAACTTTTTTATTCTTTTAATTTTGTTTTTGTTTTTGAATATTTCTATAGTTTTTGTAATTACACTTTTGTTTTTTTGATTTTGTGTGTTTGTTTTTGTGCTTTTGCTTTCGTTTACAAAAGTACAAACGAAAACAAAAACCCAAAATCGACAGAAATGCAAAAAAAAATGAAAATAAAAGCAAAAATATAAAATAAAAATATCAAAAAATAAAAAAATCACAATAGCAAAAAAAAAACAAACACAAAACACAAAAAAGACCCAAATCAAAAACAATTTTAATAAAAATCAAAGAATGGAATTAGAAGAAAAATATAAGAAGCAAAAATATTAGCAAAAAACGATATTGAAAACAAAAGAAAATACAATAACTAAAACAAAAACACAAAATTAAAAGCAGAAACATAAACAAAATTCCACAGTTACAAGAACAATATAAAATAAAAAAAAAATAAATCATAAACATAAAATTAAAATTGAAAAATAAAACAGAAAAAAAGCAGGAGAAATAAAAAAAAAATAAAAGCAAAAACAAAAGTGGAAGTGTAAGTGTAAGTGTAAGAAAAAAAAAGGCAAAGAACCTCTCAAAATATAATGTAAAAATCGATTGCTACATAACCCATCATTGAAAACAAAAAAAATAAATTCAAAGAAAACCAACATCAAAACCAAAGAATTCTAAAGAAAAGGCAAGACTAAAACAAAAGCAAATTACAAAAAGGGCATTCCATTGTGACGGCCGTTACATTCGTACGATTAAAATCCTTCTCATTTGATAGATAAAAAAGGACATATTTAAGTTGCAGAGGATAGATCTTATGGTCCTCAATGCATGTGGGCGAAAGCTAAAACAGGAAAAAATAAAAGTCAAAAACACAAATAAAAAATAAATAAAATTTTGACTCAATATGTTTTTTTGATCTGGACAGAGAATATGCTATGTATATTTTGATGAGATTGGTGGACTGGGCGTGGTACCTCCTAAAGGGTTTTTCAACAGGGACGCTACAAAAGTAAAGCGACAGGGACAACAAACGACGCCATATTTCTTGCCGCTCTTTTGACATTTCTCTTCAGTAAGGTTTGCCATTTCATGTTACTGAAGCCGCTTGACCACCAGAAGCGTCGTATGTTCGTGAATTGGGCTGGGCCGTACTTCTTCCGTGATGCTCAAGACCGCCACGTTACTGTGTTACCGTTCAATGATAACCGAATATTTTTGGCCCCAATTGGATGATATGGACTTGAAGGACATGTGGTTCCAACAGGACGGTGCCACAAGCCACACAGCGAATGCCACAATCAATTTATTGGAAACCACGAAATGGTCCAGTCGATTGGCCGCCTCGGTCGTGCGATTTGACGCCGTTAGACTATTTCTTGTGGGGCTACGTCAAGTCTATTGTCTATGCCAACGATTGATGAACTTAGTACGAATATCGAACGTGAAATTGCAGCAGTATCGGCCGATTTATGCTTGAAAACTGTCGAAAATTGGGTTCAGCGTCTGGACTTCTGCAAGCGTGCCCGTGGTGGCCATGCAAAAGAAATCTATTTTGTACCGCTACAAAAAAAAAAAACCCTTTATATAAGCTAAAAAAAAAAACACTTTATATCAGCAATTAGAATAGCAAATTAAATGAAATTTTGTTCAGCGTTACATTTAACCATTCTAAACGGTCTTGCCAAATGTAGGCGGGATTGGACCATTGGACGTGGCACCCCCCATAGAAGGTGAATTTTCAAGATTGGGTTTGTTGACAGTTATTACAGAGATATCAAGATATTTTACACCAAAATTCATCACACCAAAATTCACCACACCTAAATTGACCTCACCGAAACTCACCACAGCGAAACTCACCACTCCGCAACTCACCACCCCGAAACTCACCACACTACAAGTTCTACTGCGAAAAACTCTACGGGGATATATTCGGGCGAGAATTTTACGGGGAATAACAGTCCAAGGAAGAATTGTCTTTGAGAAAAGTTGTTTTGACAAAGAATTATTTTTGTTTTGGTTACTACAATAATAACACCAATAACGAACGCCCACAGCGAAGCACGGGTCCCTGCTATATCGTCCAATCTTCATTCGATAAATATGCAAATGAAGTACAATATGTAGTTTACAAATTATATGTAAAATATGAAAAATATGCAATAAATGAAAAATCTTCAAAATATGAAAAATATGCAAAAAAAAATTTCAAAATGCAAAATACACAATATATGTTACAAATGAAAAATTTAAAATATACGCTAAATTTGCAAAATATTCAAAATATGCAAAAAAATAAAAATATGCAGAAATGCATAAAAATTTAAAAATAATGAAAATTTAAGTAATTCTTTTCAAAAGTGTACATATTTTATAGTAGAACGATAGATAATATTTGAAAACTGTTGTATGGTGAAGAAATGTAAAATGTATTTAAAAACTTTAAACTAAAAGTGCTAAAGGTTAATGTTCACCGACAGAAGTACCAATTAAATTGAGACGGGTATTTGTAACATACGTTATAACTTGAAGTAATTTGAAAAATTGAAAAACCATCCATTGCTTTCGTTGCGCAATTTGTACATTTTTTCAATATGTTGCGGATATTATTTTAAATATTAACGAGCTAACCACACAAGCAAAAAATAAAATATAACAGCATCAAATCGAATTGCTGAAAATTACAATGGGCAGGTGAAAATAATTGAATATATGTGAAAAGTAAAAATATGAAAAATATAAAAAAGATGGAAATATGTTAAAAAAAAACATAAAATTGGCAAGCAATTGATTAATTTTAAATAAACTGTATTAAATAATTGCATGATATTTGTTTGTGCAAATTTAAAATATATTTTAAATACGCGCGTAGTAAAATTAAAATAGTTTTTTTTTTATTTAAAAATTGTTAAAGTATTTTTAAAATTTTTTATATTCATATTTTTATGATTTATTTTTGACGTTGCATTATTAAATCTCGTTGCCAATTAAGCATTGCTGGTAAACGCGTGAAGCGCATATGATTGAGCGATCCAATTAATCATGACGTTTGGTCGCCTGAAAATATGCTACACGTTGTGTCACCGATACAGATGCACATCACACAGATACTACATGCACTTGGTTGTAACGTAAGCGGCTGCTTAACATTTTGCTGATGATTAAGGTTGCATTTTCCCCGGCATATTTCCCTGAAAAATACCACTTTGCGGTAAACACGATATGAATATAATAACGAGAAAATAACCAGGGCAATATCAACAGCGACGTCGAAGGATAACCGTGACGACAAGGACATTATATCACTGACTCGTTTACGTTATCACCACAGAAAAGTGAATTTATATCGACTTTTCGCACTGTCGATTTTTTTTGTTTCGTTCATATTAGACCGTCGCTGTGATTGACGGATACATCACATTTGTAGTTGTGATATATGTAGTATAAATGTGTTTGTGATATTTTACATGTATTGTAAGTGTACTTGTTGTATGTTTAATTGTTGTATTTGTATACAATGATTGTAATTGATGCTGTCAACAGCACAACTATAATAATAATATTATGCGCGCACAAAATGCCCCCAAGGAAATGTCATAACTATCACTGTTATTTGAACTGTGTAACGTATTTCAGAAATTTGTAAATTTAGCATACATTTTTTTTGTATTCTTCATTAAATAGATTTGATTACGGAGCACAATAGTGTTCACTGAATTTTGGTATTTGAAATTAAATAGTCTTTAATGTTCAAAATTTAGACAGTTGCTATTGTCATTAACATATCTGTCTGACGGTAATTGAAATTGCAATAGTCTTTAATTACATATATCAAAATTCAGTGAACACTATTGTTTATGTAAATTATATAATAATATATTAATTACTAGTTCATTATATTATAATAAAATAATCACATTCATATTTTAATTCGTATTGATATTTTAAAAGGACATACAAATAATATCTAAAAGATACTGATGGTGAACATGATTTTTTTTATCTTTGAAGTAATTTTGTATTCAATATAAATACAATATATAAAACTTATAGCAGTCATTTGCCAATAAATCGGATTACAATAAATTTTTAAACAATTACAATCTACACCATTTACAAATGTAATTCATAAAATATCAATTGAAATTCAAAAGACATCAATTGAAATTCAGAAATTTATACTTGAAAATCATAAAATTTCGTTTGATATTCAGAATTTTCCATTCGAAATTCTAAAAATTTCGATTTGAAATTCAGAATTTCCTATTTGAAATTCAGAAAATGTCCATTTGAAATTCAAAAATTTCGATTTGAAATTCAAAAATTTTCATTTAAATTTCAGAAATTTCCATGTGAAATTCAGAAATTTCCATTGGAATTTCCTATGAAATTTTCTGAATTTCAAATGAAAATTTCTGAATTTCAAATGGAAATTTCTGTATTTCAAATGGAAATTTCTGAATATCAAATGAAATTTTCTGAATTTCAAATGAAAATTTCTGAATTTCAAATGCAAATTTCTGTATTTCAAATCGAAATTTCTGAATTTCAAATAGAAATTGCTAAATATCAAATGAAATTTTCTGAATTTCAAATGGAAATTTCGGAATATCAAATGGAAATTTCTAAATATCTAATGACATTTTCTGAATTTCAAATGGACATTTTCTGAACTTCAAATGGAAATTTCTGAATTTCAAATCGAAATTTATAAATTTCAAATATATATTTCTGAATTTTAAATGGACATTTTCTAAATATCAAATGGAAATTTCTGAATATCAAATGAAATTTTCTGAATTTCTAATGGAAATTCTGAATTTCAAATGGAAATTTCTGAATATCAAATAAAATTGATGTCTATTGAATTTTAATTGGTGTCTTTTGAATTTCAAATGAAATTTCGTAATTTCAAGTCTTTTGAATTTCAAATGAAATTTCTGAATATCAATTGATCTTTTCTGAATTAGATTTGTAAATGGTGTAGAACACTTTACTCGGAAAAGAATTATCTCGAGGAAAAATTAAGCAGGATATCTTTGACTCGAGGAAAAATTGTATTGATGAAGACCTGAGTTGGAAAGAAATTAAATAAATGCAGAAAAAATTGACGGTAATATAATTTATAAAAAATAATCTAGGAAAAGTTTACGGGATGAATTCTCATAGTGCATATTTCTATGGAAAAAATTATCCCATAGAAGATTTATATCTGGCAATTATTTTACGGGTAATTATTGTATCGGCTAAGAATTATCTAGTAAGAGAATTTTCTAGGAGAAGAATAGTGTCAGCAACGGTGAAAAATTATCTCGAATTATGTTGGGGAATAATTTAGGGTGAATAAAATTATTTTGGAAAAAATTTATCTAGGAGAAAAATTGTCTTGAGCAAAAATTGTCGCAGGCGATGAATTATTTCGGGCAATAATTGACAGGATAAGAATAGTCTTGGGAATAATTGATCGGGAATTACTTTTAGTTATATGGAAACATAATCTTAACATAAATCGTCACATAAATAATTTTAGAAATGAGTTACCAAGGGGTAAAATTGTCTGGAACAAAATGTTCCGTAACTAATTTTATAGAGCACTACTTTTGTCGATAACTTGGGGGAAGTTTTTGGAAAATAAATGTAGGGGAACAACTTTTTGGGGAATAATGTTTTTCGTAGCAGGACACTTTCCCGAAAGACATTTCCCCGAAATGAACATTTCCGCATTCGGGGAACGAATGGAAAGACATTTCCCCGGATGGACACTTCCTCGAATTATTGATTGGAAAAAAATGGGCGGAAATTGAAAACAAAACTAACAAAATGTTTATTGCAGACATCGTTGGATATCGAATGGTACCAATTGGAGTGGGGAAATGTCCATTTCGGGGAAAAGTCCATTCGGGGAAGTGTCCATTTCGAGGAAGTTTCCTGCTACGAAATATATTAGTCCTTACAAAATTCTTCCTCCTACATTAATTTTCCAAAACCTGTCCATTTCGGGGAAAAGTCTTTTGGGGAAATGTCTTTCGGGGAAATGTTTTTCGTAGCAGGACACTTTCCCGAAAGACATTTCCCCGAAATGAACATTTCCCCATTCGGGGAACGAATGGAAAGACATTTCACCGGATGGACACTTCCCCGAAATATTGGTTGGGAAAAAGTGGGCGGAAATTGAAAACAAAACCAACAAAATTTTTATAGCAGACATCGTTAGATATCGAATGGTACCGATTGGTGTGGGGAAATGTCCATTTCGGGGAAAAGTCCATTCGGGGAAGTGCCCATTTCGGGGAAGTTTCCTACAACGAAATACATTAGTCCCTACAAAATTGTTCCTCCTACATTTATTTTCCAAAACCTGTTCATTTCGGGGAAAAGTCTTTTGGGGAAATGTCTTTCGGGGAAATGTACATTCGTTGAAGTGTACATTTCGGGGAAGTGGCCATTTATGGAAATGTCCATTCTGAGAAATGACTTTCGGGGTAATGGTTATTAAAAAAAAACTTGTGGAACCAAAATCAGAACCAATATATATTTTTTTGGTTGGAATTTTAAATATCTTGGAACCAGAACTGCAACCGATATTATAAAGGGTTCTGTGCCATGGTAAGGGAAAGAACTATACGATTTTTGAATAGTCATTTTATATATTTAACCCTAATGGGATGGATATAAGTCCACGTATGCCGACAAGATCATTGACATGAATATAAGAGGCACCACAAACTTTTCTGAAGGGTTTTCCCATGCATAAAACATTGAGTGAATTTGTATGTATTTTTAATTTTAATGGTTTTTGTGGCCGACGCTCCTCCATGTGTCAGTTGACTGATGTATAATTAATGAATAAAGAATAATTCAATAAACAGATTAATTGCAAAATGATTTAAGGAATATAAACAAAATTAATGAACTTAAATTTAAATTGATTTAAAAAATAAAAGTATTTAAGAATAAATGTATGGCAATTATATGAATCTATTTTACAACAAAATATTATTTATATTTCTCTAATCAAAAAATTATAATGAAATAGTATTTATTAATTTAGCTTTTTAATTGGCAATTAGTGTATATAGAATTATGTTGGAAAAATAATTTGAAATAATAATTAGCAATTGCAATTGTAGCATATGATGCACAAATTGAACGTAATTTGTACGCTGCGGGCAACGAAGCAAATGATGATAACTGCAAGAGCTGATTAACGTCAGGGTTTTGATATTTACCTCCCACAACATTTTTATTATTGCTGCCAAGTACAATGCCGACGATGAAGACGACGACGACGCAAGAAAGCAACTCAATCAAATGCATACAATATCACTAAAGGATATTCAATCATACGCTAAATGAATACAAAGCATACAGTGAGAGTGAAGCAAACGCGTATCCTGTACAAACACAATACGCAGTACAAAGGATTCACAGGTACACTGTGGTAATGCTCAATAATTTGGGAACTACTTGATTGATTTGTGTGATTTTTTTTATTTTGGATTATGAACAGTTTAAAGAATATATTTTTTCAATTGGCAATTTCTAGCTTTATATATTTTGAGAATATGGCAAAGTATTAATAGCACATTTTTGTATATTTTAAAATTTTAAATTTGTTTTAAAAAAGTATTTAATTTTGTTAAGATTATTTAAAAATATTTTGAATTATTTAAAGTTTTCCATAAACGTTATTGCAATATTTAAGTTTTCGGTGTATCATAGAAAACTCTCATCGATTCTCATCCTTTTTAAGGACTATTGTGAAATCACGACAACGCAATACAAGAGCGTTCGGTATTGCCTGGAATCAGAACTCAGGAACGACATCAAAACAACTACAAAATATTGCGAATAAAGTGAACAAATATCAACATGATACAAAACGTTGATTGCGCGAAGGTTGTCAGTCAGTCAACGCGAGCGAACATTCGAACCCACAATAAGCGATGTAAAGTATATGGATTGTACTACAGATTTTTTGTTGTAGCTAGGAATAAAAAAAATGTGCACGAAAATAAAAAAATAATCATCTTATGTTATAATAATAACAACATTGTTATAGTTATCAAGCACGTGAAAAGGAACTTATCAAATAGAATGAGATTTTGATATAAGATTTTGGAAGTTTTATTGCTTTTGGCGCAGAAAAATATACACATTCCGTAAAAGATGTATTTAGGAATCAAATTAATTCAAAATATTTTATACAAATTACCAGTAAAAATGATACTAAACATGTTTTTATTTAAAACTGTTCACAGTAAAACTGTTCACAGTAAAACTGTTCAAAGTAAAACTGTTGACAGTAAAAACTGTTGACAGTAAAAACTGTTGACAGTAAAAACTGTTGACAGTAAAAACTGTTGACAGTAAAAACTGTTGACAGTAAAAACTGTTGACAGTAAAAACTGTTGACAGTAAAAACTGTTGACAGTAAAAACTGTTGACAGTAAAAACTGTTCACAGTAAAAACTGTTCACAGTAAAAACTGTTGACAGTAAAAACTGTTGACAGTAAAAACTGTTGACAGTAAAAACTGTTGACAATAAAAACTGTTGACAGTAAAAACTGTTGACAGTAAAAACTGTTGACAGTAAAAACTGTTGACAGTAAAAACTGTTGACAGTAAAAACTGTTGACAGTAAAAACTGTTGACAGTAAAAACTGTTGACAGTAAAAACTGTTGACAGTAAAAACTGTTGACAGTAAAAACTGTTGACAGTAAAAACTGTTGACAGTAAAAACTGTTGACAGTAAAAACTGTTGACAGTAAAAACTGTTGACAGTAAAAACTGTTGACAGTAAAAACTGTTGACAGTAAAAACTGTTGACAGTAAAAACTGTTCACAGTAAAAACTGTTCACAGTAAAAACTGTTCACAGTAAAAACTGTTCACAGTTAAAACTGTTCACAGTTAAAACTGTTCACAGTTAAAACTGTTCACAGTTAAAACTGTTCACAGTTAAAACTGTTCACAATTAAAACTGTTCACAGTTAAAACTGTTCACAGTAAAAACTGTTCACAGTAAAAACTGTTCACAGTAAAACTGTTCACAGTAAAACTGTTCACAGTAAAACTGTTCACAGTAAAACTGTTCACAGTAAAACTGTTCACAGTAAAAACTGTTCACAGTAAAAACTGTTCACAGTAAAAACTGTTCACAGTAAAAACTGTTCACAGTAAAAACTGTTCACAGTAAAAACAACCATACAAAAGTGATTTTTGACCTATTTTTTGTAACTTTGAAACACTGTATCTCTGGAAGTAGAGGTCGAAAAAAATAATAAATTGGACAATGCATATCTCTCAATAAGCTTTATCAGCTGCCCAAATTTCATTGAAATCGAAGAAAGTGAGTTCCAACCGCTGGTCGATTCGGTGTGGAATGACCCGACCCATATATTGGATTTTATATTTTTTGACTACATTAAAAAAGCGCAATCTTTATTAATTTAAATTTCATAAATATGCTGCTTAATTAACGTCGACACAAAATCGTGTTATTGTCAAAATCAACTGACACGCACGCACGTTGCCAAAATAACAAAATCCATTTTTATTTTATTTCTCTTCTCAACATTAACAATTGCTTAAGTAATGCAGTCGGTATTTATTTTTTTTTATTATAGTTTTTATTATTATACTACACAAAAATGTTATTTCTTTCAACATTTATTGTTGGCTACAACATAAAACCCTGCAAATCCTTTGGCGCACGAATGCAACCGTCGTTCGTCAGTGGGTTCTTCTGTTATTCGTTTCAACATTTTGTTCATTTTGTTCCTTGCGTTCATTTCGCTAATGCACTTTTCGTGAAAATATCGTGTAAAATAATATTTTAAGTAATGCCACAAAATGAAGAGATGATAAAGTTTCAGTTTCGGCCACAAAGTGCGGCAACAATTGCAAAAATGCAATTTTTCAATTATGCGGCAGTCGACTGACGTTGTTGTGGGTGGATGGCTGACTGACTGACTGAGGTGGTGGCGGCGGCACAGAATTTATGAGTGCTGATAAAACTAAAATGAAATATAATGGGAAATAATACAAAGTACTAACTAAAAATAAAATTAAAAAAATTTAAAAAGAAAAAAGCTGCGCAACTGCAATAAAAATGCAATAACAGAGAATTATACTCCAAACTGCAGTAAAATATTTAATGAAAAAATACAGCGCAATTAATAGCATTCCAGAAATTTAAAAAATAAATATGTTTAAATTTTATATGTTGTTGCTTAATATAATTAAATTACATTTCATAGTAATTTTACATTTCATAGTAATTTTTACAACAGCTGGAAATTAATTTATTTTGTATATAATAAACTCATGATTTTCAAAATACTATGTTAAAAATATTATTTATCTTAATAAATAATTTAAAGAACAAATATTTCATATTAAAAAATTAAATTGTTTAATATTTAGTATTAGAAAGTTTTTTTTTAGGAAAACTAGGTGGACCCATTGCAGCTTTGCCCGTGCGCAATTTTGTAAAGGCCTATATCGCTTAACTCTATTCTTTGTAAGTCAGGACTTATAACATTAAAAATTTATTGATTTTAAAGGTGCCAGCCCACATTCTACATGGTGATTAGGATCTTCGATTTTTATAACTACTACTTTTAAAAGTAGCGTCGGTAGCTCAAGGTTAGTGCGTTGGACTGCGAGCCGAAAAGGTCCCAGGTTCAATCCTGGCCTGGAGCTAACAACATCTTTTCATAGAAACATTTTTCTATACCGCGCTACCTCCCGCCAGTAAATGGCAAACCTACGAGTAACTGGCAAACCTAAAACATTGCCTATGAAAAGCTCTCACCCCGCTTCTTATAGGACTGTAACGCCAAACTATTATTATTATTATTCTGACTTTTAAAAATAAGGAGTTTTCGCCTATTTATGGTTTTAATTATATAGGAGGTTTAATAACGTCCATATTGTAAGTATTGATTATAATTATTATTATAATCAGGGATCGCAACGAACTGCGATCGGAATCAGAACACTTTCAATTTTTTATATTGAAACCGGACCCAGAACTGTTATTAAAATAATGTTTGGAACCGGAACCGCGATTTAACAAAATCTTGGAACCATAGCCGGAACCGACATTTTAAAGGGGTTTAGTCTTTGATTATAACGATTCTTTGTTACCATTTTTATTCATCTATTATAAGGAGATCAGAAGATTTACAATTTATAAAGTTATGGTTATATAAGAGGTTCCACGTCCCTTTGTCCAATCTAATCAAAATTCAGCAAAAAGATAAACAATCGCAATATATATCACTAAGCAAATTTCATGACTGAGGCTCAAAATTAAAAATGAGAACAAAATGTAGATTTTTTAGAATTTTCCCATTTTTTCGCCGTAAAATGTTTCCTTGGGCGGAGACGAATACAACAAAAAAAAAGGCAGCTCAAACCGGACGATCCATTCTTGAGTTACGCGCGGTCTTACGTACTCTGTTTTATATATGGGAGCCTGAAGTAAAATAAATAATTTTTGTTGAATTTCATATTCCATAAACTGGTTCATGATCTAACTTTTTGCATTTATAGAATATCATTTATATGCATTTTAATTGATTTTTGAGCGATTTTTCATGATGAAAATTGTTGGGCTAAAGTGGGAAACTTCATAGTTTTTATAACAATGCTATTTTAGTTTATTTTCCATGTTTTATTTTTTCACAACAAAGTTAAATATATTAAGGATAAAAAAATTATAATAATGTAATAAAAAAAGAATGGTAAAGCAACAAAAAATAAGAAGAAAAAAAGTTTAAATTTATAAAAATCACAGTAGGGTCATTCCACGTCAGAAATATCAATATTGGCACGATATCTTCCGATTTTAATGAAATTTTGTGGATAGATAGTGAACGAAAATTAAAGTATAACTGTGTACTTAGTTTTTTCGATCTTCAACTCCAAGAAAGTTGTGCGAATCGAAACACCAAAATACTATATTAGATTATTATTTATATCTCTTTAACTAATTAACATATTTTAACGAAACTAATGGTTTATACAAGATTTATAATTACGCATTCCAACAAAAATAACAATTTTAAAAAATAAAGTACATTTAACTTAGAAAAAGTTAAAAATATTTTTCAAAAAAATTTATATAGAAGTATAAAAAACTAATACAAAAAATTAGAAAAATGTACATTGGCGGATAACGCATATATTCAATAATTTTGTAAGGATAATATTTCATAGATTTGATTTTAATAATTTACGGATCAAATTTCCACTATGAAAACCTGGGAAATAATGCAAAAAAAAAGTTGGCGGATCACGCCCATTTTTGGACCACATATTTTTGTATGAATTATAATAATACGTTTTAAATTTTATAACTATATCTTGAATACTTTTCGAGTTATTAGTTCTTAAAGTGTTATATAAAAGTGACTTGTATGGGAGGTGGGCGTGTCTGTTGACCGATTTGGCTCATTTTCAAACTCAGTTCCTACTTTTGGCTAAAATATATTGAGACGATATTCCATCGCATTCTGAGCAGTATTTCTCAAGTTATTCTGTATTCGGACAGCAAAACAGCAAGACGGACAGACAGACGGACATGGCTAAACGGACTCGGGTAGTGATGCTGATCTTTTCCATACCGGACACGCCTCCTAAGGGGCGTTACAATATATGCCCAGAGTTAATATACCCTGTACCTCATATCACAATTTTGTGAGTATAGGTTAAATTGTATTAAAACACTTAGGGAATTTTTTCATTATTATATTAAATTCAGCACTAAGAGAAGATTTGTCTTCAATGTATTATGGAATATTATTTTTCAACACTACTATATTTTATGTATTCAAAATAGAGGATGCAAAGGTACTAAAAACACGATTGATAATAATAATAATAATAATAATAATAATAATAATAATAGTTTGGCACTACAGTTCTATAAGAACTTAGGCCGAGCTCTCTCACTATTTTGAGCTGTGCGTGTTATATTTGTACTCAAAGTGGTGGGACCTACAGTTTATTGCCGAATCCGAACGGGGGGTGAGAGCTTATCATAGGCAATGTTTTACTCTCGGAGGTTTGCCATTTACTGCCGAGAGGTAGCGCGGTATAGAAAAATGTTTATATGAAAAGATGTTGTTAGCCCCATTCCAGGCTTGAACCGGGGACCTTTCGGCTCGCAATCCAACGCACTAACCACTGAGCTATCGCGGCTACAAAAAAATACGATTGATATTTTCATAAAAACGTTAAGTAAACGTAAAAACTGAGTATCTAGTCAAAATTTGCACCTGCAATTAAGTGTAGTAGTGTTATTTGGAAAAGGTGGATAAAAAGTTTTGTAAATATTATTATATTTAACTCCTAGTTTCTCTCTCCTCTGAATAACCATAAATCATTTTCTTGTATATCAGATCGGAAATGTTAAAAAGAAAATTATTATAAAATTCTTTAAAAAATCAAAATTTTTCTAGTTTAGATATAAATATCTTAAAAATACATATTTAAATAAGAATTCATTAGTATAGTAAAATTAGACTTGAGATTATGAGAATAGTTGCGTTTAGTTTTCAAGAACACTCGATTTACTTAATTTTTGAGAAAGTAGCTAAAAAAGGTCTAAAATATTGATTGAAACTTTCATTAAAAGGTACGAAAAAAAAAATTAAAATTGAAAAAAGCGAGTTGTAATTTTTAATGGACATATATTTGACATTTGATTTTTTGTTGGAAAAATTAAGATGTATTAAGCAAGGTGAGGAAAATTGAAATGGCGTTCTCTTTCAAAAATTTTATCGTTAAATTTTATTTTGTCAAAAATTAAAAATACATAAACAAAAATGTAAACAATAAAAAAAAATATATTGAAATAAAATTTTACGGCATACAAATAGAATTTGAAAAATAAAAACAAATTTGAATGAAATAACGTTTGCGGGCATTGACAAATTAAAAAAGGGTTACGTGGGAAATTTTCTCAAATTCTTTGAGCTCTCCAAAATTTCCTCACCTTCCTTAATACCTTGGGAAAAATTAATAGATATATTTTTTTAATTTGATATATTTGTATATATAATAATTTATAGCAACTACTTTTATAGTATGAGTATGACTGTATATTTGTTATAGTACCTGCTTTATTAAATTTATTAAATTTAATTGAATCTGAAGTATAATTTTTGTTTTAAAAACTTTTTCATAAATATGGCAAACTTACCTTTTGCTCATGTTGTTGCTGCGAATGATGTTTTTGTTGTTGCTAATGTTGTTGTATTGCAGTTCTGTTTTGCTGTTATAACATTTTTGTTGTATACTTATTGTATTGTTTTTGTAATTTGAAGTATTGTCTGATATGCTGTGTTCTGATTCATATCATATTTTTGCACTTTTTTTCTATTCACAAACTCATGAAAATCATGAGCAAAAATAAAACAAAAATTAAAAATAAAAAACACTGATATGGCAACGCCACATAGACGAGGCATCGACGAGAACGCCATTTTGTAACGGTAGCGCTAACTTTTAATTAGTATCGATGTGTAACGAAGCGTTGAGTGCTGATTGAAAACTTTGTGTGCAGGTTGTAATGCAATTATGATGCGTCGAACAAAAGGCAACACAAGTAACGGGGGAAAAACGAAAAACGAAAAAAATATCGCAATACTGTTGGCAACAGATTGATGAATCACAGATCAGGCAGAGTTCAATGAACATACGCATGAATGAGCAAATGTTGTATTTTTGCAGATATCTGAAAAAAAACAAAAAAAAAATATAAATTTTAATAATGAAATAAAACAATTTAAAATATTTTAAAAAGATTATTTTACAATTTTATTTCCTTTTCTTAGCCAAGCTTAATGCGAAATCATTGCTGACGCCTTAAAGTATGCAGCACTTCACTAACTCTATTCATAAATCAAAGTCAACAGCGTATGCAAAACGAAAGGAGAAAAACAAAAATGCAAACAGCTTCTGCATAATGAAGATAATAAAAAAAAATATATTAAAGAAGAACAAAACAATGAAGTGGATAAAAAAGCAAAAGATAAAAGAAGAGTGAAGTATATGAGAAGAATAATATAAAAAATGTGTGAAATGCTGGCAAAGCATTTGCAAAAGATGCCGTATATGGCGTAGATAATGCGTGTCAAAAAGGTAGATAAAATGTATACTGAAATCTTAGAATTTATTCAGTGACAGATAAAGCGGAAGTCTGAATGAAGTGTTAGAAAAAAATTATGATTTATATTGCATATTCTGTGGTAATTTCAAAACACTAAAATATTTTTATTTTTTTTTACACCATTTTAAATACTTTTTCCATAGTGCAAAAAGGTGTTAATATCAAAAATTTGAAAAATCAATAAAAAACCACCAACCCTAACCTCACGCTTTATAAATAGTATTAAACAAAAATAGTATTAAATAAATAGTATTAAAAATAGTATTAAACAACTTAAAATACTTTTTATAACTTCTATTAATTCTTTTTTACCAGAACTTTATATAGTAATTCTGTAATACTTTTTGATTTTGAACTTTTAGTGCTACTTTTTCATACTATCTTTTCATACTATCTTTTTAATACTATCTTTTTCATACGTCTTTTTCAAACCTACCTTTTCAAGACTACCTTATCATTTTTTTTTGGCCAATATTTCGTTTTAATACTAATTCAAAACTAACTTTTTTCAATTTTATTTTTCAAAACTATTCCCCAACATAAAAATATATAAATTTTTTCAATACTTCTTATTCTAGAACCATATTACCAATATCTTACGACAGTATTTTCCACAATATGTTCATTAACTCAATGCTTCGATGTCCTATTTTTCAATTTCATTACTTTTCTTTATTTTTTTCAAATCTCTACTACTTTTTCTACTACTTTTTTTAGTACTTTTTCTACTACTTTTTTGAACTTTTTCTACTTTTTTTTCTGAATTTTTCTATTTTTTTTTAATTACTTCAATTTCTATATGTTTCAATACTAATTTAAAACTACCTTTACTTCTTCTTTACCCATATTCCCAATATATTTTCTCTTTCTTTCGACAGTATTTCCCTCAATATTTTCTTTAACACAAAGCTTCAAAATTATTCGATCTACTATTTTCCCTTTTTTCAAATCTATAATACTACCTTTTCTACTACTTTTTTTTAGTAGTTTTTCTAGTACTTTTTCTACTACTTTATTAGTACTTTTAGTATTTTCCACAATATGTTCATTAACTCAATGCTTCGATGTCCTATTTTTCAATTTCATGACTTTTCTTTATTTTTCCAAATCTCTACTACTTTTTTTAGTACTTTTCCTACTACTTTTTTAAACTTTTTCTACTACTTTTTTCTGAATTTTTCTACTTTTTTTATTACTTCAATTTCTATATGTTTCAATACTAATTTAAAACTACCTTTACTTCTTCTTTACCCATATTCCCAATATATTTTCTCTTTCTTTTGACAGTATTTTCCTCAATATTTTCTTTAACCCAAAGCTTCATAATAATTCGATCTACTATTTTCCCTTTTTTTAAATCTAAACTACTACTTTTTTACTACTTTTTTTTAGTAATTTTACTAGTACTTTTTTTACTACTTTTTTTTAGTAATTTTACTAGTACTTTTTCTACTACTTTATTAGTACTTTTTCTACTACTATTTTAGTACTTTTTCTACTACTTTTTTCTGATTTTTTTTATTTTAATACATTAATTTCTATATAATTCAATACTAATTTAAAACTACCTATATTTAATAATATTTTTTCGAAACTCTTCCCCACAAACAATTTTACAAAAACTTCTTATTCTATACTTCTTATTCTATTTCAATATTTCTTATTCTATACCCACATTCCCAATATATTTTTCTCTCACTTCCGACATAATTTTCTCCAAATTTTTATTCAACTCAAAGTTTCAAAATAACTCAATCTCCTCTTTTTCAGTTTTATTATTTTTATTATTTTTTTTATATTTTTTCAAATCTCTACTTTTTTTCTACTACATTTTTTGATACTTTTTCTACTACTTTCTTAGAACTTTTTCTACTACAGTACTTTTTCAAATACTTTTTTATAACTATAATTTCCTTTTTAATTATTTTTATATATATTATTTTTTTAATATTTTTAAGTTTTCAAAATTTTGACTTGCATTTTCCACAAATTTGTTTACTTTCTTTAATATATATTTCATAGCTAATCTTCGCCCAAATACTTTTCATTCTTCAGCAGTTTGTGTCAAAAGGAAAAAAAATACAACGAAAAACCTTCGCTGTCTTCTGTCAAACAACGACAGCACTGCTGAGAATAAAATATTAGCCATGTAGCTGCTCCTCAGCGGTAGCAGTAGAAAAATGCTGGAAAAACAAAAAAATAAAAATGGTTGGAAAATCATGTGCTTAACGCACATATGCGAAGGAAAGGCAGCCATATTAAATGCAGCCACAAAACGTTACACATCGCGGTGCATGTGATGAATTTCTCAACATACGCAGTCAAAGTGTCAGCAAAAAAAAAAAGTAGTAGTGAAAAAAAAAACGTTTTGCAACAACAAGGTATTTTCAACAACAAGAACAACATATTTTCTGCCACAACTATTTTTTTCTAGTAAGAAAATATTTTCAGCTACAACATATTTTTAGCAACAACATAGTTTCAGCAACAACATATTCAGCAACAACATATTTTCGACAACAACATATTTTCGACAACAACAAAAACAACAACAACTGCCAACAACTCTGTCCGCACATTATAATAAATGCAAGAGAAAAAGCACCGCATGTCGCTTCTGCCGCTGGTGGCGCGTGCTGCCAGTGTTGCCAACGCACCGCAAAATCGCACTAAAGTTTTCAGGACTCGTACGCCGTCGTCGTCGTCGCGTGTTGAAATATGCAAATAGTGTTGCCATCGACAGCTTTGTGCGATGCGCGCAAAGATTTTGCAAATGTTGCAATTTTTGTTTGTTTTTTGAAATTTTATTTTTATTTTAGACTATTTTTTATTTTATTATATTAAAAAAAATATATTTTTATTTTGTCAAATTTTAAAGTATAGTTATAGTGTTTTATAGTAGCTGCTGCAGTTGATGTAGCTGTTTTCTTTGCTTATGTTGTCGTCTTGATATTGCTGCCATTGTCTAAACTTATTGTTGGCGCCCACATATGCTCATAAAACTGCAACCGGAAACGGAAACAAATGGTTAAAGTTACCATAGCATAAATTTCCTTTTTGCTGCTACTTCAAAACTGCTTCAATACCTGCGGCACAAAGACGTTGCTGCGTTCGTACTAAAAAAAAGGAAGATTTTTCTACAAGACGCCCTCTACTTTTTGCGCGACTGCAGTAAAAGTTAGTGCCCATTTTTTATGCACCATTTCTTCAATCTTTTCAAAGACTTTCCTGTGTTGGCCAATTGCCTTACTCTTACGCACTGAGGGTTGTCAACGTTAGGTAATTAAAATAACTTTTGAATATTCATGTTATACTACTACTTTTTCAATACTTTTTCTCAATACTTTTTTTCATACTTTTTTCAATACTTTTTTCAATATTTTTTTTTCAATACTTTTTTCAATACTTTTTCAATACTTTTTTTCAATATTTTTAAAATACTTTTTTAGCTCGATAAAAATTTGTCTATACTATTTTTTCAATACTTATACTTTTCTAATACTCTTATTCATACCTTTTTTTAATACTATTTTTTCAACATATACTTCTTTTTTAATACTAATTTTTCAGTACTAATAGTAGTACTTTTTCTATACAATCTTTATAATATGTACTACCTTTTCAATACTACTTGTCCAATACAACATCCCGTGTAGGAAATGCCAGGGCCTGACGACGGGCTGAAGACTCAACCAGCACTGGTAGACCAATGATTGGTTAATAAACCTTCGCCCAAGACTTAGCCAGAACTGGGACCAAGCCCTGGTAAGTTAGTTCTCGCCCAAGACTCAGACAGAACTAACAGACATATGCTTGGGTACCCATGTAGAAAACAACTGGCTGGGCAACGGGCATAAGGCATATCCAACCTTGGCCGTCCAAGGAATGGCTAGGCTAATTGGAACTTTAATAGTCTCAGCCATGATTGGACTTAGACTTGGAAGTCTTGGATAACTGATATTTTTCCAAAAGCCACCCAAGACATATTGAATATGTCTTCGTGAGTGGAGATTTAGCCAGTACCAAGCGGCCAAATCATACTTCAATTAAAAAAAAAATTAAAAAAAACCTGATGGGACTCGAACCTGAATTTCCTGCGTACAAGTCCGAAGCTCTACCCATTACGCAATCAAGCTTACTTGATTCGAAGCATTTTTCAAAATCTTGAACTTTATAAGGACTGCGTCGAATAAAATTGTCCGTTACATATCTTCCCATAATGTGCTATTGCAAGATTCAAATTAAAAAAATTTGATCATAGTAGCTCTGAATTAAATGGCAGAAAATAATTTGTGTCAGTTATAGTCAATACAAAATTTATTTAAAGCGAAAATGGCAAACGAAGTGGAAGTGCGAGAAAATATAATTAAAATTTTTCAAAAACAACCCAGTTGGTCTTTTAAAAAAATTGCCAAGGAGCAATCAACGGCTTTTTAGGAAGACCTGAGTATTGATCGGAAGAAAGATTCTTGTTAAAAAAATCGCCCACATGATCGTGAAAAGTCGAACAAGGTTGTGAATATTTTAAAGAAAGATCCAAGCATATCCGGAATGATTTTGGCGAGAAATGCAGATTGCTCAGAATCTTTCGTGCGCAGGACTAAGAAAGAGGCTGGGCTGAAGACGTACAAGGTCCAAAAAGTTCCGGATATAAATGCCGTCAAGAATGAAACCGCAAAACAACGAGCTAAAAAGCTGAACCAAGATTTTTTTTTTAAAATTCGATTGCTGGACGACGAAACTTATGTTTTAGCGGACTTTTCTCAGCTACCTGGGCAGGAATTTTATACAGCCGATTCTCGAGGAAATGTCGCTGAAAAATTCAAATAAAACAAAAAAATGACAAAATTCCCAAAGAAATTCCATGTTTGGCAGGCAATTTGCAGTTATGGAAAAAGGAGCAGCTCATTCGTGACATCGGGTACAATTAATAGCGAAATATGTGAAGGAATGCTTGCAAAAGAGATTGCTTCCATTTTTACGCCAACATGAAGTGTCCACATTTTTTTGGCCTGACCTCGCTTCATGTCACTACAGCAAATCGGCCTTAGAGTGGATCCAACAAAATGCAGTGATTTTGGTGCCTAGAGAAGCCAATCCACCAAACTGTCCAGAACTCAGGCCGATTGAGAGATACTGGGCTTTAGTAAAAAGGGAGATGAAGACAACAAAATCAAGACTTTAAAAGACAGTGGTCTTCAGCAGCTGTGAGAGTGTCGGACACTACCATTACAACATTAATGGAAGGGGTTCCGGAAAAATTAAAAATTTTTATTAAAAAATATTAATTTCTGGTTTTTTATATTTTTTTTTAAATCTAAAAATAATTTGCAAAATAAAATATTTTATTCTATAAAAATTCGATTACTAGATTTCTAGATTTTTTCATTTTTGTAGCGGACAATTTTATTCGACGCAGTCCTTAATTTGAAAATGTTTGTTACTTTAGCTGCGTTTTTTTCATAATTTAAATTTGAGCCGGAACAAATTTTATACGCAAAACAAAAACAAATTTGAGCTAGATAGATTTATCGAGCTTAAATTGTTTTTGTTTTGCGTACAAAATTTGTTGCAGCTCAAATTTAAATTATGAAAAAAACGCAGCTATTATAAAAAAATTTACAAAATTGAAAAAAAAAAACATACATTTTGTTTTTGAAGCAAAAATCTCAGACAATATAAGTTAGATGCGTAGCCTAACAGGGAGAGCAGTGGACGTTAACTTCCGAGTCAAGAGTTCGATTCAAGTTTGTGACAACTGAATTTTTTTCTACAATGATTAAATTACTTAAAATTGGAAAAATTGGAAATTGTATATAATAAATGAGAAATAAAATAAATAGAATGGAAGAAAAAGAAAACAGAGAAAAAAAAAATGTTTTTTTTTTTTGAATTTTTGAGTCTTGGCCGAATACTTAGAGCCAGTCTTGCGCCCTTCTTATCATTCCAAGGCTTAACCAGTATTTATCCAGTTCTGGGTACCAGATCTGGCCCAGAGCAATGCAATCTATAGGTTTTTATTTGTATATTAAAAATAAGAAATATTTAAAATGGCCTTGAAATCCGATAGCAAATTTTTTAAAAATAAAACGGTAGGGGAACGAAGGGTAAAATAGGACACAGGGTAATGTGGGAAATTTAATTTTTTTGACATGTTTTTGAACTTAGAAAAATAAAAACAATTGTCAAGTGCTTCTTAATATGGCATTAACTTTTTCATCTATGACTATAATCAAATTTATACCTTTTTATGGATTTCGAGAACAAGCAAAAAAAAAAAATTTTGAAAGTTTTTTTAGAATGTTGGTGTTTGCTATCAAAAAGTGAGAATTTTCGTCGTTTGGAATTAAGATGGTATTTTTAAATGATCGCATATTGTTTTTTAAATACAGACGGAGTTTTCAACTAATTTATCATTGCTTCAATGGTGCTAAGTTGTGTTCAAAGTACGATATTGGCGTAAGGTAGGTACAAATTTCTGGGGAAAAGTGGAAAATATATTTTAAGCAATGTTTGTGTCAATTTTCGTGAAACTATTTTATTATATGATTTATTTAATTGGTTTAACCAAGAACAAACTTCAATCGGTGCCACAAATCAAAGAAAAGCAACATTTTGACATCACCTGAGATTAGATCTGAATTGCAGAAGAAAGCCGAGAAGGGAACCTTTAACAGGAGCAACAAGAATACATCGGTAAGTATTCTTCAACTTTATCAGAAGAAGAACTTTCTACAATTTATATGAATAAAAATGCCGAAGAAATTAAATTTCAACAATTCAGTGAACGGACCGTATTTTTGAAATGTGCGAACCTGACGACAAGCAACATCACTTCTCTCCATTGTCACTCAGAATAGTCTGACTAGAACCAAATCGTATTTACTTAACATAACGACTGAGATGTTTATGAATTTTAACTTTTTGTTTTTTCATATTTTTCTTGCATTACAATTCTTTTTTCATTAACTTATTATAATTATTTTTTGTTGTGAAAAAAAAAACATTAAAATAAAAGACTAAAATAGCATTTTGGTAAAAATTTTGAAGTTTCCCACTTTACTCCAACATTTTTAAATAAGTGCAAAATTGGGCTGTTTGGAAAAGTCGCTCAAAAATCAATTTAAAGGCATATAAATATAATTCTATTAATGCAAAAAGTAAGATCAGGAACCAGTCTATAGAATAGGAAATTAATAAATTATTCAAATTTACTTTTTTGGAGGAAAATCAAAACGTATCCCCCTTTACCTCAGGCTCCCCTATATTCAAAAAACTTTAAAAATTTTAATAATTGGACATATTCTGAAATTCATTTTCGATTCAAATTTCAATATTTGAGAACTAAAATCAATTTGAAATTTGATTTTTTTTATTGGAAAATTTAAATTTTACATTGTTCTGAAGTTTGAAGTTGAAATATGTCGGAATATCATATATTAAGAAAAATATTTAGAATGGAGAAATATGTGGTCAACTCTACTTGCAACATATATATGTGTGTGTAAAATATATTTGTGTGTGTGTTGCATATAAAATGTCTATTATCTGGATGGTGCCTGCAGGTGGTAAAGCAAAAAAAAAATCTTGTTTCATGGTGTAGCTATCTGTGGCCTTTTGTTTGGATTCAGTTGAAGCTTATGTAAAAACTACGCAATAATTTTAGCTGCTTAAGTGAAATCTAATGCTTGTAATTTAGTTAAACGTTACCGAGGCAAAAATGAAATTGATCAAATTATATGGGGTTGGAACATTTTAAAACTTCTTATGCTACGCACTGCACTGCAACGAACTGGAGCTAATTGAGAAATTTATTTAAATTACTGTAATTATGTGGTGTTGGCGTTGGTTGTTCGAGGAGTTCAGCTCAAGAAATATTGCTGTATAATATTGACAGCAGAATGTTGAGTGAATAGCAGCAAATGTCCATAGTAATTTACTTAAAGTAGAGGATTTTGTGTGCATAATTTAATACGCAGTTATAAACTAATACTTTAAACTATTAATTTTCCAAAAAAAATAAAATATTTCTTATGAAAATTAAAATCTTATAATATGAAAACAAAACGGTGTAACCAAAATTTGTGTGAACTGCCTTTTAAAGTGTAGAATTTTTTAAAATAATTTTTGTTTTTTAAAATTCACTGAGAAATCTATTTTTGACCACCCCACACATAGTTATGATTTATGGTGGGTTCCAAATATTTCAAACAGCAACTATTTAAACTTAAATTTATAATTTATGCTCACCTGTAACAACCATTTTGTATTGCAAAACTAAAAAATAGTTAATATAAAGTTTTTCTATTTCACAAATAAAATATTTGGCAGCTTTAAAATCACACCTCTTAGTTTTTGAGTTCTTTGCACATTGATTCGACTTGCCGAAACATGCAAAAACATAAAAATTTTATTTCACTTATTTTTGGTGTTTTTTTCTTTTTAATTATTTTAGCACTTCATATTATATTTATTAACTATCAAATTTATAAACTTATTTCAATATAATTTACACTTTAATTCAATTGAAATTTAACACAAAATAGAACAAATTACAAAAATATTGTTTTGCACAACCATACGGGAGTAAGACACGCACTAAACTGATCGTCGCAATGCATGAGAGCGGGAGAAGACAATGCGTAAGGAGAGCGCGTATGCAATGAATTGTTGTTGTTATGCCACTGTAAAAGGAGAGTCATGCAGATAAGCACAATACGAATAACGTTATCTTTATAATATTATAAACTTATTATAATATATTTTCAGTTTAAATCAATTTAAATTTAACACAAAATAAATGAAACTAATAAATTTTATTTTTGCACAACCAATCGAGATGAAGACACGCACTAAACTGATCGTGGTACTGCAAGAGATGGGGATAAGACAAAGAATAAGGAGAGCGCGTATGCAGTGAGTTGTTGTTGTTGTTATAATGACACTTTGAGAGGGGAGGCATGCAGATGAGCACAATGCGAATAACGTTATTGGTGTGCAACTCTTTCTTTTTATAACTTTCTTCAACACGATTGAATATTTTTAGTGTTGGGAAATGTAATTTTAAATTGACAGCACATAAGTGTTGGTAGACCAAGCACTAATTTCTATTAGATTTGTAATAGATTTTAAATATAATGTACCAACAAACCAAAAAGAGAAGATATTAGAAATCAAAGTCAATTCTTTTTTGAAAATTTGTTAAAAAAAAACGTTTAACTTCTAGTAAACCATAAATAATTGAATTTTAACTAATCATGTTGCAAATTTGAGCCACATTTTCCAGCTACAAGCTGGAATAAACATTTTACTTACTTTTGTGAATATTTCAAAAGATAATGTGATAAGAAACGGAAAATATAGTGTAAACATATTCTTAAAACATTTAAGTTCTCCCACGACTTTTGGGTTGAAAGTGTTTCAGGCTAGGAGTGCAAATTATTATTTTTTTTGGAGCGGTATTTTTTATTTCAGAGCTCTGGTTAGAAGTTCAATGAAAACGTAAATTTTTATATTTATGTATTATTTTATCATTGCTTGAAATTGATATTTGTTGCATAAACTTGTTTTCGAATTGTACGTTGTTTTTGTCATACAAAAATATTTGCACAATTTTCTATCGACATTTTTCGAAAATTGTTTTTTTTGTCGAATAAAAATTATATTTAACAACTTTTTTTTGTTGGAAAATGTTGTTTTCGAATATTACGTTGTTTTTATATCACAATAATTTATTTTTTTGTATACAGAAAAAACAATGTACCTCATATTGATGAATTTCGTTCTTCAAACCATGATTCATTGTATTGAAGAACTATTTATAATATCAATGACTAACGACATCAATGTTATGAATGCGATCATAAATATGATGAACGCTTGGTATCTGTCGAAAAAGTGTTCTTCAATATTATGAACTGTATGCGAAGAATACGTTTCATCATATTAATGAACAAGAACATAAAATACAACATATTTTACTTCATTATGAAGAATGCTGTTCATCAAACTAAATAAAAAGTTATATTTTTTGCTGTACAGTTCTCAAGTAGTTCTTGTATGTTATCTATATATATAAAACTCTTGGTTCGTCTGTCAGTCCGTCGGTCTGTCTGTCTGTTTGTTCCAGCATCACGTCTAAACCGCTAAAAATTTTGGACCAGGATACTATGGAGTCCGGAGGGTGTCATAGGCTATATATGGGCGAGATTGGACAAAGGGGCGTGGCACCTCCCATACAACCTAATCTTTCAAAACGACATATCTCGGCACATACACAAGCTAAGAAGATGAAAAAAAAAACTCAAATACAAAAAAAAATATACAAAAGAAAAAACACAAAAACAAAAGCAAAAATCAAACACAAAAACAAAAGTAAAAGCACAAAATTCAAGCAATAATTCAAAAACAACAGAAAAACAAACTTAATATACCCTGTACATCATAGGTGTGGGGTATAATAAAAAGGATAGAAAACAAAATCAACCACATTAAAATTCACCACACTAAAATTTACCTCACTAAAACTCATCACACTAAAATTCACCACACTAAAACTCACCATACTAAAATTCACCACACTCAAATTCAAAACATTAAAATTCACCACACTCAAATTCACCACACTAAAACTCAACACAATAAAATTCACCACACTCAAATTCACCACAATAAAACTCACCACACTAAAACTCACCACATTGAAACTCACCACATTGAAACTCACCACACCAAAATTCATCAGACTAAAATTCACCACACTAAAATTCACCACATTAAAACTCACCACATTAAAACTCACCACACTAAAATTATCCACACTAAAACTCACCACAATAAAACTCACCACACTAAAATTCACCACACTAAAACTCACCACACTAAAAGTAACCACAATAAAACTTCTACTGGGAAAAACTCTACGGGGAAGAATTCTACGGGAAAGAATTTTACTGAGAAGAATTATACGGGGAAGCACAGTCTGAGAAAGAATTGTATATGAGAATAGTTGTTTTAGCGTAGAATTAGTTTGGTTTTGGTTACTACATTTATAAAACCAATAAAAAATACGTCCACGGGTCCCTGATATAAATAATAAAAATGTTATTTATATTAATAAAATTGCTCCATAACCTTGCATTCAAAAAATTTTTGCACGAGGCGTGTACGGGTCCAGCTAGTTTCTTATATAATGCTAGCTCGACGTGCATAAATTAGTGAAATGTTTTATAATATATTTATTTATAATTACAACTTTTTACTAATTTATAAAAAATATATTTAAAACAAAATTTTAGTTTGCAGAATTTTTATTTTAAAAAAAAAATTTTCAATTTTTTTGTTCGAAATTTTTTTTAGTTTAAATTTTGTTTTCTAATTTTTTTTTTATTTGAAATTTTTTATTTTCGAACTTTTTCTGTTATTTTTCAAATACAACTTTTAAAACAACACCTTTTTTTCGAATTATACTCTAAATTTTTTTTTTAGATATTATGAACAAACTCATCAATATGAATCGTCATTCAAATTCAATATATTGAATATTTCGTTCTTCACTGTGATGTTTAATAGTACGAATAATATCATTTATATAATGAAAATATTCATCAATATGTCATCAATATGATGAATCTGGTAGTTTCTGAAAAATTCTTAATATTTATGAATAATTCATCATATTGTTGATTTTGATTTAATATTGATATTTTTTTTTGTTGGAAAATTTCTTTTTCGAAATTTTTCGAACATTGTTGTTTTTGTTGAATACATTTTTTGTGGTTGGAAAATGTTGTTTTCGAACATTACACTTTTTTTGTCGCACAAACATTTTTTTTATGACACATTTTTTTATGACACATTTTTTTGAACGTTTTTATTTTAGTAAATTTTTTTTTTATTGTGTATTTTTGTTCTCGAAAAAAAAACAATTAAAGACGTAAAAACAAGACAAAAATCAAAAGACAAGACATAAACTAAAAACAAACAAAAAATGTATTTATTCCAAAGATATTGTTCTTTCTTTTAACTACATAATTTTTTTAGTGCATATTTTGAAGCAGTACCTAATATTAAAGATGATTTTCCTAAAATCAATTAAACTAATTAAACTTCAAGTCTACAAAGTTTCACTTAATAAAGTACAAAAAACTCTTTGTGACTAATTGAAAAACACTCGAACTCAAAGGCATAAATAACATTTGGCGAATACGTTTTGTAAAGCTATTTTAAGAATGGCGCCGTCCGGAAAATTGCAACTACTTAAAGGGCTGCAAAAGTGCAATAAATCCACTTTGCAGCCATTAATCTAGTAATTTTTCTCTTAAATCATCGAAATTAAGCCCATTTCCGGTGCAGACGTTGTGCGACGCGTCAGCGCACGACTTCCGGCAGCAAAACTACCTGCAGCGGCGGCACAAATCACGCACGTACCGCCAGCAGCAAGAAATGCACAAAAAGTACGAGAAGTATGATAAAAAATAAATGAAAAATGAGCAAAGAATGAAAAGTAGAGAAAACGTAAAGGACTAAAAAAGTAAAATCCAAAAAAGACAAAAATAACAAAGTACATTCTGTGAGTTTACAAGAAAATACGTGACGCGGTGCGGTGTGAAGGGAAAATATAGAAAAACTGCCATTTAAGTCAGAAATATATATAATTCTTGGCATTTGCCTCGGCCACACTTAAAATTCTACAACGCATCGAATCGAATGAAGTCGCGCCAAATGGACTCGGGTTGCACAGGACATGAATGACACACCTTATCTCGTGCCGTTTCTTGGCGTTTCTTTCCCCGTGTGCACTGAGTGTGAAAATGCTTTTTAGAACATTTTCTACGTGCTAGAGTCAAACTTTTCATATCATATTTTACAGATATTTGTGTTCATATCACAGACACACACATTCGAACTTAGGTAATATTTTACTGCAAGTTGTTATTGCGTCGTTCGTCGTCCTGTTGGCAACAAAAATAAGTGCCACTCAACGATGCGTTTAACATCTATCATCAGCGATTAAGGTGCGTGTTTAATGTGTTACTGGTTAAGCTCATTGGCCTCTTTAGTGCTCTGCTCGGACCGGTGTGAATTGTTTTGATAGTTGTCTGTCTAGACGTTATTAGTTTTATTTAAGTTTAATGCAAATATAAAATCATAAACTTTATTTATACATTCAAAGCATAAATTTTAATTAGTGTTTTGGTTAGATCTTAAAAGGTCATTCAAGAATACTATGTTATGTACCACGACTTTGTATTGATGAAGGTTCATTTTTGGATTAGGGAGTATTTGATATTCATATATAAAATGATTATGATAACTAAATAGGCATTGGTGTCTGCAGGTCGTTTAATTAGTTAGTATGTTAGATTAGGAACGAAAAATCCCAGCGACTTTTAAAATAAAAAAATTGAAATTTGTTTCTATACGACGCTACACCCAGAAAAAAATTCCCTAAAATCCTATTAAAATTCGTCAATAGAACAATTATTGATTTAATAGTATACAAAAAATAAATCTTTTCATATAAACTCAATGGCAATGTCATGGTATATTCTAGTATTTAATGGTATTTTCCGATTAAAATAATAATTTATATAGTATTTTTTTCTGGGTGTATCTCTCGGTAGTCAATGGCAAACCTACTAGAGTAAAACATTGCCTTTGAAAAGCTCTCACCCTGCCGTTCGGATTCGGCATTAAACTGTAGGTCTCACCACTTTTATTAAAAATATAATACGCACATCTCAAAGGGTGAGAACGCTCTTCAAGACTTTAGCGCCAAACTATTATAGAGATTCCTTCACATTGATACCGTTTTCACTGCTTGGAAAATGTGGGGTGAGAACCCTACCATGTTGCGATGTCTTGGAAATCAAATGACAGTTACTTTTAGTTTACGATCTCAGACATTTCTGCACTTTGCAGTTTCCTGATACGTAGGGGAGACCGGGGCTAAGTCGACACCAAGATAAATAGTTTTACCATTACTCATATTACATTTTAGCTATTTTTTGCAGTAATTTCTTAAATCATGGTCAAATGATTGACAAGTCTCCTTATATGGTAAGAACGGACTATTTTGTAAAACTCATAGAATAAAAAATTTCATCAATTGTATTTTCGCGGCATCTACTTTGAACAAATGCTTTTGTGACGACCTTAACCCACGAGACTTAGTATAATATTATTGGTATAAAAATGTGAATCGAATGGAAAAATAAAATAAAAATCAACACACCATAATAAGTGAACCCCATACTACATAAAACTCGCAACAAAATATATAAATAATCAAAACTTTAATAGCAAGTACCAGTTTACTGCGGCATCAGTATCTAACATTTGGAGTCAAAAACACACATTTTATTACATAAAAACTGAAGTTCAAGCACAAAATGGATTTCCCTTTTTTTTGTAATAGTGGCACACATTCGTGTTTTAATGCAAAAATTGACTTTACCCCGGTGTCGACTTAACCCCGGTCTTCCCTAGTCTGTGGCTTTGATTGCCGCTTGGCTATCAATTATGATAGCAATGTTTCTGTTGCATAGTGTGATTAGACTGAGAATTTTGCAGGTTTCTCTAATTGTAAGTAAATCTGCTTCGAAAACCTTTGCGTGATCTGGGAGCCGGATAGATTTGGATATACTGAGAGATTCCAAAAAAATACCTGTACGACAATCCATTTTCGAACCGTCATTGATGATAGTTGTGTTCAAAGACCTATTTACGAAAATTTTCCTTCATTCTAAGAAACCAGTTGCTATGACCGTATGATCTTGCAGTCCAGCAACCAGCAGGATACATCAAAATTTATGTGAAGGTCGATTGGGAGTATATTGAGCAGTACATTAATGGTATAAACCTCTTCGAGAACGACCGAAGAGTTCGTCCCGATTCGTGCCGTCCTCTGAACATTCGAAATTCTTTTAATGTTGTAGTCATCACTATTTTTTTTTTTTGTTTTTTACAAATTAACCAACGCTCAGGGGATGCCCTCTATTCAGGCAATGCACAGTGTTGATAGTAAAAAGGGATGATAGGTTAAATGGAGGGGGGAAAGATAGAGTAGTGTCGGTGAATGTTTGTTTTGAACTTGCCAATATCAAAAATGTCGGGAAAAACGGACGCAGGGAGATTGTTCCACAAACGAAGGGGTGGGCTTGGTTTGATGCCCGAGAACGAGAAAACACACGACCTGGTGGAATAAGGCCACGTCAGCAGGAGTGAAGTATGTTTTACACCGTTTTAAAAACCGAGGCACTTGGCCGCTTCTTTCGACACATTAAATATGTGATCATTCCAACGGAAATCACATTGAATTGACATGCCCAGATCGTCAAGAGCAGCTGACTGCTCTGGGAGGGGTGAATCCATCCATAAGGTCATTATTGAGCGTGTCATTCATAGTGCGTCTTTTACTCTCAATCTCCAAAGAGTTTGGGCGCTTGTTGAACGAGTATGAATGACAAATATTACTGTCATCTGCAAAGGAATGAATTGGGTTCTGGGTCAACGACAGAAGGTCATTGATAAATACCAGAAATAGGGACGGGCATAGGACGGAACCATGCGGAACTCCAGAATTGATGGAATGTTCTGAAAAAACACCATTCATCGCAACTCGTATAGAACGACCCTGGAGAAAACTCGATATCCATCGAGTAAAAGATTCACCGACACCAAATGCAATTAGTTTTGAAACGAGAGCTTTATGCCACACTCGATCAAAAGCCTTGGAAATGTCGAGAGCAACAGCCTTACTCTCCCCGAAAATGTGAATACAATTATTCCACTTTTCGGAGAGGATCGCCATCCAGTCACCTGTGGATCTGGCCTTAAGGAAACCATATTGGCGTTCACTAAGTAATTCGTTTTGCTCCAGATAGTTCACAAGGTGGAAGTTAATTACGCTCTCCATTACCTTGGTGGGTGCAGAACATATTGCAATGGGTCGGTAATTGGCAGGGTTCGTAGCCTCGCCCTTTTTCGGGACTGGCTGGACATTGGCAACTTTCCAACAAGATAGAAAAACTTCTGTCGTGTAGGAGATGTTGAAAAGGTTACGCAACGGACAAGCCAGCGTTGACGCACACTTCTTCAACACATTGGCATATATGCCATCTGGCCCAGAGGCTTTGTTAATGTTGAGGTTTGCTAAATAAAGGTTCCATAAATAAAAAAGAACTGTTTCATCAAAACAAACAACAAATATTTATCATTTATTCTTTTTTTACATTTTCCACGATTTTTCATATCAAAATTTCTTGACTTTTGCTTTAAAAATTCTTAATTCTTAAATGCACTTTTTTTAATTTTGAAGTCCGCAAGGAACAAACGAAGAATTTTTGATCTGGTTCAAGTAAGTTACACCTATGAGCAAAGTCGTAGAACAACAAACGTTGTCCATAATCGCGAGTTCTATAATATACATGTTTTTCAGCTCAAGAAACAAAGTCAGGCTTTTAAGGGGGGAGATAAATCCTTCTTGGGGTTTTCCTGTGCAAACAAATTTTTTGAACTGGGTGTTGCCTAGATTAGACTGAATAATTCTCATTCTTGGCATGGTGATAATCCAATTTCTGAGAAACTCCTCGACTCCTAATGGGGTCAGGGATTTTTGAATTGCTTCAGTGTGTACGTTGTGAAAGGCCCTTGTAAAGTCTAGAAAGACTGCCAGGGTGAATTGTTTACGATGAATGGAATGTTCAATTATACGCACTCCCACGTTAATAGTCGCGCAGTTAACCGGCACTTGAGATAAGCATGTTTCGTAGTTGATGATTTAACATGGATATCTATGAAGCGTTCAGATATCTCCAGCAGAAAAGAGGACAAGCTGGGTCTGATTCTTTCGCGAGTTCGGGGCCCATTTGCTGGTCTTTGGGATGAAGACTACGTGAACGCTCGGAATGGCGTATTACACTACACAACAAAATGAGAAAAAAAGTTTGCGCAGTAAATTCCATTATTTTTGTATTATTGGAAATGACTCGCAGAATTTGAATATATGAATTAAAAAAAATTCTACGGATAGGTTTACGAGATTTCGGGCAATATCTTTTGTACTGAGCTTTCAAAAAGGTGGTCACATATATTTGTAAATATCTCGCGTTTATAAAACCCATAAACTCAATTGTTATATCGAATAAAAGATAATTAAATATTCAATAAACATTTTTCACAATATTTTGGAATTGGTTTACTGGTTGAAGAGAACTCTGTAGAAGAACTCGAAAAATGTAAATTTTGTCGACCAACATTTTATTAAAAAATGCATTTAAAAAATTGCGAAAAATTGAAAACGCAAGATGATGCACAGTTTGTAATATTGCAAAATTAGCCTGTACATTTTTAAAGAAAATGATGTAAAAAGAAAAGAAAACTATGGATACGTTATATTCCAAATATTTCGAATCTTAGAAATTTTGAAATTATTCTGAAATATGTGCCGTATTTAAACATTCCATACCGCCGCACACAGCGCTTTGTACCAAATACCATCTTCAATTTCAAGTTGTTTGCATGTGCACCTCAAATTGAAGAACACCCAATCCGATTACCTCGTATAATTAATGCCCAACTGATAGAGCGTTCGGTTCATTATCAGGCTCAACCGCAACAGTGGAAATTGCTCGACCTATGTGACGTCCGTATCTGTAGACTGCAGCAACAGCAACGGACCCCAGACAAACCAACGGAAAGACAACGACGACAACGGTAACAAATCCAACCAAAACCCACAACAGCACTAATAATAATTTGATTTTGGTTGCATTGAAATACAGTAGTAAAACCGACTGAAACGTTATAGAATTCATTATCGAAACAATTATTATTGCAAATGATTTTGTCATCAATGCAACTGCAGAAGTGTTTAGCAATTGTCAGCAACATCAGTGGCAGCAGGAGGCAGCAGCAGTAGCATCAACCAACCAACCAGCAACATAATCATCGACCATTCAACCGCAATGAAGAGCATAATAGTCGGTAACAATGGCAGGAGTTCATTTGGCGTCATGACAACAGCATTTGCTCGTAGCGGCTGCAATAGCAATGGCAACAGCACCTGCATGCACCATCAACAATACCAATTGCACTAAATTCATCATTTCCAAATGACACAGTTGTCATTGTTGTCTGTCTTTCTGTCGTTCTGTCTGTGGTGTTGCTGCTAGTGTAATGCCCCGCTGTCAATTTGGTTGTCGAAATTTCAATCAATTATTTGCGTTAATTTTTCGATTTGCTAGTATTATTTAGTTGTTTTTGTGCTTTTTGTTTTTGCCATTATTATTATACTAATAACTTGTAGCCTATTTTTGACTGTTTCTGAATGCATAATTGAATTTGTTGGCATTTATATCAATTAAATATTTTGTATGAGTTGTAATTATTTTGTAAAACAATACAGTATTTCTGTTTTTCATAGAATTTCATTACAATTAAAATTGGATTAAATTTTGAATTTTAATTAAATTTAGAATAGTTTAAAAAAATATCAGAAATAAAATACATTACATTTTTGTATAAGAATTGGGTCTTAATTAAGAAAAATACAAGAAATAAATGGTGATTTTTGTGAAGTGCATATTACCTTTTACATTTTAGGAAATCGACATATTTTGGAGAGACATCCATTGTCAGTATAAAATATTTCCAGCAAAATTTTCTAACCTTTAGTGTGCCAACCATTAAATAATACACCCAGAAAAAAATTACTATATAAATAATAGTTTTTTACTATTAAAAATATTCAATAGGATAAATTATTATTTTAATCGGAAAATACCATTAGATACTAGAAAATACCATGACATTGCCATTGAGTTTATATGAACATTTTTATTTTTTGTATACTATTAAATCAATAATTGTCCTATTGACCAATTTTAATGGGATTTGAGGGAATTTTTTTCTGGGTGTAGCATCGTTCTACAAAAAAAAAAAATTAGACACATTAAAAATCGAATTGTTATTGGGATAAATCTGAGCATTTGTATGAAACAGTGTTTTTAGAGCAACTCGTTTATATCATATTTTCATATTAAGGATTTTTGATTAAATTTAATTCTCGAATAAAAATTTGAAAATCAAGTTGAATATTCTTTATAGCTGAGACATTTTGAAGGCGCAAATGTTTTCAAATTTAGATTTATTAAATTTGCATTGATATTTAAAATCTCTCATAGTGGAAACCAGTAAATGAATTGATATTGGATTAGCGTTTATATATTCATACTTATACTTAAAAAAAACCCAAAAAAATTTTTAGACAGTGATATTTAATAAAATGTGCCAATGACTTTTTATTTATTTTGATCTTAAAATACTCGGGAGGGATGTCCGAAACATTTTCTTAAGTAATTTGGGGTGTGCATCAACTTTTGGGTTGAGAGTGTTTCAGACAGGAGTGAAGAATTTTACTATGTACTAATAAAACGATATCGAAAATTATAAGAGTGACATATCATTTTAAAGATAATTGTATGTGCAATAATAAAAAAATGTTATCCCAAACTCGTTAGAATAAAATATGAAAAATTTCGATCGTTAATATTAGTATAGTAAAAAACATCTAAATTTTACGAGTTTGGCAAGCCATAGAACTGTAACGGCTAACTAAAAATTTATAATTTAAAAAATCATAATTTCAGTAAGAGATTTTTAATTAAATAAATAAAGAAAATTTAATGATATCTTTTTAGTCTTGGAATAATAATAATAATGTTAATGAATATAGTCGTTAAAAGTTCAAAAATGTCCTGTAAGCTCTTTGCGCAACATCACAGGATCACTTTTTTGGGATTTTAAAAGTTTCTTCTCAGTTTTAGAGGTCCTAGTTTCAGAAAGTCGACGCGGAGCTAAACATTTTAAGATTTTTGGGTTTTGAATCAGTCTAATGTATATGTTTTATAATGGGAAAGATCATATAATCACAATCATGCCAAAGGGATAAAGGTGCATTTTTAAAAATGTTGGAAAATCAAATATTAAAGTTTGATGTGCTTTAAAAATTAGTAAATTTTTTTTTTATAATTTTTTTCTGTTATTTTGATTTATTCGTCAATTATATTAACAAAAAAGGTATATCTTTGTATTTTAAATAAATAAAATATTTTTGTTTTTTAAGCCATAACTTTTTATTGCATTAATTGATTGTTTTTAAAGCACCATTTTCCAACCATTAATTTGCGATTTGTTATTTGCAGGAAAAATGTTTGGAAAAATATTTTTAAGTAATGATGCCAATCGATAGGGGCTTCAAAAAACTACAATTAATATCTTTACACTACCTGTTTATCTTGCACCCATAAAGAGTTATAGCAAAAACACGAAATGATTCACCCTTTTGGCAAGACAATATTTTCCATTTTTCGAATTAGCCCTTTTGGTTTTGTCTTTTGTGGTTAGAAATATCCAACAAAATCACACACGATTTTGGCACAGTATACTTGAATGCAAATGTCAAAAATTATACATTCGCCTCCTTGGCATGATAGTGACGATGATGTCAATGGTCAAACTAATAATCTCAATTTTATTTTGGTATTTCGGTTCTTAGTTATGGTTTAAATTCACGTTTTAGTATATTTTTAATTTTTGTCCATATTTTTTCAGCAAATACTAAATTATGTCATTGAAAACTTGAACTTCATATCAATAAGATTTCTCATAATTATCCGGTATTATGTTTTTAAATATTATTTCTGAAAAGTTTGTACGACTACTTAAATTTTAGTGAAATTGAAAATTTATGTATGTATTCCATATAATAGACATCTGCACAAATGTATTTCAAGTTCCCTCTACAAAATATGCACTACTGCACTCTTCAGTATGGAGTGCATTTTGCAATGACAGTCAATTTTATTATAGTGAATATTATAGTGAATTGAAAGTTTATGTATTTATTCCATATAATAGTCATCTGCACAAATGTATTTCAAGTTCCCTCTGCAAAATATGCACTACTGCACTCTTCAGTATTGAGTGCATTTTGCAATGACAGTCAATTTTATTATAGTGAATATTATAGTGAATTGAAAGTTTATGTATGTATTCCATATAATAGACATCTGTACAAATTTATTTCAAGTTCCCTCTGCAAAATATGCACTACTGCACTCTTCAGTATTGAGTGCATTTTGCAATGACAGTCAATTTTATTATTGTCAATTTTATTATTTCATTGGTGTCAAGTACTATAACAACCCAGCAAACCAAACGATAATTATACGATATCGAAACGATATCATTCATGGGCTTAAATAGTCGTTTTTGGTCATCTATAATGATACGAAAACGATAGGATTTGCGATAAAAACGAACCTGTCTAAAACAATAACTTTGTTTTTGTCGATTTATGATATATAAATGGCTTTATTTTCGATAAACAAATTTTATTTCTTCAGAAAATTTTATTTTTTGACAAAAATTATAAAGAACACGCAATTAAATTTTCAAATACTTTAGAGTTTTATATCTAAAATTTATCATTATTATATCGAATGCAAAAATTATCGTCAATTATTATTATTGTAGGGAAGAAACATTTTTTGTTCAAAACCTTCAATGTTTCAAAAATTAAAATCAAACAACACTACAAAAAAAGATAAATCAATTTTTATACGACAAAAAGAACGCATTGGTCAAAAAGCAAAATATAAAAAAAAAAAAATTTAAATTAAACAGCGAAAAAAAAAAATTTGTCCGATAAATAAAAAAAAAATGGATATAAAATATTTTATGATTTTATTATTTTTTCTTTATTTCAATATTAATAAAAATTCCTTGGACTTAGAATGATAAAAAAATGTAAAATACACCAAGTACTCAGTGCCATAAGCAGTTCATTTCGGTATTTGAAATTTTATTGCACATCATTATAGACCTCTTCACTACAACTACGTGTTGTTTGTGTTTTGCTTTGACACTACTTGTGCTTTGTTGTTGGAAGCAACACATTTATTTGATTTTCAAGCTTAGAGTCGGCAACAGTACATGACAAAATTAGCAATAATTTGAATTTTTATTATAACATTTTTATTATAACTAAACATTTTTATTCTTACTAAAAAAAAATTAATTTTACGAATTATTTTCATTTATTACAAAAAATTATTTCTACGAATTATACAAAAAAATTTAATATACGAATTATTTTAATTTTTTACTAAACAAATTTCATTTTACCAAACATTTTTATTTTACCAACATTTTCATTTTTAATAAAAACTTGAATTTGTAATAAACATTTGCATTTTTACTAAAAATTAGAATTTTTACTAAAAATTAGAATTTTTACTAAAAATTAGAATTTTTACTAAATATTAGAATTTTTACTAAAAATTAGAATTTTTACTAAAAATTAGAATTTTTACTATAAATTAGAATTTTTACTATAAATTAGAATTTTTACTAAAAATGAGATTTTTTACGAACATTTTGAATTTTTACTGTAAATTTGCAACTTAATTTGATAATAATTTGATAATATTTCAACAGACCATAATTAGCTAAACTTTACAGCTTGATTGTAGGTGAATTTAATAAAGTACTCATTAATATCTAGTTGCACAAAACTGTCTAAATCATAGATAGAGCGCCATAGCGTTCTGCAATTGTCCTCAAAAAAACTTTGCCTCACTGACTAACTGAAAATTTGTTCTCTTATACTGCATATGCTCAAATGCATGGTGACTAAATAAAACTCAACACAGTTCTCGCTTTTCACCAAACGACGACTGCTGAGCTTTTACTCTGTGCACTGTTTTGGTCATAGAAAAATCATATGTTTTCATGGAAATGTCCTACAAATTATAATATTTCCAGTGAGGCATGAGCACAAACAAAATGAAATAGAAAACAAACAAAATAATATTAGATATGTTCACGAGGTATACAGAACACTATGACGTTGATGATGCTGACAATGATTTGGAGCATGATGCTGTTGATAATGATGATAATACAAAAAGTGGAAACTAAGGGCGGATATATTTTGACAGGCAAGTCAAGTAATACATTGCAATTAAATGTTGTCACAAAGCATAGCAAATGATAGATAATAAAATTAGTCGAAAAAGTAGGACGAGCAGCAGCTGACGACTGACCTACAAAAATGCTTTGTCAAATGCACTCATTTCAATAAAATGTGAACTTTAAATTAGGAGGAAAAATATAAAATATGAACTATGTATATGTATTTCTTTTATAGAAAATACCAAATATATGTTCAGGGTATTATTCAGAATATAACACTAGGGTAATACCAATATCATTTTTTTTTCAATGTATATATTTTTAATTTTTAATTCGAAACTACACTTTGTATTGGTTGGTTCACTCGGTTGGTACACACGCTGTAGTACAGTTCAAGTACTTTTGTTTTACTATGCAAATGTTTTGTGAGTACACTGCACTACAGTTTCGGTTCTATTTTGAAAGATCATCAAAGCTCGCATATATTTGTATTTAAATACGTTTTTATAAGATAGTAGGTATTTGAAAAGCAAGGGTATTGCTTGATGTTATAGAATACGTGTGTTGGTTTGTAAAATCAAAACATAAACCGTAGAAACTGTATGAAATTCAACAAGTGCATTGAGTACAGTAAATAAAATGTGTGTTTCTATTTCATAATTTATAGTAGTAACAATAAAAATATTCACATATTTTGAAGTTACGCTTTGTATTGGTTGCTTCAATCGCTTGGTACACACGCTTTAGTGCAGTTCAAGTATTTTTGTTTTACTATACAAATGTTTTGTGAGTACACTGCACTATAGTTTCGCTTATATTTGGATTGATGTGCAAAGCTCGCATATATATATATATTTTAATATGTTAGTATATGACAGTAGGTATTCGAAAAGCAAGGGTATGGCTTGAAATGGCTTTGGATGTCAGTTGATTTATGATTTTTTGTATAATAGATACGGTTTCAATTCCAAATTTTAATATATATTTCAATATCTGCTTTAGGGTGTGTTTTTGTGTATAATTTGCTGTTTTAGTGTTTGCTTTGCTTTAGTGACTGTTTTAGTATATGTTTTGGTCAATGTTTTAGTGTTAATTTAGGGTGAATACATTGTATTTTTTTAGTATATTTTTTAGTGCTTTAATGCCGGGTTTTGCGTCTGTTTTGGTGTCTGTTTTGGTGTCTGTTTGGTGTCTGTTTGGTGTCTGTTTGGTGTCTGTTTGGTGTCTGAGTGGTGTCTGTTTGGTGTTTGTTTGGTGTCTGTTTGGTGTTTGTTTGGTGTTATTACGTCTTGTTTGGTGTTATTACGTCTTTTCAGGGTGCATACATTGTGATTTTTAGTGTATTTTTTAGTGCTTGAGTGCCGGTTTTTGTGTTTGTTTTGATGTCTGTTTTTGTGTCTCTTTGGTGTCTGTTTTGATGTCTGTTTTGATGTCTGTTTTTGGTGTCTGCTTATATAGTATCTAATTTTTAGTGTCCGCTTTTGTGATTTTTTTCTTTTGGTATCTGTTTTGGTAACTTTTAAGTGTCTTCTTGCTGTCTATTTGGTCTCTGTTATGATGTATATTTAAGTATCTGTTATTGTGTCTTTTTGATATCTACTTTGGTAACATTTCAGTGCCTGTTTGGTAATTATTTTGATATATATTTAAGTATCTTTTTTTGTGTCTGTTATGTTGTCTGTTTTGGTGTTACTTTAAGTGTTTTTTCTATAAAAGCATCTTATTTCGGTTTTTTTTGTCTGTATAGGTGTTTTTTTTTTAGACTGATTTGTTTTACCTTTTTATGTTTAGGTAACCAGAGCAATCAATCAGTTAATCTATCAATCAATACAAATATTTAATCAATTTCTCAAGGTTGTGTGCAATATTAAAAAAATGAGTAAAACCAAGATAGACTTATTTTTATTAGCATAAATTTCAGAGTGAATAACCGCTCAAATGGTTTTGTAAAATACCTTTTTTTATTAGATATTTTATTGCAAAAATTTTCATTTAATTTTTAAAAAAATTTAAATTTATTTTAAAACATTTTGGGTTTGAGTTAACTATGAGAAGAAGAAAAATTAATATTTCTTTTTATTTTAGAAATATGTTTGCAGTTTTTCTAAATTGATGATGCTTACCATTTAACTTGCCACATATTCTATATGAGACACTTTGCGCAGCATAATAGGTAATAAGCTTAAATTAGTCGATGTATAAATAAAAATATTCTGCTGTAAATTGCAATAAAAAGACGACTGACTTCCAATAGGGGGGATTATATGTCGGAATTCTGTTGTGCCAGAAAGTCACTCAGTCGGCTTATAGCATTACACGTTAAGGCGCATAGGATGCATTTACTAGGTACCATATGCAGTTGCTTTTGAATTTTTTATTTGAGCGCAAAATTTATTTCCAGCTGAGGCATTTAACACATTTTCAACCTTATGTGTTTTTAAAGATTTCATATGTTTTGTTTGTAATGTCTTTTGAAAAATATAGAATGCCAAAAAACAAAAAATAATTAAAATTTAATAAAATTTATTTGTAAAATGCTCCACCAAAAATATACTGCACAGAAAAAAATAATCTACGTAATGATAGCAACCGATATTAATAGCATTCATTAAACAATCCAGCAATGAAATTCAATAATTTAATTGAAATATTTCCTATTCTTCGTTAAATCAGCAAATTCGTTTGCTAATATGAATATTTGTACGTCAATGCTGCAAATTATATAGTTGACTCAGTTTCAGCAATTCTATTTGCTATTATCGAGACAAAATTATTGTATATTTTACGACATATTTGGATCATAGAAAATACACGCACAGAAAAAAAATGTACATCATATTGATGAATTCCGTTCTTCAAACCATCATTCATTGTATTGTAGAGCCATTCATAATATTAATGACTAACGCCATCAATGTTATGAATGCTATCATAAATATGAAGAACGCTTGGTAACTGTCGAAAAAGTGTTCTTCAATATGATGAACTGTATGTGAAGAATACGTTTCATCATATTAATGAACCAAAATATAAAATACAACATATTAATTATTCATATTGAAGAACTCTGTTCATTAAACCAAATTTCTATCAAAATGTTTTTTTTCGTTCATTGTTTGCCGTACTTCTCAGTTCTCATGTAGTTCTTGTGTGTTATCTCTTATATAATGCTTGCTCGACATGCATAAATTAGTAAAATGTTTTATAATATATTTATTATAATTACAACTTTTTATTAATAAAAAGTTATATTTATAAAAAATATATTTTTGAAAGAAATGTTTTTTTGAAAAACATTTTATTTTTTCGAACAAATTTTTTTTTTGAAACAATATTTTTTTTCGAAAAAGAATTTTTTTAAACAATTTTTTTTTTAGAACAAATTTTTATTTCGATAAATTTATTTTTACAAAAACATGTTTTTTTCGAAAATTTTATTTTTACAAAAACATTTTTTTTTCGGAACAATTTTTATGTCCAAAATTTTTTTTCGGATATTTTTTTCATATTTTTTTACTGTTATTTAAAAAAAAAAATGTACAACAATTTTTTTCGAATTATATTTAAAAAAAATTTGTGAAAAATATTATGAACAAATTCATCAATATGACAATTCAAATTCATTGTATTGAATATTTTGTTCATATATATAATGAATACATTCATTAATATGTCATTTAATGAACGGTGGTATCAATATGATGAATGGTAGTTGGTGAAAAAAATCCAAATTTTTAAGAATAAATTCATCATATTGAATTAAGAAAAAAATTCATAATATTTATGAATAAATTCATCATATTGAAGATTTTTTTTTCTGTGTTATCAAGTTTATTGAATTTAATAGTTTTCGTCATATTTTGGGTTAGAGTGATAAAATAGTGATATTTTATTACAGATTTTATTGTATGCTTTTTGTTTCTCTGTTTGCCTCAAATATGCCCGAAATATTTTTTTTATGCCAGAAAATTTAGTTCGCAATTTGGCGGAAAGGGTTGGGAAGGAAGACTTATGGCAGAAAGACTTAAAACAAACAATGGCGGAGTTTGTATTAAAAACTGCCTCTTTTTTTGGCTATCCTTTTGGAATATGCCTTTATAATTCAACAATACAAATTTTCTGTCATTCTTCTGAAATATTTCGGACAAAATTTTGGCAAAAATATTAGTAATTGGTAGATTTTGGGAAGAGTATGGTAGATTATCAAATTTGGAGGGAAGACTTATGACAGAAAGACTTTAAACAAACAATGGCAGAGTTTGTATTAAAAACTGCCTTTTTTTGGCAATACTCCTGGAATTTGCCTTTATAATTCAACAATACAAATTTTCTGGAATTTTACTGGAATATTTCGGGCAAATTTTTGCAAAAAATATTTGTAATTGGAAGATTTTGGGAAGAGCATGGTAGATTATCAAATTTGACGGGAAGTATTGGGAAGACTTATGACAGAAAGACTTTAAACAAACAATGGCGGAGTTTGTATTAAAAACTGCCTCTTATTTGGCAATCCTCCTGGAAAATGCTTTTTTTATTTAACAATACCAATTTTCTGGAATATTTCGGGCATATTTTTAGCAAAAATATTAGTAATTGGATGATTTTGGGAAGAGTATGGTAGATTATCAAATTTGGCGGAAAGTGTTGGGAAGACTTAAGGCAGAAAGACTTTAAACAAACAATGGCAGAGTTTGTATTAAAAACTGACTCTATTTTAGCAATCCACAAATATTAGTAATTGGAAGATTTTGGGAAGAGGATGATAGGTTATCAAGATTTTAAGTAGATAAAGGCGGAGTTTGTATTGCATGCTTCAGACCATTTTCCGTTAATCTACCACTACTTTTCTACCATTACATTTCTACCAATACATACTCCATAACATTTGATAAACTTCTGAGAAAAAATGTCTGGCTTTTTTTTTTGGTATATTTCGGAGATATTTTCGTCAAAAACATTGATAATTGAAAGATTTCGAGAAGTGTATGGTAGATATTATCGAAATATGTATCGAATTTAAGGGTAGATTTTCAATATATTTTGGGTAGGGGCAGGAAATAGATAGCTTTAATTATAAACTCCGCTTTTGTCTACTTAAAATTCTTTGGAAATATTTTTCTAAACAGTTTTTAATATGACAATAGTTTGTCCTAAAGATAATATGTAAAATGGGTTAAATACTGTAAAGACTAATGTTCCACTTGAATGTCCATATAAAGGTAGAAATACATGCATATTCTTGAATGTTTTTCTACCCATTTCAGTAGCAACAACATCTTTTAAATATTTTACAGTTTTTTTTTTATTTATTTTGTAAATAAATAAAAAAAAAATCCACACACAGATGATACAAAGACTTCTAAACTCTATTTGCAGACAATGCAGCATGCAATGGTTCAAAACTATTCATCTTATAGGATGACACGAAGCAGTCTACTTCTAGCTTCTTTTTATATATACTACATATTCCGAATCGCCTTTTTTCTTCCTTTTTTTTATTCTTTTATTTTTATTTTTCATTTTCTACTTTTTCTGTTTTCGTTTTTATTTTATTTCATGTAAACGGTTTTATTTTATGCCATGCTATTCCACTGCAATGCTGTGAATACCTGCCAGGATGCAAGTGAAAAGGATTCAGCATTGCCAGCGTATAAAATATGACAAGAAAAACAAGATGTTCAGTTTTTCGAAATAAATAAAAAAAAATAGAACGAAGATACAAAATGTGTACTTGAAATGGCTGCGTCGCTGAGTGAGTAAATAGTGGGACAGAAAATACTATAAAAACTTAAAACGGTTTGCAATGTTGTTTCGATTGAAGTAGAAACCGCTATAAGTACCATAGCTCCAATTTGAGTAGCTTACGTCTGTCAGACACTGCGTGGCTTTTACGCAGTCTGATGGCAACTCTGTTGCAGTATCCACCATGTACCGTGTACAATGCGCAGCGGTGGACGTGGATTTTGTGAGAAATACGTTGTATTCACTTCAAATGGTAAACATTGAAGAGATTTTGAGAAATTGCAACTAATGCAGGCAGAAAAGATAAAAATAAAATATCAAACCAGGTTTGAAAATATAAATAGATTTTATAAAATGTTTCTGTGTGCAAAAAAAAAAAAAAAAATTAACAAAGAACTAAAATCGCTTTATTACATTTAATAGTAAAGTAAAATTTTAAAAATTTACAATGTTGAATTTATAAATAAATATTACAAATATTCGAAATATATTTTGATTCGAAATATCTGAATATATTGAAATAAAAACGAGTTGGGAAAGTTAGGTCACATGGGTAAGTTCGGTCACATGGGGTTGATTTTTATAGTCGGTCGGGCCCGACTATGGAATACCCTACAACTTTGGTGTGGATATTAACCCTCAGAATATTATTCATATATCAGAAATTTACGTCTTATATCCCTATAAATTAAAAAAATTATGTAAAGTATAAAAAACTAAAAAAAAAAAATTGAAAAATATAATTGGGCGGACCACGCCTATATTTAAAATTTTGAAAGGCTAATATTTCATAGATTTGATTTTAATAATTTACGGATCAAATTTCCACTATTAAAACCCGGGAAATAATGAAAAAAAAAGTGGGCGGATCACGCCCATTTTTGGACTACATATTTTTAGGTGAATTCTAACAATAAGTTTTATAACTATACATTGAATACTTTTCGAGTTATTAGTTCCGAAATAGTTATATAAAAGTGACTTGTATGGGAGGTGGGCGTGTCCGTTGACCGATTTGGCTCAATTTCAAACTCAGTTCCTACTTTTGGCTAAAATATATTGAGACGAAATTTCATGGCATTCTGATCAGTATTTCTCAAGTTATTCTGTATTCGGACAGCAAGACAGCAAGACAGCTAGAAAGCAAGACGGACAGACAGACAGACAGACAGACAGACAGACAGACGGACATGGCTAAACGGACTCGGGTAGTGATGCTGATCAAGAATATATATACTTTTCCATACCGGACACGCCTCCTAAGGGGCGTTACAATATCTGCACAAACTTAATATACCCTGTACCTCATAGGTGAAGGGTATAAGAAGTTTGAAACATTAGGTCACATGGAGCGGACTTTTTCAGATTTGATTTTAATAATTTACGGCTCAAATTTCCACTATGAAAACCTTGGAAATAAAGAAAAATGTGCAGGGTATAAAAATAAAAATTTTAGATAAAAACTAAATGAAAATTACTGTGAAAAAATCGCCAAAATAAAATTCTAAATATCAAAAATAAAAGTTGTTCTTGCAAATTCAATGAACCGCAAAAATACATAAAATATAAGAAAAAAGAAAGGAGAAAAACTACATCAAAGCGAGCGCAGCTGTGTGGGTGGCATTTAAGTAGTTAAGAGGGCGCTGTGTTCGGGAGTGGCTACATTTTGTACATAGCACCTGAACAAGATGTGTTTGCGGGCCAAATGCAATCAATTTAAATTGTTTCGTTACAACACGTTGGCGTTGTAAGGATCTCTGCCAAAAGGATATTTTGCACGCATCGCAGCGGACACTTCAAACACACACCCACACATACATTTGCACTTTTCCACACATACACATAGAACACACAGCAGCAACATTTGTAGAGCGCAGCAACAGTGTGCGAACATTAAATAAAAATGCATTGAGAAAGAGAAAATATTTTTGCTATGACCTTGTAATGCATGTTGTTGAGTTCGCTGCAACAAACAACATCAATTTCTATATAAAGAACTACAAAGGCTTCTACGATAAACATGTTGCTGCAACAACTACTACAAGTGCAGCTAACAGCAAAGGCAGCAACAATTTGACGCTTTCACTGCAAAACACATCACGTTTGCACTTTACCAACACATATAAACATCTGTATACACCTACACACAGTCACGCACACACACACACACACACTTACATATTCATTGACCCATGCACGCACACAGCGGCGCTTTTGTTTGTATCCAGCTAATGGCCAGCGTGTGAAAAAGTTTTCCCTCATGTTTTTGTAGTTTTGTTTGTGAACGTACCCTAGTGGAAATTTGCCCTATTAACGTCATTAAAATTTAAATAGTTAATAAACACTTTAAAAGATGCCTACTTTATGCCAATACCCAAAATATTATCAAATAAAATACACCTATTACACAATGTTTGTTAAAGATTCATTTATTCCAATTTTGCGTTATAGAACCAGTTGATAGTGGGATAATTCCAACACAAAATCATGGATTATCTGACTTCGCATCATGAAAAATATGATGTAAAAGTCCTTGAACCTCTTGGTAATTCCGACCACTGTATTGTTTCCGCTGCATTTTCGTATTCTAGTTTACGCGCCTCTTCGATTAAAGCCCCGAAGAGGACTGTATAGCTTTACGAAAAAGCAAATTGGGATGCGTTAAATGATTTTTTTCGCAACTTTAATTGGAAATTGTGTTTCGCAGCTAGAGACATAAATGCCGCGGCCTTAATGGTACAAAATATTATTTTATTGGGTATGCGGTCCTTCATACCTTTTAAAAAGATTAGCATTAAACCCAAGGACCACTCTTGGTTTAATGAGACTTGCAGGATTGCAGTCAGGTCGAAAGAGGAAGTCTTTCAGAATTGGCGTTCTAATAAGAATGCTGATACTGAAAGACTTCGCATACAGGCTAGGAATCGCTATAATGCCGTGATCGCGCGTGAAAAGTTTCTACACGAAAAAAAAGCGCGAAAAAAGGTCCTTCTCTACCATAGAGGTAGTAAAAATTTCTGGTCATTTGTTAAAAGGGTGAAGAATCAGACTACATCGTCTACTCCAACCCTTGTTATGAATGGCCAGACCTTCACTGATCCGGTTGATAAAGCTAATCGCTTGGCAGAATTATTTGCAAATAATTCAACGCTCCCATTTAGCAATCAACCACTGCCCGTCGTTGAATTTGTTTCTTCTGCAATGCCGGAGATACATTTTCGAACTCGGGCAGTTAAAAAGGTTTTAGCAAATCTCAATATTAACAAAGCCTCCGGGCCAGATGGCCAGATGTGTTGAAGAAGTGTGCGCCTTTTCAACATCTCCTACACGACAGGAGTTTTTCCATCTTGTTGGAAGGTTGCCAATGTCCAGCCAGTTTCGAAAAAGGGTGAGGCTATGCACCCTGCTAATTACCGACCCATTGCACTATGCTCTGCGCTCTCCAAGGTAATGGAAAGCGTAATAAACTTCCACCTTGTGAACTATCTGGAGCGAAACGAATTACTTAGTGACCGGCAATATGGTTTCCGTAGGACCAGATCCACCGGTGACTTGATGGCGTTCCTCTCCTAAAAGTGGAATAACTGTATTCACCTTTTCGGGGAGAGTAAGGTGGTTGCTCTTGATATTTCCAAGGCTTTTTATCGAGTGTGGCATAAAGCTCTCGTTTCAAAACTAATTGCATTTGGTGTCGGTGAATCTTTTACTCGATGGATATCGAGTTTTCTCCAGGGTCGTTCTATACGAGTTGCGATGGATGGTGTTTTCTCACAACAATATTCCATCAATTCCCCGTCCCTATTTCTGGTTTTTATCAATGACCTTCTGTCATCGACCCAGAACCCAATCCATTCCTTTGCAGATGACAGTAACATTTGTCATTCATATTCTTTCAACAAACGCCCAAACTCTTTGGAGATTGAGAGTAAAAGACGCACAATGAATGATACACTCAATAATGACCTTAAAACTATCTCCGAGTGGGGTCTTGCAAATAGAGTTGATTTTAATGCAAGCAAGACCCAATGCTGTCTGTTATCTCACAAAAGAATGGATTCACCCCTGCCTCCCCTCAATATGGACTCTGTGGATATTGCGCAGTCAGCTGCTCTTGACGTTCTGGTTATATCAATTCAATGTGACCTCCGTTGGAATGATCACATATTTGATGTGTCGAAAGAAGCGGCCAAGTGCCTCAGTTTTTTGAAACGGTGTAAGACATACTTCACTCCTGCTGACTTGCGCACTGTCTACACCACCTATATTCGGCCTAAGATGGAATACAATTCGCACATATGGGCAGGGGCTTCAAAATCTTCATTGGAGTTCCTGGATCGAATCCAACAACGTGCGATATATCTAATAGGGGATGAAAATATTTCATCGTCTATTGGTTCTCTTGAGCACCGAAGGACCGTCTGTAAGCCTGTTTTATAGGTATTACAATGGTAGGTGTTCGAGGGAAATACATGGCCTGATTCCACCAGGTCGTGTATTCTCTCGTTCTACTCGGGCATCGAACCAAGACCACCCCTTCGTAGTCCACTCGGTTCTCAACAGAACCACGCATTACAGAGTTAATTAGTTCTTCGGTCGCACGATACGTTTGTGGAACAATCTCCCTGCGTCTGTTTTACCCGACATTTTTAATATTGGGAAATTTAAAGCAAACACCCACCGACACTACTCCATTTTTCCTCCTCCCTTTAACCTATAATCCTTTCTTACGATCAACACTGTGCATTGCACGAATAGGGGGCATCCCCTGAGCGTTGGTTAATTTGTTAAAAAAAAAAATATATTTTAATACCACCGTTCATTAAATGACATATTGATGAATGCATTCATTATATATAAGAACTTATTCATGCTATCAAAAACCGAAATATTCAATACAAGGAAATTTATATTGATGAATATATATTTTTTTAATTAAAAAAAAAATTGTTTAAAAAAAATGTTTCTAAAAAAAATGTTGTTGGAAAGAAAATGTATTAAAAAAAAAAACCAAAAATTTATTAAAAAAAAAACAAAAATTTATTAAAAAAAAAACAAAAAATTATTAAAAAAAACATATATATACAAAAACGAAATCGATTGGCAAAAAATAAAAATTGCCCGAAAAAAAAAATTTTTTTCAAAAAAAAAAAAAAACATTTTTTTTTTTAAATAAATATTTGGTTTGAAATTTGGTTTGATGAACAGCATTCTTCAATATGAAGTAAATATGTTGTATTTTATGTTTTTGTTCATTAATATGATGAACTTCACATACCGTTCATCATATTTAAGAACACGTTTTCGACAGTTACCAAGCGTTCGTCATATTTATGATCGCATTCATAACATTGATGTCGTTAGTCATTAATACTACGAATGGTTCTTCAATACAATTAATCATGATTTGAAGAACGGAAATCATCAATATGATGTGCACTTTTTTCGTGTATTAAGACCTAACTTCATTATAAAAACGTAGTCAGAAAGGTGACCCTAGATGACCTTATTTTATAGAAGTCAAAATGTTAAAAATTTCCTATGATTTTTTAACCTATTTTAACTTAAGAAAAACTTACCATGAACAAATATTTTTTAAAATTTTATTAGTAATGTTTGAAAGTGCTCACAATCTTCTTACAGATGAGAAAACGAGTTGATAGTTTTTACTAAGTATGTGACAATTGCTGAACAAATAAAGGCACAGTAAATTTTCTTTGTCAAAATCATGAACTATAAATAAAATTTGAACACAAAAAAATATCACCAAAAATTTCACCAACTACCAGTATTCATCATATTGATGATTTCATTCATTGAACTAAAATCGTATTTTTTTAAAAGTTTTTCATTTTCAATATTTTTTTTAACATCAAATTTTAAACACAAATTTCTCTCTATTTACACATTTATGTATTTATAATTCTTATACGAGATATAATATTTAATTGCTAATTATGCGAAGACTCCATTTCATCATATTAATGAATAATGTACATTACATTGATTAATTTGGCTCATCAAACCACATTAATTTAAATATCAAACATTTTATAAGAATTATAAATACATAAATGTGTAAATGGAGACTTTTTTTTAAATGTGATGTTATAAACAAATATTAAAAGTGAGAAACATTGAAAAAATACGATTTTATTTCAATGAATGAAATCATCAATATGATGAATACTGGTAGTTGGTGAAATTTTTTGTGATATTTTTTTGTGCGTGTAGTTAAATAAAATTTGTAATCTGAAATAAGTTATCATTCAGAGAATTTGTGCGAAAACAGTTTTTTTAGATCAATTCGTTTACGGATTTCATTTGCATTTGAAATGCAAGTATAACCCAGTCTGACATGTCTCGAACACCTAGGATGCCTCGAAGTATTCTCAAATCACTTCGATCTCGTTGCTTTATCTATTCTAATTTTTAAAATTGATCATGCATTTAAATTCTTTTAAATTATAATATTATTGAAGCTATTACGAACTTTTATTTTTTCGCTATCGTTCCGATTTCAAAAAATGTCCCGTACCGAAAAAATTCCGACAGAACGCTACGATATCTGCCTACCATTTAGGTCCAAAAGATTCGCTTTGATATCGTGTGAATTTTCTTATTTTTCGAATTTGTCTCGTAACGATGTTTTGAATGGCATATCATATTTTCATAATAATAAAATATTTTTTGCAGTAATTTTGAATAAAATTTTATGGATTTTATAGTTGAGTTCTCTCTGAATAAGAATATGAAAAGAATTTTCCAATATCAAATCATTTTGAGGTTTTATTCTCATTTTAAATGTTACTTTGAGATACTTTAAAAATGAATTAGATTAATTTGATGACTCTTGCAAATAAAATTCCCGTGAATTTATATCGGAAAACTGTTTTCATATTCATACTCAGTAAAGTAACAGCTATGAATTATGTGCAACTTTTCTGAAATGTTCGATCAATACTTAATATATTTTTATAATATAAAAATATGATATTTACTTGTATTTCAAATGCAAATAAAAACCGCAAACGAGTTTATAATGTTTTTCGAAATGTGGTTTATTCTTTGAGCACTTTTTATAAATACTTTAATATTTCTACTGAGCATCATGGCCAGGTGCTGACACACAACATCTCATAGAGTACCAAATAGAGCACCGTCAGCGAAATGCCTTCATACTACTTGGTCCGAATTCTATTCTACAGCAATTTGTTTGATGGCATGTCGTTGTGTTTGTGCGTGTGTGTATGTATATGTGTTTGTATGTGTGTTTGTATTTACTGCACAAAATGCATGGTTATTTGTGTGTGTGTTTGTTATAGCAGAAATTGGCGTACGGTGTACTTAAGTGTGTGAGTGCCTCGAAGCGTATCAGCTGTTCAGAGCAATTTATTGCATTTTCGTTAGATTGGGTATATGTATAAAGTTTTCTGGCAAATAAATAAATTAATTTAAATGCGTTCATAAATTATTTAGTTATTATATTTTGTTGAAAAATCGAAATGTTTTTTTAAACTGGCTAAAATAGTATTTGATCAAAGTTTTTGCACATGAAATTTAGTCTTACACATACACATAATTTATAAGAATCTTATTTATAAAATGGTTTATTAATCAAATTGTTACACAGAAAAAAAAAATTACATCATATTGATGAATTCCGTTCTTCAAACCATGATTCATTGTATTGAAGAGCCATTCATAATATTAATGACTAACGCCATCAATGTTATGAATGCCATCATAAATATGAAGAACGCTTGGTAACTGTCGAAAAACTGTTCTCCAATATGATGAACTGTATATGAAGAATACGTTTCATAATATTAATGAACCAAAATATAAAATACAACATAAATGTTCTTCATATTAAAGAACTCTGTTCATTAAACCAAATTTCTATCAAAATGTTTTTTTTTCGTTCATTGTTTGCCGTACTCTCAGTTCTCAAGTAGTTCTTGTGTGTTATGCTTGCTCGACATGCATAAATTAGTAAAATGTTTTATAATATATTTATTATAATTACAACTTTTTATTAATAAAAAGTTATATTTTTGATAAAAAAAATTTTTTTTTTTGAAAAAAATTTTTTTTTTCGAACAATTTTTTTTTAGAAACATATTTTTTTTTCAAACAAGTTTTTGTTTTTCGAAAAAAGTTTTTTTTCGAACAATTTTTTTTATAATTTTTTTTTTTTGGAAAACATTTTTTTTTTTAATAATTTTTTTGCCCGAAATTTTTTTTTTCGGATATTTTTTTTTTTTAAATTTTTACTGTTACTTTTTAAATAAAATTTTTACAACAATCTTTTTTCGAATTATTTTCAAAAAAAAATTGTTTAGAAAAATTTGAACAAATTCATCAATATGACAATTTAAATTCATGGTATTAAATATTTTGTTCATATATATTTAATGAATACATTCATTAATATCTCATTTAATGAACGGTTTTGTCAATATGATGAATCTGGGAGTTGGTGAAAAAAGTCATAATAAACGTGTTTAAAAAAAAAATCGAAAAATAAATTTTCGAAAAAAAAAAGTTATTGGAAAAAAAAAATTGTTATACATTTTTTTTTTTAATATAACTTTATATTAAAAAAAAGTTGTACTTAAAAATAAATATATTATAAAATATTTTACTAATTTATGCATGTCGAGCAAGCATTATATAAAAAGTAACATAAAAGAACTACTTGAGAAGTATGGCAAAAAATGAACGAAAAATAAATATTTTGATTGAAATTTGGTTTGATGAACAGCATTCTTCAATATGAAGTGAAATATGTTGTATTTTATATTTTTGTTCATTAATATGATGAAACGTATTCATCACACACAGTTCATCATATTGAAGAACACTTTTTTGACATTTTCCAAGCGTTCATCATATTTATGTTCGCATTCATAACATTGATGTCGTTAGTCATTAATATAATTAATGGTTACTCAATACATGGCTTGGAGAAAGGAATTCATCAACATGATGTACATTTTTTCTCTGTACTTTTAAAATTCAAAAGAATGATATATACGAAAATTTCCCATTAAAGGATATTTTCTTTTCACTACAAATTTGTTCAAAACGTATTAGACTATACCAAGATAAAATAACTAAATTTCATATTTATCTAAATATTTATTCACCAGGATAGCATGCTTTTAAAAATATATAAAATATAATCAAAAAGTGACATTTTGGTATACGGGCGGGCCGGGCCATTCCACACAAAATCGACAAAAAAAAAAACAAATTTGAGATTTTACCTTTTCGATTTTAATGAAATTTTGGCAACTGATAAAGGGTATCAAGACATGCACTAACCATTTTTTTTTTATTTTTTCGGACCACTACTTCCAGAGATACAGTGGCTCAAAGTTGGAAAAAATGGGCCAAAAATCACTTTTGTATGGTTCTTCATATTTAAATATCTCTTGAACTAAAAATGCTAGGAACTTCGGTAATAACTCGTTTTAAAGCTAATAGAACAAGATTTTTTTAAATTTAGTTGTAACTTTTAAACGTTAACATGTGGCCCGTGGTCATTATCTTTGCACTTCAAAATTGTAGTCCTTAAAAGGACCCTTTTTAAAATTATGAAAAAAATCCTAAATTTTCTTCAATTTATTGGAAATGTTCATGCTAAATTTCAAGATGGTATTTTGATGGCATCATATTTTAAAAAATAATTTTGATCAAATTGTCTCTAGTTTTTGAGATATATACCATTTTTCGAAAATCGTAAAAACTATAACCAAAATCAGTATCTCAAAAACTAGATTCCATATGATAAAACTGACGCCATTTACTGAATATATGAATATATATCAAAGTTACATATATATTCAGGAATTATTACAACTTTTACTGCAGAAAAAAAAAAATTTTTTTTTTCTTTACAAAAAATAAATAAAAATTTAGAAATTTATTTTTTAAAATATGATGCCATCAAAATACCATGATGCCATTGAAATTTTCATCAATATAAGGCTCACTTTTTCATTAATATGATAAAATGGAGCCTTCGAATAATTAGCAATTATAAATTATAAACCATTTAAGAATTATAAATACATAAATGTGTAAATGGATACAAATTTGTGTTTGACATTTGATGGTAAACAAAGTATTGAAAATGAAAAACAATTAAAAATACGATTTTAATTCAATGAATGTATTCATCAATATAATGAATACAGGTAGTTGGTGAAATTTTTGGTAAAATTTGTTTGTGTGTATATGAATTTTATATCAACACTTGATTTCAGATTAAAATCGATTTTTGATAAGACATTCAAGGACTTCCAACAAATTGACATTGAATTCAAAAGAATCAACCTTACTGTAATTATTCATTGAACTTTTGATTACGTTTTAAATATTAAAAAAATAAACTTACTGTATGGAAAAATACTGTTGAAAATATTTTCATAAACGGGTAGAAAAATCTATACCATAAATAAAATAAACCACACAAATTACACATTCATGCATTCGTTATGGATTGAAAACGGCAAATTGTGAAATAATTCAGTTAAAATGCGCATTCGTTGAACTGCAACAAATTAATAAGGAAAAACCAAACCAAAGCTACCGATACAACCAACAACTACAAAAATAACAAGTGCAGCAAGCAATGGGCATGACGACGACGACGACAACAACAGTAGCAATAGCAGCAACAATTGCAAGTAAGTGCTACAAAAACAGCAACATGCTGCAGCTGAAGAGCAACAGCAGGCAGTTAATAAAATAAGCCTTGCAAAGCATAAAACAATTTGCAACGGAAATTGCAATAATTAACTTTCATACCTGGCGCTGGCTGGGTTCGTGGTGTTGTTGATGACGATGCGGTGCATGTTGTTCTTTTTGTTGTTGTTGCATTGTAGGTGTAGCTGATATTGTTGCTGCTGAGGCAGTAACTTTTCCTAATTCAATTAAAATGGCAAAAATACAAATACAAGCAAATGGATACAACAGCGCAATATCATCAGCAGTAACAACAAAAACATTTGTCGGACAGACACAGCACAGAGTCATACACTGCTAATAAACTTTAATTTAACATGAATGTTATTGGATTTAGAGTTAAAAGTTTTTGAAAGTAATTTAAAAATATAAGTATTATATTTTATTAAAATGGTTGTTGTTTTATTTCAAGAGAAATATATAAATTCAATCAGCTATGATGTGGTATCAGTATAGGAATTATGTAGAAATATCAACGTAGAACAAGACATGTCTATAATCTTCGGATCTATAATTGAAGAATTTGAAGAATATAATTTGTTTATTGGAAAAAACGTAATATTTAATTCCAATCATTTTATTTCATTTTAAAACTTTTTTTATTTTTTTATCGTTTACACTATTTTTATATTGTTTCGACATATATCATACATTAACCCCCTAACCATTTTACTAACTTGTGACTACGATTCGTTTCCAGTCCCATTCGTCTAAAATTGGTATAACGTATTTCAAACATTTCGTTCGTTTCGCTCTTTGAATCGTATGTTTGTTCAATATTTTTGTTTTGCCAACTATACAAAATTATTATTTTTTTACTTTGTCGTATGACTTATGTCCTGGCAACAAAAAACTCTCAAAACGCGCGTACTCAACGTTTCGTTTGATCAAAAATTCAAATTCAAAAATTGTAGTCACACGATATTCAACCTATATTCAAACGAATTGTAGTCGATTATCGTTGTCACCGGGAAATACATGATCAGGTCGTAAAAATGTTTATAAAAAATGTTTATCCTCGCCCGAGACAAAATGTTTGAAATTTTTTTAGGAATATTTCGGGCATATTTCCAGCAAAATCACAGATAAATGGAATATTTTGGGAATTGTATAGCAGGTTTATAATTTTTGTGGAATTTTAATGCCAGATTCACGGCATATTTGAGGAACGGGCAGAAAACATCGATTTTATCTGTTTAAAATATTTCGAAAAAATGTTAAAAAAATTCTTCGACCCCTAGTAGGGTAGGGCCATGGTCATGAAGTGATCATGTCATTATTTGAGATGATCGGGATATGACGAGGCCCATAATGTCCTTGTAACGCAGTGTCCTAATCATTTACTGACCACAGGCCATGATCATGTACTGATCGGGCAATTCCCCATTTCGTTATTTACCCGACAATTGCCTTGTCAGAGCCCGAGCATAATAGGGTTTCTCTCATTAAATCTCGATCATTGCCTGATACTAATTTCGTTATGAGGAACAAATAATGTAGCTATGATCGGGAACATTGACTGTTTAGATAATGTAAACCCTGCTATGGTAAGCATGAGAAGGGCCTGCAAAGGCAATGATCATATTTTCTCTAATAGGGCTTACCCAACGAAAACCCGATCATTTCCCGATGGCGCATCGGACAAATTTCTACTAGGACCGTGCTAAAAATTGTGTACGGGGAAATTAAAATTCAAATCTTTCAAAATTGTACAATTTGAAATTAAAATTATTTCACTTTTATGTCAAATCTACAAATCAGAAACTATAAACTTAAATGAATTATTAGAATTTTATAGCCCTATTATGACGTGCTTCAATTCAAAACAGAATGTTCCGCCATAAACCCTCCACAAATTGGGGTGAAGCTCAAATTGAGATGTTTTGTATTATACCGAAAAACAGAGACGCTGATAGGTTTACAACAATTAGGAAATTTGTGATGCTCAAAATAGCAGAACACAACGTATATTTTTTTTTTTTTTTTATTATAATAACTATGAATTAAGAAAGGGTAGTTTTATGCCCTAGATACATAATAACACAAGTATCCATAAAAACAGCAATTACATATTATAGACGAAATCAAACGAAGTATACACCAATACTTTGGCAACATTCAAATTATTGAAATACACTTTTTATGTTTAATGTCCTCAACACTTATTATTTTACATTTATTATTTCTTTACATTTCTTTACAATTAATTAAAATAAAAACTTCGCTCTTCCCCACACAGAAAAAATGTACATCATAAATGAATTCCGTTCTTTAAACCATGATTAATTGTACTGAAGAACCACTCACAATATTAATGACTAACGACATCAATGTTATGAACGAGATCATAAATATGATGATCGCTTGATAACTGTCGAAAAAGTGTTCTTCAATTTGATGAATTGTATTTGATGAAAACGTTTTCATATTAATGAACAAAACATAAAATACAACATATTTTACTTCATATTGAAGAATGCTGTTCACCAAACCAAATTTCAATCAAAATATTTATTTTTCGTTCATTTTTTGCCGTTCTCAAGTACTTCTTGTATGTTATCTATATATATAAAACTCTTGGTCCGTCTGTCTGTCTGTTTGTTCCAGCATCACGTCTAAACCGCTGATCCGATTTAACTGACATTTGGTAAAAGGATACTATGGAGTCCGGAGGGTGTCATAGGCAATATATGGGCGCGATTGGACAAAGGGGCGTGGTACCTCCTATACAAACTAAACATTCCAAACGACATAACTCAGCACATACACAAGCTAAAAAGATGAAACAAAAAAATCAAATACAAAAAAAATATACAAAAGCAACCACACCACATTAAAACTCACCACAATGAAACTCACCACTCACCACTCAAAACTCACCACTCAAAACTCACTACACTAAAACTCACCACACTAAAACTCACCACAATAAAATTCACCACACTAAAAATTCTACTAGGAAAAACTCTACGGGAAAGAATTTTACCGGGAAATAAATCTACCGGGAAGAATTCTACTACGGGAAGAACTTTACGGAGAAGATGTAAATAATAAAAATGTTCTTTATATTAATAAAATCACTCCATATACTTGCATTTACAAAATCTTGGCAGGAGTCGTGTACGGGTCCAGCTAGTTTCTTATATATGAAAAATGTTTTTTTCTCGGAAATTTTTTTTTTCAATTTTTTTTTCTGTTATTTTTTTAATACAATTTTTATAACAACAAAAAAAAAATGTCCATCAATTAATTTCTTTTGATAAAAAATAGTTCAACACTATTCTTCATATTGAATATTATATTCATAAATGTTATAAACAAATTCATCAATATGACGATTCGAATTCATTGTATTTCAAAAAACGATGTGCCACCCAATGACCACCCAAATCGGTTCTAAAATTTTCGAACCATTATTTCTTATAATGTTTGTAGAATAAGTTTTAATAATTAGTAAACATTTAGAAAGAGAAATGTATTACCTTTCAAATAATACCAAATTGTTTAATATTGAACTTATGGTTCACGTGCGATAGTAGTTTAACTAAATGCAAAATATTGAATTTCAATAAAAAATTTTAATTTATTAATTTTTTTTTTGTTAAACAGGAAACACTAGTCATAGTGTACGGTATACAAAACGCATTTTATTGAGATGTGACTCGCAAGTGCTACAATTCCAGAAGAATTAGGCTATTTATTTAGTTTTGTATCATATATATTTAGTAGCCAGCCTCATATTTCATACAAAAAAAAAAAACAGTAAGGAAAGTTAGGTCATGGGAAATTTTGAAGTAGGGATATTATAATAGTTGGTGTGATGAAGTTAGTTGGAATTGTGAAAGTTATAGTCCGTCTAAGCCCTTGTAAAATAAAATTCATCTGCACATGTTCATTTTATGAGGTATTTGAACATAAATGCTCGTTTTACAGGTCACAATGGACCAATTCTTTTGTTGGTAGAGCATAGGTATATAAGTAATCTAAATTATAAATTTCATTGATGTAGGTTTTTTAGTTTTTCTGTAATCATGATTTCAAGAGAAAGACTGACAGCCAAAGGGACATCGCTTAATCGACTCAGGAGGTCATGCTGATCAAGAATATATATACTTTTCCATACCGGATGCATATCCGGTATGTTACAAATGGCGTAGCCCACTGAATATACCCTTTCACTCTTAGTGTTGGATATAAAAACCAACAGTATTGCGGTTCGATTGGTTGAAATTAAAAGTTATTAATATTATTATTGTATTTTAAAATATTGTATTTATTTAAAAAAAAGAATTGGGATTTTGTGTTCTTATGTTTCAGGCATTAGTGTTTAATATTTTAAATGTGGGGATTTTGGTTTGGTGCTTCTGTGTTTTAATTTTTCTGAATTAGAAGGCTAACCCTTTTTCCCTCATGTGCAATAACTTGATAAGTCACATATATTTTATAAAAAAAATACATGCTTTATAACGTGTCAAAAGAACATATTAGACTTCGGAGAGGAGATTTTTTTATACCATACACTAAGAGTGAAAGGGTATATTCAGTTTGGTACACCGTTTGTAACACCCTAAAAAAAGCATCTCGGGTATGGAGAAGTATATATATTCTTCATCAGCATGACCTCCTGAGTCGATTTAGCGATGTCCGTCTGTCTGTCTGTTGAAATCCCTACTACTTTTAAAATTGAAGAGCTAGATAAAAGAAACTTATAACTTAGATTACTAATATACCTACGCTGTATGTGCGAGATCGGTCCATTGTGACCTATGATCCGACCACTTATGTTCAAATACAAAATATAAAATGTATTTATAAAGATCAATTTTTATGTATACGTGCTTAGGTAAACTTTTTTGGTCAAATATATATTGACATCGTGCTCAAATACATGATAATAATGTTTTCCGGCGAAAAGACTTGTGTCACAAAAAAAAAATCGAAATTCGGTACACCTACCTATTTTTAAATATGGGTATCAAATGAATGGAATTTCTTCAGCGATTGAATGTTTGTAGTTATTTTCAGGATTCGTATACCCTGGTGACCTATATATCACTTTGAATGGTAACCACACATATGTGTAGGGTATGTATAGTCGACTTAGACCGACTATAATTTTGATAATCCTAAATATCATAATTACACCTACTTTAAAATTTCCCATGTGATATAACCTTCCCAACTGGTTAACACTTCAATGCGGCGGAGACCAAGTAATAATTCCGTGTGTGTTTACCCAAGTAATCATTGGCTTTATAAAAAGGCTTGATAAATCTCTCACAAAGACATTCTTACAGATAGCTGTAGTATAGCGCTTTTAGTTAAAATAGCAACTATTATAAAGCAAGCATCAATAAAATGCTGTAATAAAGCTTGTTCACTTCTATTGTATATCTAGCTGCAATTGCTCATAAGTAGCTGTTTAATTACGCCAAAAAGTCTATATAAGGGTTTGACAGTGGTTAAAGAGTTGCTTGTACACCTTTTGCATTTTATATAAGTGAGATAAGCTTTTCTACAATTCTTATGCCCAGAACTTCAACGAATGGGTATCTACTGGTGATTACTGCACTACTGGTGCTATCTATCGTGTAAGCAAAATTTCCTAAATTTAACGTATAGTTAAGGAGAAAAAAAACACCGCATAGGTAGAAGATATCTGTTAGGTACGAACACCATTAGATTTACCAGCCATTTACTGACGAGAGGGAGCGCGGTATAGAAAAATGCTTCTATGAAAAGATGTTGTTTGCCCCAGTCCAGGGCTCTAATCACGTATGACGATAATCGTCTAACGATATCGTTTAGACGATGGTCTTAGTGAGGCAAAAACTATAGAATTTTATGACTATCGTTTCGACGACGATCGTTTTTAAGTTACGTGATTAGAGCCCAGGCTTGAACCGGGGACTTTTCGGCTCGCAGTCCAACGCACTAACCACTGAGCAACCGCGGCTGCACTTACTTTAAACAAAATAAAGTATGTCATAACTTATAATGGCATTTATTTAATTTATCCGATCAACATATTGTTAAAAACTCGATTATAACACACAATTAGGAGTAATTTTCACATGTAAATAGGCGGTTTTGTAGTATCACCGACGATATGTTTAGATTTAACTTTTTGTCTATGTCTGTTGAGGTAGTAAATGGTTTGGTTCGACAAATCCGATATGCGGGTTGGTACTAATATGTTGTCTAATTTTAGATAATCGTTATGGCCTTAGAATATTATACATTTTTTTTTTTGAAAAAAACCACCCAATTTAGCTATTTTTTATCTTTTCATCTTCATCTCGTTCTTTTTTAGTAACATGTCCAATACAACGCATTATTATTGTGCAACAGACAATGATTTGTATTTAAGAGGATATAGTCTATAATATTTAACTCTTAAATATACTAGAAATATATACCGTAAAAACTAAATAGATGATACTGATATAAATATATTTAATTCAAGAAATTATTAAGACTTGAGTGAACATAGAAAAACATGTCACATATACTCAAATTGACTTTGTCTTTGCAACATGTGGTTTAATACATCTAATTTAATACGTAAACATACTAATTATTAAAATGTTATTTAAATGGTATATTTTCTATTTAATCTAAGCACATATATAATTTTCACAGAATCGCATATTGAGCAAAGTACAAAACTATGTGGTATAAACGACTAAATTAAAAGCAACTTATTTATTTACCTGAGTGTAAAAGTGTTGCGGTGAATGTGACTGCGCACGTGTGCGACTGCGTTGCGATACTTCGTGCGAGTATGTAGTATTTTTACAAATACTCGATGTAATGCATGTGTGTGTGGTGTGTGTGTGATGTGTGTGTGCAATACATGCATATGCAAGTGTAACCACATGTTGCAAAAAGCGCAGATTGAATTTTACTGAAGCGGAATAAACTGAATGGGTGAATGCGATTTAATTAATGTGTACCGACGATATATGTCATGTATAGTATTTGTCTGTTTATACCGTCAGTTGTATGTATGTGTGCAATATTGTAATTATATGTGTGCAAATAACAATAATAATAATCATGGTTTGTTTGCTTGGTATGTTTTTCATAAAATATTTTCAGTTTATGCACATTTTGCAATAATATACGCTACACAATTTGTTTAATATTTGTATTAAGTAGTACTGCACAAATAGTAAAAATAGTCTGTTTAAATATTTCAATTACTAGTTTGTAATGTATACAAAATGAACAATTTTAAAATAGCTTCGAGTAACAATAACGTGGTACGTATTCGATCGACGAATGTATTTATGTTTTAAATTTGCGAAATTTGAATATTCAATAAATTATCGAACGTTTTTCTAATTTCAGATTTTTAATGCTGCATAATTGTCTACCATTTTTGTGTAGATATTTGTAAAATTGATTTGTTATGAAATTTCACTAATTAAAGTACTAAGAAAATATAAGTAATATAGTAAAATTTTAAATTACAAAGACTACTCTAGAAACTGTCCTGATTTAAGTTCTATCTTCAATTGTACTACCGAACACGATTTTTGTCATGGACTTCACTTCTAAACTGAAATTGCAGCAGTATCGGCCGATTTATGCTTGAAAACTGACGAAAATTGGGTTCAGCGTCTGGACTTCTGTAAGCGTGCCCTGTAGCGATCTTATTGACAAACCCTTTATATACAGATTAGTTATCTAGACAGATAGATATCATAAAACAATTAATTGTTATTTTAAAATTTATTTAAAGGTTATGTTTTTTCACTACTTTTCACTATTTAATTAAAATTACTTTGCAAAAATTAACTTTTTGACATCCTTAATACAAGATGGTTCATTTTGAAGTCCTGGAGATTTTAAAACTTTTTTAAATGTTTATATTAGTTGATGTTATTAATTTTTCGAGTTTTTATTAATTTTGTGAACTTGTAAACAAAACATTGATGTTCTGCTTCAATTTTTTCGTAAACAAAAGTTGGGACTTTCAAACAGTTTTCAAAAAAAAGTAAATGGCGCCTGAATTTTAAAAGATGACTTAACCTGTATATACTTCAACCATGGCTTCCGATTTTTATTTTCAATATTTTTGTCTTTGGTATTTTTAGTTGCGATATTTTTAATTTCGACTTATAGCACCAGACCAACAAACAGCTGGGTAATTCTTGCACGGACAATTCGTCTTCGTACAATTGTTCGCCGAAACAAATTTTTTCCGATGCAATTTTCTCCCTGAATTATTAAATTCATTTCTATGTACAAAGTTCATTATAATTAGTTGCTATTAAACATTTGTATTTCATAATTTCATATTTTATTATTAAAAATTAAGAAAAAAGTAAAATCTAGTTTTAATTTTTAAAGTCAAATGACAAATTTTCTATATTTATTCTACTATTTTGCAACCATAGTTATATTTTTAGCCGTTCACACTACAACAACTTAAAACTGATTCCAACATGTTTGATGCCTGCACTGCAATTTTGTGGCTTTGATAAATGAGTGCAGAAATATTTCAAATGTAAACACTCTGGAATTTATGGTAGTGTCATTTTGGAAGTTTGTGTCGAGGTCACAATTGAAAATTTGGCAAATTCTTGAAATTTGAAAAGAATGAATTTCAAATTTATTAATTTACTACCATGTTTATACCCTACACTTATGAGGTACAGGGTATATTAACTTTGTGCATATATTGTAACGCCCCTTAGGAGGCGTGTCCGGTATGGAAAAGTATATATATTCTTGATCAGCATCACTACCCGAGTTCGTTTAGTTATGTCCGTCTGTCTGTCCGTCTTGCTGTCTTGCTGTCTGTCTTGCTGTCCGAATACAGAAAATCTTGAGAAATACTGATCAGAATACGATGAAATTTCGTCTCAATATATTTTAGCCAAAAGAAGAAACTAAGTGTGAAAATGAGCCAAATCGGTCAACGGACACGCCCACCTCCCATACAAGTCACTTTTATATAACTCTTTAGGAACTAATAACTCGAAAAGTATTCAAGATATAGGTATGAAATTTAAAACATATTGTTATAATTCACCTAGAAATATGTGGTTCAAAAATGGGCGTGATCCGCCCACTTTTTTTTTTCATTATTTCCCGGGTTTTCATAGTGAAAATATGATCCGTAAATTATTAAAATCAAATCTTTTAAATATTTGCCTTACAAAATTTTAAAAATAGGCGTTGTCCGCCCACTTTTATTTTTAAATTTTTTTTATTAAATATTTTATACTTTTATATCAATTTTTTAAATTATATAAGACGTAAATTTCTGATATGTGAATAATATTATGAGGTATACAAATAAATATCTCACATTAAGGTGTAGGGTATTCCATAGTCGGGCCCGATCGACTATAACAGTCCGTCCCATATGACCGAACTTACCCATGTGACCTAACTTTCCCAACTCGTTTTAGTTTTATTTTAGTTTTTATTAGAAATGTGTGAAACAAATTTTTAAATTTATTTTAAAAAAATGTGTAAATCATAAAAAGTAATATTAAGAAAATTTATAAATCAGATTTTTTCTATTATTTGGATTTTGTAATAGCAAATTACTCAAATTACCATTATAGTTTTATAATCAATGTATACTTTATATAGTTTGTTGTTGGTTAATCATTGATATTTCTATAGGCATTCAAAAAAAAAAAACAACTTATCAATTGTCTTATGTGGAAAAAAATGTCTATCGACCGATGCACAATTTGTCTAAACGCTCTAAAATCGGGTGAAATTAATTATTTTCGGAAACATTCAACCGCTATTAAAAATTGTAAGAGTATTATGGGCTAAAGTACTTCAGAGTTACAAAAAATTTATCAAAAATCACATTTGTATGGTTGTTCATATTTAAATATTTCTTAAACTAGAAATTGATGGCTCGTTTAAAAGCTAATAAAACAAGTTTTTAGAACAATTAAGTTGTATCAAAAAATGTAATAAATCGAAAAGTTTTTCGATGTTAAAGTACCTTTTATTAATTAAAACTTTACATAAAAATCTAAAGAAATTGTGGTTACTTGAGAAAATATCTTGTTTAGTTCTCAGTAAGAAATTCAGTAAGAAATTTTAAATTAAATAAAGGAAGAACATTTTGTGATATCTTTTTACACTTGGAGTAATAATAATTTTATTAAAAATAGTCGTTAAAAGTTCAAAAATGTCCTTTAAGCTCTTTGCGCAACATCACAAGATCACTTTTTTGTTTGGGTTTTAGAAGCTTCTTCCCAGTTTTAGAGGGCCTAGTTTCGGCAAGTCGACGCGGAGCGAGACATTTTAAGATTTTGGAATCGTCTACTTGCCAGTGGTCAGTATATTACTTTGATGGAAAAATCTATTAGAAGTACATTATAAATTTTAATTTTATATTTTTGCTTTAAAGAGTGACATATTCTCTACAAATACACATATTTTTAGATTTTCTACTATTATCACAAGGACTTAAAAATACTTAAAGTAGTCATTAAAAGAAATATTAAAATTATTTATATACGATAATAAGTGTTATTTGCTTTATTTCAAATTTTAACCGCGAAATTCAAAATAATGACTATGCAGGGATATTCTACTAATAAAGTGGTTTCCAAAACTGCAATAAAACTAAAATTCCAAAATGTTAGTTACGCTGTTCTGCCTGTAAAGTATCGATATATATTTTTTCACAAGTTTGCAAAATTAATTCTGCGGGATTTAAAAATCTATTTTACAAATTTTAAATCCCTGATAATTTTCTAATTTTGTCAAAAATAGCCGAATTGTGCTTGGAACCGCTCATGTGTGACACATAAATTTGTCTCTTCTGGAATTACAGTTTGCAGTTGTTTTTCTTTTTTTTTATCATTTTCGTCTTTTTCATCAACATTCTGGCAGGCAGGCAGCAGCAATAATTGTGCTTGAAATATATTTTTGCATATTTTAGCTCAAGTAAATTTTGCGCTCTTCGTTTGTCGGACGAGTGTTATTTAAACTGCGCAGAGTTGCCAACACAACAAAAGACAAATAAAACAAAAACAAAAATATAACAACGACAACAACAAAAATACAACGAATATTATTTAGATTTTGTTGTTGTTTTTATTTTTATTTATTTGTTTTGCAGCTTTTAAAGTTCTCTTAATTTTGTTAAGAATTTATTTAATGAATTCATAAGGCTGGCAAGAGTGTATGCGAAATTTTGCATGTTTTATCTATAAGTGTTTTACATAAATAAAATAAATAACAAAGAAAAAAAAAAAAAAAAACATAAATAAAATAAATTAAATTATTTGCAGTTAGTTCTTTTGTCTTACGTCAAACTGGCGCTTGTTCGTCGACCGGTTGTAGGGTGCTTTGCACATATAATCTTCATATTTGCAGTTATTACTATTTTGTGTGTGTGTGTCTGTCTATGTGTATGTGTAATTGTACAAGTAGTTGTTCGTGTCTATGTCCGTTGGCTTTTGTTTCGCTATTAAATGTTGCATTATTGTTTTAATTGTTGTTGGTGTTATTACTGGTCTGTCGTTTGGTCTGTTGGTCGGTTAGTTCTTCCGTCGGTTGCTGCTTGTTTGCAGTATTTATTTTGTTGCTGCCGGCCACTACAATGTTGTTGCTCTATTTTATGTTGTTACCATGTATGCAAACAAATTTGTTTTTCTTTTACTTTTACAAACATCTAGTTTTTGTTTTATTTTTATAATTCATGTAAATGTAACACTTGGGTAATTATGCAATAACAAATATAACAACAAGAACTTTTTGTATGAATAGCGTTAAATAAGGTTCTTATGCAATTTGTGAAATCCAAATTTTATTGAAAAATTGAATTTTTAATGAAAATTTTAATTTTTAGTGGTAAATTGAATTTTTAGTAAAAAATTGAATTTTTAGTGAAAATTTGAATTTTTAGTGAAAATTTGAATTTTTAGTGAAAATTTGAATTTTTAGTGAAAATTTGAATTTTTAGTGAAAATTTGAATTTTTAGTAAAAAATTGAATTTTTAGTGAAAAATTGAATTTTTAGTGAAAAATTGAATTTTTAGTGAAAAATTGAATTTTTAGTGAAAAATTGAATTTTTAGTGAAAAATTGAATTTTTAGTGAAAAATTGAATTTTTAGTGAAAAATTGAATTTTTAGTGAAAAATTGAATTTTTAGTGAAAAATTGAATTTTTAGTGAAAAATTGAATTTTTAGTGAAAAATTGAATTTTTAGTGAAAAATTGAATTTTTAGTGAAAAATTGAATTTTTAGTGAAAAATTGAATTTTTAGTGAAAAATTGAATTTTTAGTGAAAAATTGAATTTTTAGTGAAAAATTGAATTTTTAGTGAAAAATTGAATTTTAGTGAAAAATTGAATTTTTAGTGAAAAATTGAATTTTTAGTGAAAAATTGAATTTTTAGTGAAAAATTGAATTTTTAGTGAAAAATTGAATTTTTAGTGAAAAATTGAATTTTTAGTGAAAAATTGAATTTTTAGTGAAAAATTGAATTTTTAGTGAAAAATTGAATTTTTAGTGAAAAATTGAATTTTTAGTGAAAAATTGAATTTTTAGTGAAAAATTAAATTTTTAGTGAAAAATTAAATTTTTAGTGAAAAATTAAATTTTTAGTGAAAAATTGAATTTTTAGTGAAAAATTGTATTTTTAGTGAAAAATTGAATTTTTAGTGAAAAATTGAATTTTTAGTGAAAAATTGAATTTTTAGTGAAAAATTGAATTTTTAGTGAAAAATTGAATTTTTAGTGAAAAATTGAATTTTTAGTGAAAAATTGAATTTTTAGTGAAAAATTGAATTTTTAGTGAAAAATTGAATTTTTAGTGAAAAATTGAATTTTTAGTGAAAAATTGAATTTTTAGTGAAAAATTGAATTTTTAGTGAAAAATTGAATTTTTAGTGAAAAATTGAATTTCTAGTGAAAATTTGAATTTTTAGTGAAAGTTGAATTTTTAGTGAAAATTGAATTTTTAGTGAAAAATTGATTTTTTTTAGTGAAAAATTAAATTTTTAGTGAAAAATTGAATTTTTAGTGAAAAATTGAATTTTTAGTGAAAAATTGAATTTTTAGTGAAAAATTGAATTTTTAGTGAAAAATTGAATTTTTAGTGAAAAATTGAATTTTTAGTGAAAAATTGAATTTTTAATGAAAATTTTAATTTTTAGTGGTAAATTGAATTTTTAGCGAAAAATTGAATTTTTAGTGAAAAATTGAATTTTTAGTGAAAAATTGAATTTTTAGTGAAAAATTGAATTTTTAGTGAAAAATTGAATTTTTAGTGAAAAATTGAATTTTTAGTGAAAAATTGAATTTTTAATGAAAATTTTAATTTTTAGTGGTAAATTGAATTTTTAGCGAAAAATTGAATTTTTAGTGAAAAATTGAATTTTTAGTGAAAAATTGAATTTTTAGTGAAAAATTGAATTTTTAGTGAAAAATTGAATTTTTAATGAAAAATTGAAGTTTTAGTGAAAATTTGAATTTTTAGTGATAAAATTGAATTTTTAGTGAAAAATTGAATTTTTAGTGAAAAATTAAGTTTTTAATGAAAACTTGAATTTTTAGTGAAAAATTGAAAAATTGAATTTTTAGTGAAAAATTGAATTTTTAGTGAAAAATTGAATTTTTAGTGAAAAATTGAATTTTTAGTGAAAAATTGAATTTTTAGTGAAAAATTGAATTTTTAGTGAAAAATTGAATTTTGAGTGAAAAATTGAATTTTTAGTGAAAAATTGAATGTTTAGTGGAAAATTGAATTTTTAGTGAAAATATGAATTTTTAATGAAAATTTGAATTTTTTAATGAAAATTTGAATTTTTTAGTGAAAAATTGAATTTTTAGTGAAAATTGAATTTTTAGTGAAAAATTGAATTTTTAGTGAAAAATTGAATGTTTAGTGGAAAATTTAATTTTTAGTGAAAATTTGAATTTTTAATGAAAATTTGAATTTTTTAGTGAAAAATTGAATTTTTAATTTTTTAAAAATTAATTCAATGTTTCACTAAAAATTCAAAGTTTCACTAAAAATTCAAATTTTACTAAAAGTCATTCATATATTGCTAAAAATTCATTTCAATTTTACTAAAAATTCAAATATTAATAAAAATTGCCATGATTCGTTCTAAAGTTTAAACCTGATTCTGCCCCATTTATCAAGCAGCAAACACATGAAATTTACGCTTACTTAAGCAAAAAAAAGCCAGTGGGAATTTTTGCCTTGAACATGCACAGTTGCTGTGAAGTATTTGCTGCTGCTATTGTAGTTGCTGCTGATAGTAGTTACTGCTGCGCTTCTAGTAACTGCTGGCTCTGGGTTACTTCTACGCGTTTTTGCAACGCAAATAAACTTTCTTCCGAACGTAACGCAACGCACATTCATCATAATTTAGTGTTCACACGCGCATCTTTTGCAAAATACTCTCAAAGTCACCTTTCGAAATGTTTTGTGCAAAAAGTGCAAATAAAAGAGACGGAAATGGGCAGGATGAATATAAAGGAAACACTCTTCCTTCATTTGTTGCATCCACTTCATTAACAGTGTTGCCAGGTTGCTGCTTGCATCTGCCTAAGACAACAAGAACAAAAAAGGTAATCAAAGAAACAACAGCATCAGCATTTTGTAAAATAGCAAAAAAATATCAAAGAAAATAAAAAGAAAATTCAACTTGAGCAACCTTTAGGTGTGTTTCGAACTTTGTGAGTACAAAGTGAGAACATGTGCGTAATGAAGAGTCATAGATGAAGAGAAGGGCAGATGCATTTTAGCATTAACCTTTATATGTCAGCATAGCACTCCTGTATTTTATTTACAAGTTAAATATCAATTTATGCATTCAAAATTGTTAATATTAAAAAATACTTAGTTGTAGCGTCGTTGGCTCCATTGGTTAATGCATTTGCTCACAAGACGAATGATCACAGGTTCAAGCCACCGCAAGGGCCACAGTGAGTAATATTGAACAATAAAAAAAACATTCAAAGGGGAATATTTCAATAACTCTAATTTTTAAAATGTTTAAGAAAATATATGTTGAAGAGTATTCTTTTGTCTAAAAATAGTTAACATTTCAAGGTAGTGTTCGGGCTAGTTCCTAAGTTGAGATTAGAAATGTTAAACAAAGTTTAAACTTTTATGTGAAAATTTTGTTTTAATTTCACAGCATAAGAAAATAAAAATTATCTGCGATCCCAATATAATTTTCCGATGAACTAAAAGATTCTAATAAACACTCTACATATAGTATTTTGATATTGCCTAAAGTTTTTGAGTTATAGATGCAGACTATGACTCTCTATAATTTAGATAATAATTTAGTAATTTGAAATTTTTATCCGATTTCTTTGTATTCCATTGCAGGGAAATAATATGATTGTGACATGATCGCGACAACCATGTTATGCTTTTTACAATCATAAATGGTTGTCACAATCAAAGTATAGTATTTTTATTTCAACAATAATAAGGTCGTTATAATCATATTAAAGTAGACAATTTATTATAATATGATTATATTTCTGAAAATCCAAAATAAAGTTCATTAGAACCATGTTATGATTACGATAAGACTGCCACGAACAAAAAATGGTCACTGCAACCATAGTATGGTTGTACGAAAACTAGATATGATCACTGACAACCATAGTATGGTTGTGTGGAATCATAAAATGGTCATTGCAAAGTATAGTATTTTTATTTCAACAATAATAAGGTCGTTATAATCATATTAAAGTAGACAATTTATTATAATATGATTATAAAATAAAGTTCATTAGAACCATGTTATGATTACGATAAGACTGCCACGAACAAAAAATGGTCACTGCAACCATAGTATGGTTGTACGAAAACTAGATATGATCACTGACAACCATAGTATGGTTGTGTGGAATCATAAAATGGTCATTGCAACCATAGTATGGTTGTACGAAATTTGGATATGGTCACTGACAACCATAGTATGGTTGTGTGGAATATTAATATGATCACTGCAACCATTGAACCATCTGGATATGATCACTGACAACCATAATATGATTGTGTGGAATCATAATATGGTCACTGCAATCATAATATGATTGTACAAAATCTGGATATGGTCACTGACATCTATAGTATGGTTATGTGGAATTATAAAATGGGCACTGACAACCACAGTATGGTTGGGAGTATTCGTTATATGGTCAATGGGGACCACAGTGTTGTTATGTGTAAATGGCATACTGTCACTGAGGATCATATTAATGTTGACGATATTGTCATTGAGAATCATATTAGACATAATATATCATTGCCTACAACCATAACCCAAATCTTAGTATGATCTCCTTCAAATATGATCTTCACAACCATGTTTTTTCTCTGCGTGAGGTAATATTTTTAAAAAACACAATAACACAAAAATTGGGTGGATCTGACCAGTCATTCTGGCTATGGTCATCCTTATATCAAACATTTTTAAAACCCAAATTTTGAACATATAAATAACCTTTACAACGCAGTTTAAATACTTGAAGTATTGCTTAAGTTTCAGCTTGGTAAGCAAACTAAGTTTTGTGTATTGAGTTTCTCATATTTCAACGACCCATTTCTCTGGAACTAAAATAGTAATAAAATTCATATTGCATGTATCTTAATTTTAAGTCTTAAATCCATCTCACAAAATCATTAAATAACTTAAAGGTTAAAGTCTTCCTCAAGCAAAATCATGTGTTCTGCATACTGCTGTAGAAATTGTTGCGCTGCAGTTTTGCTTTTACATTTTTCGCTGAGAGTTGAGTGCAAAGTTAATGACTGCTGTTTATATTAACTTTTACTATGTTTATTTTTACATATTTATTTATGATGTTTTTTATTTCGGCAAAAAAATTTCAGGACACTGTAGTAGAGTTTACGGCACACAGAGATAAACACATCGAAATATAAGCTAAAAGTGCAAAGTACCCTATGCAAAGATTCAAAGATATCTGGTAGCTTAAGCAAATACCAGACACTCCTTTAATAAACAGCACTAAATGCATAATTTTCAGTTTTTTGTTTTATATGTAACATAAAAAAGACTTTATAGTTGCTACACTGTATAAAGCAACTAATAAAATTTATCACTTGTGGTAGTTATTCGAGCTCTAAATAGTTTTTTTTTTTTTTGGTAATTAGCACCATCATTAGTCAACCTGCTGTAGTCCACAAGGAGCCAAACGTATGTGACACCAAAGTATACAACATGCAAAGCAAAAAAAAAGAGGTTAATATACCGCAAAAACCAAATAAAAATACAAAAAAAAGGATCTACAAAAATTGAAGCCAAAAGTAAAAATCTCATAAAATAACTCAGCAAAGAAGGATGTTGTGTTGATGAGTTGTTGTTGTTGTTGTCAAAGGACTTAAAATAAAGCGGCTGCTGTAGTGCGACAGAAAAGGATGAAAAGAAGAATAAGAAGATAAAAGTAGAGAGGAGAAGAGGCGAAAATAGTGGCAAGAACAACGTTTACTTAATGTCTTCTTTATGGCTTAAAATTTATCTTTTGGTTATCGTTGAGTTTGTTGTTGTTGTTGGTTTTGATGCGTATGTTGTTGTAGTTGTTGTTGTTACTGGTGACCAACACCACGCTGGGCTACGACAATTTACCGCGGAAGCTCTCATATGTGTGCTTTTGTATCTGTGTGAATGGGTGTGGTTTTTGCACTGCTTAATACACAGTAAAAAAAAAAATTGTAAAAAATTCAAAAAAATAAAAGTTCGTCTAATTAATATAATTAATACGTTTTTTTCTTATTTTAACCAAAAAATTTGTTTTTTTTTTTCAAAAAAAAATTGTTATTTTAAAAAAAAATATTTGTTATTTTAGCAAAACATTTGTTATTTTAACAAAAACATTGGTTTTTTTTTTGAACAAACCAAATCTTATTTTCCAAGTTTTTTTTTTACAAAAATTAGTTATTTTACAAAAACATTTGGAAATTTATCAAAAACATATTTCATAACAATGATTAATTCATCAGTACTTAATTTTATAAAACTTTTGTAAATTTCGCAATATTGTTTGCTAAATCAATTAATTGTTTTGTTTAATATAAATAAATAGTTTTGGTTTTGTTTAATATATTGTTACGAAAAGATGTAATTTGCCCCACTGTGCAAGCATTCAACAATAATAAATGAGACGCAAGACAATTCAGCGCACTAAGCAATGTGTTAGAAAGAGACGGCAGATCATTCAGCGCACTGAGGCAGTGTGCGAGAAAGAGATGGAAGATCAGCGCATTAAAACACATGAGTTCGAATGAGATGCCAATAGCATGCGTCATTCACGAAACGAGTAGAAGGTTCTCGAAGCATGTCGAAACGTGGCGAAACGTGTCGAACTGATGCATGCAGTATATAAGGGAGCCGCATCTGAGGTACTTCACTTCAGTAGTGATTGTAAAGTGGTCGAGTGCATCTCGTGTGATAAATGTCAACTTAAATTGTGGACATGCAGCAGTTGTTAGAATTTCTTATTAGTAAAGTTGTTTATTAAAGTGAATTAATAAATTTAATTGTTATAATTTAAACCAAACATAAGAATGTTTTTATTTTGTACACAATCCAGCGATACGAACTCATAGAACAGTTTTCCGTAGACTGAATTTTCGTAACAATATAAATATTTTTGCTAAACCCAAAATTTTGTTCTCTTAAATATATTAACAAACTAATTCAAATTACAAAAATATTAAATTACATTTAGTTTGTTACAAAAGTATTAACTTCAATAAAATGCATACGATCTCCATCTATTAATGATCATTTTCAAAATTACAATTTTTTCCTAAAGCAACAAAAGTGTTTGTTGTACTTATTAACAAAATAATTGGAGTTACAGACATATTTCTATTACTACATCTAACATAAATAAAATATATTAAATTATATAAAAATATGGAATTTCGCAACTAATGATCATTTTTCTGCTAAAACAACATTTTTTTTAATTGTTATTAATAAAAAATTAATAGAAATTACAATATTTTAAAAGATTATCTAAAAATAATGAAAATCATTTAAATGAAAATAGTATGTTAAACCAATTAATGATTTCGTTTAATATATAATTTTGTTTGTTAATACAACAAAATTATTTGTGGTAATTATTAACAAAATAATATGAGTTAAAAATATATTTCAATGAGTACTTACTTACTTTCCAAATAGAGCTAAAACATATTTCAATGAGTAAATCATACTTTTAAAAAAATATTAAAATAAATTAAAATAATATAAATATAATAAAATGCACAAATATTTTTGCTATAAAACCTATATCTAAATGAATATAATAAAAACGATAATACAATGTAGCCGCGGTAGCTCAGTGGTTAGTGCGTTGGACTGCGAGCCGAAAGGTCCCCGGTTCAAGCCTGGACTGTGGCTAAGAACATCTTTTCATAGAATCATTTTTCTATACCGCGCTACCTCTCGACAGTAAATGGCAAACCTACGGGAGTAGGCATTGTCTATGAAACGCTCTCAACCGCCATTCGGATTCGGCAATAAACTGTAGGTCCCACCAATCTGAGTACAAATATAACACGCACAGCTCAAAATGGTGAGAGAGCTCGGCCTAAGTTCTTATAGGACTATAGTGCTAAACTATTATTATTATATAATTTTTAAAATTATGGCGAATCTGTATGCTAAATCCATTTATGACTGTTTTAATTTACAAAAATGTTTGCAAGGACAACAAGAGTATTAACATATTTTATCGAATATAAATGAATTTTGATTGTGTTAAAATTATATATATATATATATATATATATATATATATATATATATATATATATATATATATATATATATATATATTTTTTTTTTTTAATAAAGTTACAAATGGGTTTGTTGCATATATTAATAAAATAATTGATACTACTAAAATTTTTAATTTTCTAAATTACAATATTCCCAGTATTCCGTTCGTTTTGATTTCGTAATGAGATCAATGCAAGTAGATGGACAACTCATACTATATCGGACACATTATCGTAGCGATAACGCAAGGTAGGTTTACATGGTAGGTAGACATCGATACGTTCTGTCGGAGTTTACTCGATACGAGAGATTTTCGAAACCGTAATCATATCAAAGAAAACAATATTCAAAGTTCGAGATTACGTTGAAAAAATATAGCGATATCGATGTGATAAATGTTTAAAAATGGTCCTTAAATTTGAATGTATGAGAAATTTTAAAAATTAGAATAGATATGGCACCGATATCGAAAATTTTTATTGAAGTTATTCGAGAAAGCTAAGAGGCTTTGAAGGTTTTTGATAAATGCAAGTATATTAAGTAAATTATAGAAAAATTGTTAAAATAGCAAAAAAGTTTTCTGAATTAGAACCAATACTTTTGCAAAAACAAAATTGAGTATTCTGTAATTATTAATCAAATAAATCTAACTACAAAAGTACATCAAATAAAATAAATAAAATTTTGCATAGAGTAATGAATGCAATAGCAAAATTGATAACATATTTAGTTCTTCTAACAAACTTTTATCATTAAACCAACAGATATTTAAATTTATACAATTAATTAAAGAATATCTAAGTTATTTAATAATATTTTAATTAAAGTTTCATGATAATTATTATAAAAATGCAGCAATAAAATTTAAAATTTTTTTTAAATTTTATCTCGAGTAGCAGATTTTTAACAGTGTACGTAGTGTATGTGATATTAAATGCATGAGTATGATATCTATATGTGTGGCAATATATTTGCTATAGTGTCGTCTGCATACAGTTTATGTGATGATCCTTAAAGTCAACCTACTCTACAAACAGACGGACACACATATAGATACTTATACTCACATAAGATACCCATATAGATACTCATTGGGATACTCATACAGCACTAGTCAAACAGTTTTGCCGTCACATGTTGAAGGCGACAGAGATGGAGTTGCTGACAAAGAAAACCCACACCCGCACACATACACAGTTACTCTCACATACAAAAACACAGCCACTCACACACACAAATTTATAATGGCGCAAACAGTTTAAGTAACGCATGAGTAAAGCACTGCAATGAATTACCTACAATAAATGAGTAGTAGGTATGTGTATGCGTAGCATGCAGCTACGGGCGTTTTTTACTTTATATTTTTTTCACATATTTATTTTTCGGTCCTTGCGGTTTTCTCATCACAACTGTGAGTCAACATTTAAGTCCGGCTGCAGGCAAGATTTGTGACCGCGATTTTTTCGCTATTCAATGAATTTTGACGAATGCTGACGAAATTTTAAACATATCACTTTTTCACTAAATATTAAATGTTTCATGAAAATTTCAATATTTGAATAATAATTCAAATTTCACTTAAAACAACAAAATTAATTTTTCATTAAAAATTTAAATTTTTACTAAAATCAAATTTTTCACTAAAAATAAAATTTTCCTATAAAAATTAAATTTTCAGTGGAAATTAAATTTTTCACTATAGACTAAATTTTTCACTAAAAAATTAATTTTTTGCTAGAAATTTAATTTTTTTGATAAAAATTTAATTTTTTGATAAAAATTTAATTTTTTGCTTAAAAATCAATTTTTTATAAAAATGCAAATTTACACTAAAAATTAAAATTTTCACTAAAAATTAAAATTTTCACTAAAAATTAAAATTTTTACTTAATTTTTTTTTGTTCACTAAAAATTCAATTTTCAACTAAAATTTTCACATAAAATTAAATTTTTCACTAAAAATTCAATTTTTCACTAAAAATTAAATTTTTCACTAAAAATTAAATTTTTCACTAAAAATTAAAATTTTCACTAAAAATTCAATTTTTCACAAAATTTAATTTTTCACTAAAAATTCAATTTTTCACTAAAAATTCAATTTTTCACTAAAAATTCAATTTTTCACTAAAAATTCAATTTTTCACTAAAAATTCAATTTTTCACTAAAAATTCAATTTTTCACTAAAAATTCAATTTTTCACTAAAAATTCAATTTTTCACTAAAAATTCAATTTTTCACTAAAAATTCAATTTTTCACTAAAAATTCAATTTTTCACTAAAAATTCAATTTTTCACTAAAAATTCAATTTTTCACTAAAAATTCAATTTTTCACTAAAAATTCAATTTTTCACTAAAAATTCAATTTTTTCTAAAAATTCAATTTTTCACTAAAAATTCAATTTTTCACTAAAAATTCAATTTTTCACTAAAAATTCAATTTTTCACTAAAAATTCAATTTTTCACTAAAAATTCAATTTTTCACTAAAAATTCAATTTTTTACTAAAAATTCAATTTTTCACTAAAAATTCAAATTTTCACTAAAAATTCAAATTTTCACTAAAAATACAATTTTTCACTAAAAATTCAATTTTTCACTAAAAATTCAATTTTTCACTAAAAATTCAATTTTTCACTAAAAATTCAATTTTTCACTAAAAATTCAATTTTTCACTAAAAATTCAATTTTTCACTAAAAATTCAATTTTTCACTAAAAATTCAATTTTTCACTAAAAATTCAATTTTTTACTAAAAATTCAATTTTTCACTAAAAATTCAAATTTTCACTAAAAATTCAAATTTTCACTAAAAATACAATTTTTCACTAAAAATTCAATTTTTCACTAAAAATTCAATTTTTCACTAAAAATTCAATTTTTCACTAAAAATTCAATTTTTCACTAAAAATTCAATTTTTCACTAAAAATTCAATTTTTCACTAAAAATTCAATTTTTCACTAAAAATTCAATTTTTCACTAAAAATTCAATTTTTCACTAAAAATTCAATTTTTCACTAAAAATTGAAATTTTCACTAAAAATTCAATTTTTCACTAAAAATTTAATTTTTCACTAAAAATTCAATTTTTCACTAAAAATTCAATTTTTCACTAAAAATTCAATTTTTCACTAAAAATTCAATTTTTCACTAAAAATTCAATTTTTCACTAAAAATTCAATTTTTCACTAAAAATTCAATTTTTCACTAAAAATTCAAATTTTCACTAAAAATTCAATTTTTCACTAAATATTAAAATTTTCACTAAAAATTCAAATTTTCACTAAAAATTCAAATTTTCACTAAAAATTCAAATTTTCACTAAAAATTCAAATTTTTACTAAAAATTAAAATATTCACAAAAAATAATTTTTTCAATAAAAATTCAATTGAACCCTAAAAAATAAATTTTTCACTACAAATTCAATTTCTCATTAAAAATTTAAAATTTCACTGAAAATTATTTTTTCAATAAAAATTAAATTTTTCACTTAACATTCAAATATTCAGTAAACATTATTTTTTCACTAAAATTAAATTGAACACAAAAATATAAAATTTTCAGAACAAATTAAGTTTTTCACTAAAAAATAAATTGTTCACTTTTACACAAAAAATTCAATTTTTTCACTAAAAATTAAATTTTTCAATAAATATTAAAATTTTAAATAACAATTCAATTATTCACTAAAAACTTAAATTTTGGTCAATTTTTGGTTATATCCTAAAAATTTAAATTATCCTATTAAATTAACAAATTTCTGTTGAAATTCAGATTATTACAATACTAACAGAGATCCGTGCTTCTTAGACTTTTTTTAATTGATGTTATAAATGTAGTAACCGAAACATAAATAATTTTCCGCCAAAAACAACTTTACTTCAAAGACAACAAATTGTTCCCCGAGAAATTCTTCCTCGTAGAGTTTTTCCCAATAGATGTTCCAGTATGGTGAGTTTTAGTGTTGCGAGTTTTACTGTGGTGAGTTTTAGTGTGACAACTTTTAGTGTGGTGAGTTTTTGTGTGGTGATTTTTAGTGTGGTGAGTTTTGTGTGGTGGGTTTAAATGTGGTGAGTTTCGGTGTGGTGAGTTCCGGTGTGGTGAGTTCGGGTGTAGTGAATTTTGTTGTGGTGAGTTTAACGAATTTGAGGAGATTGATATTCCCTGGTATGAAATATCTTGATATCACTATATTATAGTGGCGACGTACAACATTTTTAAAATGTACCTTGTATAGCAATTGACCCAATCCTGCGGGAGGTGCTACGCTCAGTCCAGAAATCTCACCAAGATATAGCCTATACTCTGCCCAGATCCAACATACATAATGTGCCAAAATTTTATTTAATTCATTTCAGCCGAATTTAATACAAACATTCACATTTGTGAATAGTAGAGAGTAATTTTTAATTTCCTAATCATTTGAAAATTATTATTTATAACTACATCAAAGAATTTGAATTCAAATCAAATTTGTTTAAACTTTTGCAGATACGTCTTTTAATCTAAAATCTTTAAAAACATTGTAGGAATTTTTCCATTTATTTATAATAAAAAGAATCTATCTCAGATAACTATAAAAGATAACGAGTTTTTGTTTAAATGAATGAAAAACTATAACATGCATATCAATAATTTTTAATTAATTTATATTAATAGCTTCCATTGACGTTATTAAAAAAAAAATGCGTAGTATCAAAATAGTTATTTTTCATTCACACAATGATTAATATCTAAACAATTAAAAAACTAATTCAGCAATTGTTTCGCAAACTGATATGGGCTTTATTTATATGTACCTTATTATATATAGGATTAAAAAAAAAAACAAATCGTTATCTAAGAAAATTATAACAATATTTGGCTTTGATTAAATTGTAAATTGATTAAAGGTTTTGAAGTATTTATGTTTGTTATAAACAACAAGCTTTCCTATCGGCAGTCGTCGAATTAAGCAAAAACACATATAAAATATGGAGTTATGTAGCAAATATAATAAAACAATTAATTTATTGTGTGGAACCCATGTAGAAAAACTGGCATTGAGGTATTTAAGGGAATTGAAAAAAGAAACGAACAAATTCGAGGCAATTGTTTAAATAATGCGCCCTGCGCTTCAATTGGGCCATATGTGATTTATGAGGGTAATAAAATAAACTCTTTTAATACCTGCAACATTGCTATAGAAAAATAATGGCATGTAAATAAATGTAAAAGAAATTAAAAACAAAAAAAACTAAAACTTAGTAACCGCATTGCAGTGTGTAATAAAAATTCAAAGCGCTGTAAAATGGAGTACAAATTAAAGTTATTTTGTTGAATACAGATAACACTGTTCAACCCATTTTTTTTTTGCATACGTGAAAAACTTTAATATTTTCAGACAGTACAGATAAAAAAAAAATAAAATACACGTGTCTCAAAGTTTTAGTTATAATTTATTTTATTACATTTTAAATTTGTTAAATTTAAAATAGACATTTTGTGTTTTTTTTTACACTACAACTCAAAAAAGAAATAAAACAAAAGAAAAATTCGAACATTTTAATTTTTTATTATTAGAGAAATATTTTAGAATAATTTTAGTGAATATTTGTCCTTTTATGTTATGCATGATAACGGCTGATTTTATATAATATAACTGAATGGATTGTGACAATACAAAAATACTACGACTAGTTCAAGATCATGGTCTGAGTATAATTTCTATTACAGTGAGTGCAGAAAAAAAGTATTCAACGTATTAAAGAAATTCGTTAATTAAATTTTAATTTAATGTCTTCAAACACAACTCTTAATTAGAAGAAATTTCTACTGTGATTGAATTTGTTTGATATTTGTAAATTATATTTTACACTACACAACAAAATGAGAAAAAAAATGTGCGCAGTCGTTTTCTACAGATAGGTTTACGAGATTTCGGGCAATAACTTTTGTACTGATCTTTCGAAAAGGTGATCACATAAATTTGTAAATATCTCGCGTTTAATAAAACCCATAAACTCAATTGTTATATCGAATGAAAGATAATTAAATATTCAATAAACATTTCTAACAATAGTTTGGAATTGGTTTACTGGTTGAAGAGAACTCTGTAGAAGTACTCGAAAAATGTAAATTTTGTCGACCAAAATTTTATTAAAAAATGCATTTAAAAAATGGCGAAAAATTGAAAGATAATGCACAGTTTGTAATATTACAAAATTAGCCTGTACATTTTTAAAGAAAATGATGTAAAAAGAAAAGAAATCTATGGATAAGTTTTGAGAACAGAAAAAATCATGTGAAAACATTACAATTGGGTATTAACAAAAAAAAATCGCATAATATGTTTATACCCTATACCCATGGGTTACATGTTATAAAATGTATGTGAGGATATTTTAGCGCCTCTTAGTAGGCATGACTGGTATGACTGGTATGAAAAAGTATATATTTTCTTGGTCAACATCACTTTCCGAGTCGATTTAGATATGACCGACTGTCTGTCCGCGTATACACGATAACTTTAAAACTGCTATTCCGAATGATGTGAAATTTATTTTCAATATATTTTAGTAGAATAGTAATGCAAAGTTCGAAAATGGGTCGATTTAGTCAACGTAATCTACTACATCCACTACGAAATATGGGTTTAATTTTTAGGATCACATATCTCGTTAAGTATTAAAGATAAAATCATAAAATTTAAAATTAATTACAAGCAATCATCATCAATAGTTGCTCAAAAAATAATCGTGATCCGCTCACATTTTTTATTTTTAATTTTTATGCCTATTTGTATACCACTCAATTATATTGCTTTCACATAACTTTTTTTATCCTCAAATGTTACCCATATATTTTTGTCATTTATAGCTCAATTTCTTTGAAAGAGTGTGAACTATATTTGAAAAATTAAAATTTGTGTATCAACTTACTTTTTCGATTTTTTTCCATTTTTTTAAATGAATTTTTCATAAATTTTTGTTGAAAAAAATTGTTTTTTTAAGTTCTCCTTTCGAGTTCTCTTAAAATAATGAACCAATTTAAAAATGTTCTAAGTAATGTTTATTCGATATTCAATTATCTTTCATTCGATATAAATTTTAATCATATGTGTTATTTAGAACGCGAACTATTTGCAAATATATGTGACCACCTTTATGAAAGCTCGGTCCAAAACTGATTGGCCCATATTTTGTAAACCTATCAAAAGAAACATTATTAAACCATATTTTCGGAATAAGGGTGTCATTTTACAATAATACAAAAATAACCTTGACTGCTGCGCAGAATGGCTGTTGTGTAGTGTTATATTAAAATAAATAATAAATAAAATTGTTGAATATTTTCTGTTCTTTTTTTTTTTTTTAATAAAAAAAGTTATTTCGTGATGGTAGAGTTGTAAAATTAATCGATTATTTTCAACAAATAAAAATTAAATTTTATCACAATGAGTAATTTCATATTAAATCGAAAAGAATTGAAATTTGTTTCTTCGATTTTCGTGAAATTTAGTTTATGTCTTTGAATATAAAAAAATTAAAAATATAAATTGTTTTTATTGTCGAAATTTGAAAATTTTACAAAATTATGTAGCTTCATAAAAACACAATTCATCTATTTGGAATATTACAAAATTACAAGAGCAACAAAAAAAACTATGAAAATATAAAAATGTGCTATATCTCATAAACTCCAAACACTATTTTCAAATGTAATTCAAGTAAGATCAATTGAAATTCAAAAGAAATCGCTTGATATTTAGAAATTTCATTTGAAATTCAGAAATGTTCATTTAAAATTCAAAAGACATCAATTGTAATTCAGAAATTCTATTTGAAATTCAAAGGACATCAATTGAAATTCAGAAATTCCATTGGAAATTCAAAACACATCATTTTAAATTCAGAAAATCCATTTGAAATTCAAAAGACATTAATTGAAATTTAGAAATTCGAGTTGGAATTCAAAAGACATCAATTGAAATTCAGAAATTCCATATGAAATTCAGAAGACATCAATTGAAATTCATAAATTCCATTCGAAATTCAAAAGACATCAATTGAAATTCAGTTATACCTCTAAAAATGCACAAGACATCACTTGAAATTCAGAAATTCTATTTGAAATTCAAAAGACATGAAATGAAATTCAGAAATTTCCATTTGAAATTCAAAAGACATCAATTGAAATTCAGAAATTTCTATTTGAAATTCAAAAGACATCAATTGAAATTCAGAAATGTCTATTTGAAATTCTGAAATTTTCATTTCAAATTCATAAAATGTCATTAGATATTCAGAAATTTCCATTTGAAATTTAGAAATTCCATTTAAAATCCCAGGACATCAAATTCTGAAATTCCATTTGAAAACGTTTTTTATTCAGCTAATATAATTTTTTCAAAATTACATTATTAATATTTTTGTTATTGTTTAAAACATAAGCATGCGAATCTAAGCGCCTGCTAATCGAAAAACATTATCAAAAAACTTTCGTCACAAACAGAGACATTGTGTCGGCTGACCAATATGTGATACACTCATGATTGCATTCACATGACATGAATGGTATATTTTATTGTAAGAGTTTTGATTTTTTGTTTTTTTCTAAACACTTGAGTTTCGATTTTTCCCTTCGTTAGGTAAAGAACTGCATTTTGACTGTCGAAAGCTATTATCGCCAATAATTATTTTTCGATTGCTTAGATTACACTGTGCGTACATTTGACGATGTTTTATATTATTATGGATTTTTGAAATTCTAAAAATAATGGCTTTTTATTTTTTGTTTTACCTAAATTGGCTATTCGATAAAATCGAAATAAAAATAATCACAATTATTTTTTAAATAAAAAATATGCACAATTCAGTATTTATATAATTTTTAAAAAATTGTTTTGAGTTCCTGAGAGATGGGTCTCAAAAACTAATAATTTTTGTGCCCAAATGGGCCCTTTAGTTTTGGAATTTTTTTGTTCCCAATATGCTCTTTTTTTCCTGAGAGTTTTGATGAAATTTTCATTTCTGTTGGTAAAATGGGTATACACAGTGTTGGCTTTCCGAATTATACGTGCACTATGAGTACTTAAAGGAGATTTCTGGGCATTCAGACGTATTGCTTCCGCGATCGTGAATGGTTCTAAATTGTAACGCGTTGTAAATTAGACGTGTTGAGTGAGTTTCATAAAAGTGCAAAATTTATTTAAGACAAAAAAAAACGATAAATTTTGTCTGAATTCTACTACAAATACTTAAGAATATTTGAATGATTTATGAAAAAAAGGAACAAAAATATTTACAAAAATACGACTATTTCAATAAAAATTTAAAAGTTTAATTTGAAAATTAAAAGTATAAAAACTACAATAAAAATATATATAATACTTTTATAACCGTTGATTCCGAATCGATTTTTTATGATTTTTGTTTGTTGATTTCAAAACAGTCTTTTTACCAATATTCTGCAAATCACAATACTACTGAATTCAGTAAAGAGGTACCACAGTTGATAGCTTTATCAACTATAGTTGCAAGTTCGACACGATAGATCCTATTAGGTCGCAGAGTGCATAAACTCAATACAAATAATAAAAACAGTCTTTTTGGATTTTGGCTTCTGCATTTACTAAAAATTTTAATAATTATTAACTATTAAAGTTACACTTGCCGTGGAATATTTATCAGTTCTCAAAACAGATATCGTTAATTAGACAAATTAAATTATAGCGTCATAGATTTTCGGATCATTAATAGATTCGGTTTAAATGTAATGAATTTTATTTAGGTGAATTTAGGTGTGGTGAATATAGTTGTGGTCAATATAGGATATAAACAAACAAAGATATAAACAAATAAAGCTCGAAACAAATTAAATTATAGCGTCATATATTATCGGAACATTATTAGATTCGGTTTAAAGGTAATGAATTTTATTAAGGTGAATTTTGGTGTGGTGAATATACGTGTGATGAATATATGTGTGGTGAATATAAGTGTGGTGAATATAGGTGTGGTCAATATAGGTGTGGTGAATATAGTTGTGGTGTTTATAATATATAATCAAACATAGTTCGACTTGGACCAAATTGATTCAACAGACGTACGCGGGTTAAAGACTCATTCGACGACTTTTTAATGAGACATTATTTTCAATTCAAAATATAAAAATATTATAACTTATATTTGATTTAATAAAATAAGTGTAGTATTTAATAGATTTCTATATGTTGATTTTGAAATATTATGTATAATTCTTATGCCACTTGTATTTTTTAAGTTATGTAGAAGTGATCGTTTGAACATATTTTTAAAATATGCCCTTTCCACACAACGTTGGCCAATTCTTAAACTGTTATAAATTTCAATATTTTAGGCGGAAACTTTATTGATAGGACCTATTTTAAAAAGTAGAAGAGAAGATAAATATTAAAAAATGTAATCGTTTGGACAATGTTCCGGAGAACCATATATATTTTTGAAATTAGTAATATTGAAATTAGTTTCGTTTTAAGTTTTTTGAAAACCCAGATATGTAAATTATTGTATTTTCTTTTATTCGTAGATGAGGTTGGAAAAGGGTCAAAAATGATAATTTCTTGGCAACGAAATATTGACAAAAAAATATTGAACAACATGATTTTGAAATGTGTTTTTCGAATTCTGTGATATAACCTTTTGTTGGTTACGAACTTGGGCCTATAAGGTGTCAATATTTACTTAGTGTTTCATCTTGAAACTAGTTTAAACACAAAAACCTTACTAGTCTATTTTTAATCTGAAATGCAATTGTATGAAACATGTCGATGTCATAAAAATCGATTAACTTGTTTGTGCCACAAATAATAAGAAACACTTGAAACATTACGATTACCATGAAATTTTTATCACCTACTTAGGATCGATACGTCAACGAAGCACGTGAGCCATATGTTCAAACTGATAAGGGAATCTCTGCATGACACGGATAGTGTAAATGATTTGACTAATCATATGACAAATGTTCATACTACTGCTTATGCAAAAAAGCACAATAAATACTTTTAACAATTTGACAATATTTGTTTAAAATAAAAGATATATTTACTACACACGATTTTTAAATTATATTTAATTTATTAAAATTGATCAAATAATAATTCTTTCTTACTTAAAGTCTTTAATAAATAAATTTTAATAAGTAGTTTTTCAATATAATGCTCTCACATTGAGTTCATATATTTTAAAACTTTAATTTGTATTCTGCAAATACCAGCAATATATGGGAATCGGTAAATAATTGCATATTAAAATATACTTGAAAAATTCTTGGCGTAGTCGATAAAATATCAGGGGAATGAAATGGTATTAATAGCCAGTACTTCAGCGAAGACTTATCTTATCAGCGATCATATGAGAACCATAAAAATGGTTGTACCACATCGACATTTTGAGGCACTACTTTGTGTATGTTCACTCAAATTCTAAAGTTAAAAAAATAAAGTTACGTTTGTCGTGTCAGTACTCGAAACAGGCTTCGTTACAGAAACAAATTAAAATATAGCGTCGTAGATTTTCGGATCATAATTGGATTCGGTTTAAAGGTAATGAATTTTATTTAGGTGAATTTAGGTGTGTAAATATAGGTGTGGTGGATATAGTGTGGTGAATATATTTGTGGTGAATATATGTGTGGTGAATATATGTGTGGTGAATATATGTGTGGTAAATATATAAATGGTGGATATAGATGTGGTGAATATACGTGTGGTGAATATTGGCGTGGGGAATATAGGTGTGTAAAATTAACGTATGGTGAATATACATAGGTGTGGTGAATTTATGTGCGGAAAATTTAGGTGTGATGAATAAGTAGTGTTCAATTGATGAGAGATGAACTGATTTGAATTGAAAAATGCTTAAATCTAGCCGCAGCATTGTACCCAGATAAGGCTAAAAACTGGATTAGAACTTAAGTGAAATAAGAATCGAAGCTTGGCAACAAGTTCTGAGTCTATACTGGTAGTTGATCTGTCGACTCTTGCTGAGTCTTGGGCGGGAACTAATTTACCAGGTTTTGATTTGCCAGTTATAGTAAAGTTAGTGAGAAATATCCAGTCGCCAGTCTGTCAGTTCTGACCACCAGTCTTCTAATCCCCAAATATGTTTCCTTATGACGCTACCTCTCGGCAAACCTCATAAAGTAAATATTGATCTCTAACTGTTATACCATACAATAAAGGCATTGTTTCGTCTGAAATATTGAAGATATATAGTATTATAATACATTCACTTTGTATTATAATACAATGTATCGTCGATAGCTCAGTGGTTAGTGCATTAGACTGTGATGCGAAAGATCCCACGTTCGGATCTGGGGTGGGACTAACAACATATTTTCATAGAAAAACCTTTATATATACCGCAATACCTCTCCGCAGACAACGTCAAACCTCCCAGAGCAAACAAAGTGTCGTTCGTATTCGGCTATACCACGGATATAGCACGCGCTGCTCAAGCAACATCGGTTCTTCAGGACTGTAGCGCTTAACTATTTTTATTATTAATGCAGTCGATATACAATATATGTCCAGCTGCAAGTATTTATGTACTTTGTATTGTTGATTTTAACCCAACTTTTGTATATATTCCAGATAAGCACTGAATTTTTCCGAAACTTCGCAAAATGGGTGACATGTTTCGAAGCGAGGAAATGGCCTTGTGCCAGATGTTCATACAGCCGGAGGCGGCATATGCCTCTGTAGCTGAACTGGGTGAAACCGGTTGCGTGCAATTTCGCGATGTAAGTAACATGAAACTTTCAAAAGAAAGCAATTATATTAATGAACCATATCCATATAGTTGAACATCGAGATCCATGCATTTCAAAGAAAGTTCGTTTCTGAGGTACGTCGTTGCGATGAGCTTGAACGTCGCATACGCTATATAGAGAAGGAGATGAGCAAAGATGAAATAAGCATGCCCGAAATCGATGATACACCGCGTCCACCGAATCCACGCCAGATCATCGATCTGGAGGCGCATCTTGAGTCCATCGAGAACGAGATACGCGAGTTATCGCACAATGGAGTCAATTTAAGTCTCAACTACGAGAGCATGACCGAGTTGAAGCAAGTGCTCGAAAACACCGAAGGATTCTTTTCTGACCAGGAGGTTATCAATTTGGATAGTAATCGTTTTACGTCAGGCGAACAGGATGAAATAGGCGGCGCACAGTCGCAACGTGGCCAGTTGGCATTTGTGGCGGGCATCATTAAGCTTGAGCGTTTCTTTGCCTTCGAGCGCATGCTGTGGCGTATATCGCGCGGAAATATCTTTCTCAAGCGCAGTGATCTTAGCAGCGTTACCAAGGATCCTGAAACGGGACATCCCATACAAAAGACCGTCTTTGTGGCATTCTTTCAGGGTGAACAGTTGAAGCAGCGCATTAAGAAGGTATGTGCCGGCTTCCATGCCAGCGTCTACCCATGTCCCAGTTCGCATGCAGAGCGTACGGCCATGATCAAAGATGTGAGTACACGTCTGGCGGATCTGAACATTGTGCTCAATCAGACTGCTGATCATCGCAATCGTGCTCTAATCGCAGCCTCCCATAAAATGCCCACATGGTCGGTGATGGTGAAGAAGATGAAAGCCATCTATCATACATTGAATCTGTTCAATCAAGATGTGAGCAACAAATGCCTGATTGGCGAAGGCTGGGTGCCGGTACGTGATCTGCCCGTTGTACAGACTGCATTGGCAGCGGGCTCGACCGCTGTCGAGAGTACTATACCCTCGTTTTTGAATGTCATCGAGACCAACGAACAGCCGCCCGATGTCACTGCAGTGAGTGTTTATCCGTTGGGTCTTGATCCCATCTGGCAGCTGGCCGATAATAAGATCGTCTTTCTGAATACCTTCAAGATGAAGCTCTCCATTATATTTGGCGTTTTGCACATGACATTCGGTGTTGTCATGTCGCTGGTTAATTTTTGTTACTTCAAGAAACGTATTAACATTCTGCTGGAATTTTTGCCACAGCTATTATTCCTGTTGCTGCTCTTCGGTTATATGGTCTTCATGATGTTCTTTAAGTTTGTTGCGTACTCCGCAAAGTCGGATCCGCCTTATTCTCCCGGTTGTGCGCCCTCAATTTTAATTCTTTTCATCAACATGATGCTCTTTGGAAGTGAAAAGCCACTTGATGGCTGCAAAGAGTTTATGTTTGAGGGTCAAGGCACAATGCAGACGGTCTTCGTAGTACTGGCTGTAATCTGTATTCCATGGATGTTACTGGGAAAACCATTGTATATCATGTACAAGCGTAAAATGAATGCAGTACATCATGATTTGGAAAATACTGATTCTAACGGAACAACTAATGACAAAGTTGCGTCCGCCGAACCAGCAACATCTGCTCCTGCTGGCGATCATGGTAATATGGACGATTTACCAATTAGTGAAATCCTTATACATCAGGCAATTCAAACGATTGAGTATGTGTTGAGTACTATTTCGCATACGGCATCATATTTGCGTCTTTGGGCTTTATCGTTGGCGCATGCACGTAGGTTTTTCTTTAAATTTTGGACTTCAAATATTTTATTTTTACCATTCACTTTTGTAGAACTCTCGGAGGTTCTTTGGAATAAGGTCTTGTCGATCGGCCTTATGTTGGGTGTCTTTATCATTCCAATTTTTTTAATATTCGCATTCTGGGCCTTTCTTACCGTTGTCATATTGGTGCTCATTGAGGGGCTGTCGGCTTTCCTGCATACGCTGCGTTTGCATTGGTAAGTTTTGAAATTGCAACGTCTCGATTTGAGAGATTTCAACGAGTCTTTCCTTTACTTAATACAATTGATTCCCAGTATGCCATTCGTTTCGATATTGTTACGAGATCAATGTGAGTATATGGAGAAATCACACGATATCAGACCCGTTCTCGTAACGATATCGAGCGTGAAATTGAACCTACTTGGCAGGTAGATATCGAAACGTTCTGTCGGAGTTTTTTCGATATGAGAATTTTTTCAAAATCGGACCGATATCAAAGAAAAAAAATGATCAAAGTTCAAGATTGTTGCAAAAAATATTGCGATATTGATTTGATAAATGTTTAAATATCGTATCTTCTCAAATAATTTGAATGTACGAATATTTTGAAAAATTAGAATCGAAAAATCAACAAGATCGAACTTTTTTATCGAAGTTATTCAAGAAAGCTTAGAGGCATCGAAGGTCTCCGAGATGGGTTAAAATCAAAAGTTCGTTTTGTATCATATAAGAGTTTAACTTTTAATATCTGATTAAGACTAGCTAAGCTGGAAATCAAGTTCAAAATTTCTTAATTCGGGTAATGATTAAATAATCCATATATATAAAACTCCTGGTTCGTCTGTCTGTTTATTCCTGGACAAAGGTGCGGTGCACCTCCCATACAACCTAAACTTTTTACGTGTTATAACTTGGGACTTACACCAGCTAAGAAGATAAAACAAAAAACTCAAATACAAAAAAGAAATACAAAAGCAAAAATCAAACACAAAAACAAAAGCAAAAGAAAATACACAAACAAAAGCAATAACACATAAACAAAAGCAAAAAGACTAAACAAAAACACAATAACAAAAGCAAAGACACCAAAATAAAAGCATGACACAAAAGCAAAAACACAAAAAAAGACAAAAAAACAAAAAAAAAATAAAAGCAAAAACACAAACGCAAAAACACAATAACAATGAAAAAGACACAGAAACAAAAGCAAAAACTCAAAAATAAAAGTAAAAACACAAAAATAAAAGCAAAAGCAAAGACACAAAAACAAAAGCATCAAGATATTTCACACAAGGGTAACAACCTCCTCAAATTCTTTAAAATGTACCACCAAAATTCACCACATCTAATTTCACTACATTAAAACTTACCACACTAAAACTCACCACAATGAAACTCACCGCACCAAAATTCACCACACTAAAATTCACATCAATAAAACTCACCAAACTACAATTAACCATACTAAAACTCACCACACTAAAACTCACCATACTTAAACTCACTTTAATAAAATTAACTACACTTAAACTCGCCAACCACCTTAAATTCTTAAAAATGAACCACCAAAATTCACCACATCTAATTTCACTACATTAAAACTTACCACACTAAAACTCACCACAATGAAACTCACCACACCAAAATTCACCACACTAAAATTCACATCAATAAAACTCACCAAACTAAAATTAAACGTACTAACCATACCACACTAAAATTCACCACACTAAAACTAACCACAGTAATACTCACCAAACTAAAACTCACCACACTAAACATTCTACTGGGAAAATCTCTACGGGAAAGAATTCTACGGGAAAGAATTCTACCAGGAAATAATTTTACCGGGAAGAATTCTACGGGGCAGATATAAATAATAAAAAATATTCTTTATATTGTTAAAATCACTCCATATCGTTGCATTTACAAAATCTTGGCACGTGTCGTGCACGGGTTTAGCTAGTACAACATATTAGTCTTGATTTAGAAATCTGTTAAATTCTGGTTAAGTAAATTCAGATTGTTAAATATGAATGTAACAACAAATTGACCATATTTTATTTCTTTTACATAATTAAACCTATATTAAATCTATACCATTTATATCTGCAAATATTTTAATATAAAACACTTTGTTATTCATAGGGTCGAGTTCATGAGCAAATTCTATGATGGTACCGGTTATGCCTTCCAACCATTTTGCTTTAAGGCCATACTCGAAGCCAAGGAAGATGAGTAATTTCGCCGTCGAGTAAATCACAACGAAAGGAGTCTGCATTGAGGCTGCCAAAAATGTTGTTCATGGTTTCCTAGACAAATTTATTTTATTTTTATAAATAATTTTTGATGTAAATTTTGGACTTATAATATTTTAGCAAATTTAGAAGTTTTGGGAACTGACAGAGCGTATGCTGAATTTGTTACAAACTCTACTTAAATTTAAGTAAAGACATAAAGTCTTAAATCATTTGAAAAAATAATTCTAAACCAAATGTATTTTTTTTTTGTTATACGCTGTAATACAATAGAATTAAAAATTGTGTATCTTATTATTTTTAATAAAATTCTATTTAATTTAAATAATTTTGAATCTAGTTTTAAAATTTATTTCTACAAAAATTCTACTTGCACTTTAGGCCTTATCATTATGGATTCTAAACTTATCGGTATTATGTATAATTGCTTAGTTGTTGTTTAAAACATAATCACGCGAACCTGAAACGCCTGCTAATCGGCTAAATTATCAAAACTTCGTCACAAACAGAGCCAATGTTTCGTCTGACCATTATTATTATCTGATACACCCATGAATTGCTTTCACATGATCGATCGTATATTTTATTTTAGTAGTTGTTGTTTTTTTGTTGTTATTTTTTAGTTGTTGTTTTTTATTGTTGTTTTTTTTTTTGAAGTTTCCCCTCATTAGTAGTAGTTTCCCCTCATTAGTAGTACTAATAAAAATCCCATTTATTTCCCAAAAATATCATGAGAAATACTTAAAGAACTGCGCCTTCATCGTCGCCGGAGACTATTATCGCAAATAATTATTATTTTGTCGATTGTATAGATTAGCTAACAGAATTATTAAAGCACTCTGATTACTTTAAGGCGATGTCTGGGCATTCAGACGTGTTGATTCCGCCGACGTGAGTGGTTCGCAATTTTGAACGGCGGGAATTTCGAAAAAGTGAAAAATTAATTAAGGGCTTAGAAAAACGGTAAATTGTGTTTAGTTAATTGAAAAATACAGAAAATTAAAAAATGTGCATGATTTAACTAAAAAAATATATATGATTTAAAAAAGAAAATTTAAAACTTAAGTATTTAAATAAAAAAAAAAGCAAAAAAAACTATTTTTAAATGTATCTAATTTTATAGGAGTATTGGTGGTGATTTTGAAACTTTGCTTACAATTTTCAATGAATTTGATTATTTGGCTTTTTGGGTTATGAATTAGTTCGCACATGGGTGAATGGAGTAAGAAATTTGTTTTATATGATCTCTTTCTAATTTCGTTATTCATTTTTCGATATCACGCTTAAAATCTGAGATTTGCATGTGAAATTTGTTTGAAATAAATTCCCCTGAAATGTTATTGACGGCTGTTAAACTTAATTTTTGGTGTAACGAAATATAAATATTAGTAGTATTAAATGAAAAAATTTAGAAAATAATTCGAAAATTTTTATAAAAATTTTATATAAAAAAAAAAACAAATAATAAAAAGTTATATTTATTTAAATAATAAAAAGATTTTATAAAACATATGTTTAAAAAAAAATATTTGAAAATAATAAAAAGTATGTATAAAAATATGTTTAAAAAAAAAACAACAATTTTTTTTTTCAAAAAAAATTTCAGAAAAAAAAAAAATGTTTTTTTTTTTTTTTAAAAAAAATGTTTTTTTCAATTTTTTTTTTTTCGAAAAAAAAAATGTTTTTTTCAATTTTTTTTTTTTTCGAAAAAAAAAAATTTCAGAAAAAAAAATGTTTTTTTCAAATTTTTTTTTTTTCAAAAAAAAAATGTTTTTTTCAATTTTTTTTTTTCGAAAAAAAAAAAATGTTTTTTTCAAATTTTTTTTTTTCGAAAAAAAAAATAAATATATTAATACTTTTTTTTTTCATATATTTTTTTATAAATATAACTTTTATTTAATAAAAAGTTGTAATTATAAATATATTATAAAACATTTTACAAATTTATGTAAGTCGAGAAAGCATTATTATAAGAAAAAATATACCAGAACTACTTGAGAACTGTGAAGTATAAAAGAAGGCAAAAATTTAACGAAAAATTTATATTTTAATTGAAATTTGGTTTGATGAACATTATTATTCAATACGAAGTAAAATATGTTGTATTTTATGTTTTGTTCATGAAACGTATTGTTCGCAGATCGTTCATCATATTGAAGAACACTTTTTCGACAGTTATCAAGCGTTCATCATATTTATGATCGCATTCATAACATTGATGTATTTATTAATATTAGCAGTGGTTCTTCAATACAAGGAAGAAGAACGAAAGAAACGGAAGTGTGGAATTCATTAATACGATGTCCTTTTTTTTCTGTGTTCAATTCAATTTTATAAGAAAAATTTGTAATAGTTTTTTGGACGTAGATTTCGAAATTGGACTTAAAATGTTTACTACTTACTTTTTTTTAAATTAAAAGTCGAAATGCACGCAGACGAAATGAGCAGCTGCGACTTAAATACAGGTCGCAGTATAGAATGTCTATAGTAAAAATGTTTTCTTGTCTTGTAGAATATTGTAATTGAACTAAATTCTAAGCCGTGTGGATTTTATTACATGTGGATTATGTTCCGATGGATTTTATGTGAGTGGTTTTTGGACTGGTGCATACGATGATTGATTTTCTATTAAGCATTTCCCTAGTAGAAATTTTGGTAGGGCCATGCTCATGAACTGATCATGTCATTATTTGAGATGATCGGGATATGACGAGGCCCACGATGTCCTTGTAACGCAGTGTCCTGATCATGTACTCACCTCAGGCAATGATCATGTACTGATCGGGTAATTCCCCATATCATTATTTATCTGACCATTGCCTTGTTAAAACATGAGCATACGAAAGCACTACAAATTCCCGATGAAATAAAATATCATACCTCATTGAAACCTGATCATTGTCCGATGAAAATTTCTTTATGAGGAACAACTAATGTAGCTTTGATCGGGACCATTGGCTGTTTAGATAATGTAAACCCTGCTATGGTGAGCATGATAAGGGCATGACAAGGCAATGATCATATTTGCTCTAATAGGGGTTACCTGACGAAACCCCGATAATTTCCCGATGGCGCATCGGGAAAATTTCCACTAGGGTTGATACGATACATTTTGAATGGTTGATTTTAATTTTGTACGGTAGATTTTCTATGGTATACTTTTTATGGAGGACTTTGAGATTTGTACTTCTTACTCAACCCCTTTTCGTAGAAATCTTATTCAGAATATTAAAAAAAATTATATTACATTAAAATGATGAATTATGGTAGTACCCTAGATGAGTTAACGGCATTGAAGTGATTACGATATATTAATGTTAAGGTGATCTTGTCTAAATGACTGAAATATTTTTAATAAATGAAAACACGTAGAGAATGTTTTCTATTATGCTTCGATAGATTAGTATTTCATTTTGAAATGAGTTCAAACACAAAACCTCTTTTGTAAAGAGGTTGGTTAATCAATCATAGTAAATATATATGTGGTAATAATTTGTCAATGTCAACGTTTAAATAGTGATTATCTATATTAAATCAAAAATGCCAATGCATGAAATTGTTGAACATATTGATGTCATAAAAATCGATTAACTTGTTTGCGCCACAAATAATAAGAAACACTTCAAATATTACGATAACCGAGTACTATGAAATTTTTAGCACCTACATGCAGTGCTTATCATAGATTCGTGAACGAAGCACGTGAGCCATAGGTTAAAACTGATAAGGAAATCTCTGCATGACATGGATAGTACATATGATTTGACTAATCGTATGACAAATGTACATATTACAAATTTAGCACAGACCCTATGAAATCTTTTAATAATTTGAGAATATTTGATTAAAATAAAATAAATATTTACTACACATTATAATTTAAAAATAGTTTCAGTTTTATTATTAAATTGTATTTAATTTATTAAAATTAATGAATTAATAAATAATTTTTACTTAAAGTCTTTAAAAAATAAATTTTAATAAGTAGTTTGTCAATAATATACTGTCACATTGAGTACTTGCATAAATATATTTTTAAACTTGAATGTTTTTTTTTTGTAAATACCTGCAATATATGGGGATCGGTAAATAATTGCATATTGAAATATTCTTTAACATTTCTTTGCTTTATCGATAAAAGATTAGGGGAATGAAGTAATAATAGCCAATACTTCAGCGTAGGCTTATCTAATCACATTGGAGAACAATAAAAACGGTTGTACAACATCGACACGTTGAGGTACTACATTGTGTGGTGCTCGTTACAAATTAAAAACCTTGGATTTTTCGATTATTGAACTTATTTTGATTGTATGTAGTGTGTAATAATTGACAATGGATATAGGATACAATTAATTTAATCACAGAAATTTCCGTGTCACATTTGTTACTTTTACTAATAATTTTTTTAGACACTAACTTAATTAGAAAATGATTTAAGTGTATAAATGAATTTTATTTTGTGAAGTAGTTGCAGCAACACTACCATAACCATTTTCTTAGTGTAGAATGGAATGTTCCCGTTACAGATTCGGTTTAAAAGTAATTAATTTTCTTTATGTTAATTTAGGTGTGGTGAATATAGGTGTGGTGAATATATGTGTGGTGAATATAGATGTGGTGAATATATGTGTGGTGAATTTATGTGTGGTGAATTAAGATGAGTTGAATTTAGGTGTGGTGAATTTATGTGTGGTGAATTTATGTGTGGTGAATTTATGTGTGGTGAATTTAGTTGTGGTAGATTTAGCCATAGTAGCGTCGGTAGCTCAGAGGTTAGTGCGTTGGACAGCGATCTGAAAGGTCCCACGTCCCAATTTGGACTTGGGAAAATTTTTCATAGACAATATTTTACTATACGCGCAACATCTCGACGGACAATGGCAAACCGCCGAGAGTCAACACAACTCATGAAAAGCTCTCATTCGGCATTAAACCGAAGGTCCCCCCTCTTTTATATTATGGTTCAAACCCCTCTAACTTGGCAGAGTTGAGCAGTTTTTTATTTTTTTAATCATTTATTTAATCAGATATGGTCCATTTATGCATGGTAAATTTTGGTTATGCCGTACGAGTTGCAATCCAAGATTTAAATGAGCTGGGGACTGCCAAAATTTAAACAAATAATTTTTACTTATTTTAGACAATGCTAAATCTTGGCAAAAAACGACAATCCAGAGGGTAAAACATTACCTTTAAAAAGCCTCTCACCATGCTGTTTGGATTCGGCATTATATTGTCTGAACCACCGTTTCTCATAGAGTGGAGCTCAAGTAGTACTTTAGTGGTTCTTCAGATCTATTGTGGCAAACTATTTGTCTTTTTAATGTAATTTAGGTTTTTGAATATTAGAAGAAACTTGGAAATATGGGTTATTATGGGGAAGTTTTGGTGTCTTAGATTATTGTGCGGTGATGAAATCAGTTATCCTGCATAATAAGATCGCTATTTGTATATGTTATAGGCTGGTAGTGACTGTTATTCAATATAACTCGTAACATTTGGTATATAGTATGATTACAGTCAGTCTGCGATATTAAAGATTTTTTGGAGACGATATAGTTCAATTTATATCCTGCACCTTCTGTATTATAGTTTGTTGTATATGTAGTATTTAAGTACTTTGATCATCCTAAATCATCTTCCCTCTAATTTACAGATATATAGTGAATTTCGCCGAAACTTCTCAAGATGGGTGACATGTTTCGAAGCGAGGAAATGGCCTTGTGCCAGATGTTTATACAACCGGAGGCAGCTTATGCCTCTGTGGCTGAACTTGGTCAAACGGGTTGCGTGCAGTTTCGCGATGTAAGTAACATAGACTTTCAATAATACGCAATACAATTATTTATCATATTCCATTCTAATCCACACAGTTGAATAACGAGGTCAATGCATTCCAAAGAAAATTCGTTTCTGAGGTGCGTCGTTGCGATAATCTCGAACGTCGCATACGCTATATCGCCAAGGAGATGAGCAAAGATGAAATACGCATGCCCGAAATTGATGATGCGCCACGTCCACCTAATCCACGTGAGATCATCGATCTGGAGGCGCATCTGGAGTCCATCGAGAACGAAATACGCGAGTTATCCCACAATGGGGTCAATTTAAGTCTCAACTACGAGAGCATGACCGAGTTGAAGCAAGTGCTCGAAAACACCGAAGGTTTCTTCTCCGATCAGGAGGTTATCAATTTGGATAGTAATCGTTCTACTTCAGGCGATCAGGATGAAATAGGCGTCGCACAGTCGCAACGTGGCCAGTTGGCATTTGTGGCGGGCATCATTAAGCTTGAGCGTTTCTTTGCCTTCGAGCGCATGCTGTGGCGTATATCGCGCGGTAATATTTTCCTCAAGCGCAGCGATCTTAGTGGCGTTACTAAGGATCCTGAAACGGGACACCCCGTGCAAAAGACCGTCTTTGTGGCCTTCTTTCAGGGTGAACAATTGAAACAACGCATTAAGAAGGTATGCGCCGGCTTCCATGCTAGCGTTTACCCATGTCCCAGTGCACATGCAGAGCGTACGGCCATGATCAAAGATGTGAGTACACGTCTGGCGGATCTGAACATTGTGCTCAATCAGACTGCTGATCATCGCAATCGTGTGCTGGTGGCAGCCTCACGAAAAATGCCCGTATGGTCGGTGATGGTAAAGAAGATGAAAGCCATATATCACACGTTGAATCTGTTCAATCAGGATGTGAGCAACAAGTGCCTGATTGGCGAAGGCTGGGTGCCGGTACGTGATCTACCCGTTGTACAGACTGCATTGGCTGCGGGCTCGACCGCTGTCGAGAGTACTATACCCTCGTTTTTGAATGTCATCGAGACCAACGAACAGCCGCCAACATATACGCGTACCAACAAGTTCACGCGCGGTTTCCAGAACCTAATTGAAGCTTATGGCACCGCATCTTATCGCGAGGCTAATCCGGGACTTTACACTTGCATCACGTTTCCGTTTCTATTCGCTGTTATGTTTGGCGATTTGGGTCATGGTTTGATTTTGCTGCTTTTCGCCCTCTGGATGGTTTTGGGCGAACGCAAACTCGGCAAGAGATCCGGCGAGATCTGGAACATTTTCTTTGGCGGTCGTTACATTATACTGCTGATGGGTCTATTCTCCATATATACGGGTTTTATTTACAATGATGTCTTCTCCAAGTCAATGAATATCTTTGGCAGTGGATGGCGTATTCGTTACAATACAACAACTGTGTTGGAGAATCCTATGCTGCAGCTTATGCCCGATGTCACTACGCTGAGTGTTTATCCGCTCGGTCTTGATCCCATCTGGCAGCTGGCTGATAATAAGATCATCTTTCAGAACACCTACAAGATGAAACTCTCCATTATATTTGGCGTTTTACACATGATCTTCGGTGTTGTCATGTCGCTGGTTAATTTCAGTCACTTCAAGAAACGTTCCAATATTTTTCTGCAATTCTTGCCACAGCTATTATTCCTGTTGCTGCTCTTCGGTTATATGGTCTTCATGATGTTTTTCAAGTTCGTCGCGTACTCGGCAAAGTCAAAGCCACCGTATTCTCCTGGTTGCGCACCCTCAATTTTGATTCTTTTCATCAACATGATGCTCATGGGCAGTGAAAAACCACTCGATGGCTGCAAAGAGTTTATGTTTGAGGGTCAAGACACATTACAGATGGTCTTTGTTGTTGTGGCTGTCATCTGCATTCCATGGATGTTGCTTGGAAAACCGTTTTATGTAATGTTTACCCGTAGGAAGCACACACAACATCATGATTTGGAAAATTCTGATTCGAACGACACTAATGGCAAAGTTGCGACGGCACCTGCTGCACCAGCTGGCGGTCATGGTCATTCGGATGATGAACCCATGGGTGAAGTCTTTATACAGCAGGCAATTCACACGATTGAGTATGTGCTGAGTACTATTTCGCATACGGCATCGTATTTGCGTCTTTGGGCTTTATCGTTGGCGCATGCACGTAGGTTTTTCTCAAAAATATTGATATGAAGTTTTATGAATAATTTGGCCTTCTAACTTACTTTTGTAGAGCTCTCTGAGGTGCTGTGGAATATGGTAATGACGACCGGCATAAAAATGGGTGCCTATGGCATTCCTCTTTTTTTCATTTTCGCATTCTGGGCCTTTCTGACCGTTGGCATATTGGTGCTGATTGAGGGTCTGTCGGCTTTCCTGCATACGCTGCGTTTGCATTGGTGAGTTATAAAGTTTTTATTTGAGACTTTTTATAATTCAGAGATTAAGATTTCAATTTAATGGTTCTGTTCCGTTTATTTTTTTTTTAATTCGGGTAATGTTTAGAATACAAATTACGTTTTTATAGATATAGTCAAACTTTTAAACTCTGAATAAAACTATTAATGTTCGAAATCCAGTTTAAAAATGTTCCAATTCGGATATTGATTAAATTCACAATATTCGTTTTTGCCACATTACAGTAACATTTTTGAAATGAGCTTAAAACTGCTTAAGTTTAGAAAAAATTTAGATTATTTAAAAAATTTTAATTTTTAATTTGTTTGCAATTAATTAAATAGTTATCTCTCTTATCTTATAACCTTTATCTAATCGTTGCACACATTTTAATAAATAACTCTTTGTCATCCTTAGGGTCGAGTTCATGAGCAAATTTTACGAAGGTCTCGGCTATGCCTTCCAACCATTCTGCTTTAAGACCATACTCGAGGCCAAGGAAGATGAGTAATTTCGCCGTCGAGTAAATCACAACAAAAGCAGTCCTGCTAACCAGACACAACACAAACCTGATTATAACAAAATGTTAAATATTTAATTTAATGAAATGTTAATTTGCGAAAATTTATGTATGTTTAAAAATACATTTGGTTATAATTAGACAGCTTTGTTTTCTTCTTCGCTTCAACTGTTTCTACTTTGCTTACTCCATGTCTTTTACTACGTTTCATAAATTCAAGCGGCCAAGTGCGTATGAGTTACTCAAATATTTATAAACTCCATTTTCATTGCCGGCTGTTTGTCTTGGTGTTGTTTCGGTTGTAGTGGTGTTGGTATTCCCTTTATTGTTGTTGTTGTTGGTATCACTGTAATTGTTGTTCTTGGTCTCAGTTTAGTTTAGGTCAGGTCAGTAGTCAGCACCGTACATAACCAAAGTAAACCGTACAGGCTAAATCTCCAAGGTTGGCCCTTTCATCGGGGGGTCGACCAGGATTTCCTGTTACGCATTTGAGCCAAGTGTGTCATTGGCTTTGCTATTATTGTTGTTGTTGTTGTTCTTGAAACACTAAACGTACACCGCACTCATACATCATGCAAATTATGCTGCGTTAATGAAGATTAAATATGCTTGCTCTGCACATGGCCAAACAGACAAACAGAACGCATAAACCAGCGACTGGAAATTAACCCTTATACGCCGAAATTTGAAAACTAGGTGTCACATATGAGAATGGTTCATGTAATAGTGACTAAAAATTCTTTCATAGAAATGTACCATATTAGGGAAATGGTTATGGTCGGCTCATGTTGATCATGTTACTATTGTGGGGTTGGGATGACTTACTAGGGTACACGGAGGGAAAAAGTTCTAAAATCCAGAAGGAATCAAGAAGTATACGGAGTGATATACAGCTAAACCGAAACATTCTTAATTTCAAGAAATGGATTTTCTTAGTTGTCAAAAAAAGTAACTAAGTAGAATTATTCTTGTATTCAGTTATAATTTTCTTGGGTATCGAAAAAGTAACTAAGCAGAATTATTCTTGGATTCAGTTATTAATTTCTTAGGTATCAAAAAAGTAACTAAGTAGAATAAGTCTTGAATTCAGTTATTAATTTCTTAGGTATCAAAAATGTTGTTGTTGTTTTCGTCCCAAAATTTAATGAAAACGTGTCGTATAGTTGTTGTTTTTTCGGTCTTGCTTGTCGCTATTATGTTTTGTTTTACTTTGTCCGTCTGTCAGCCCCATCTGTTTGTTCGTGTGTCTGTCTGTCGATATGTTGAAAGTAACTAAAAGCAATTATTTCGAAGCTAACATAAAATAAAAAAAGAATATAGTCGAGTTAATTTATTGTTTATTTAGAACTTTATTAGCTATATGCATTTTTGTATAGTAAATGACTTCTTTGAATACCTAAAGTAATTGAATTGTTTATTTTATTTCATTTTATTTTTATTATTATTATTTAATTTGTCTATATTATTCTGAAACCGTTTACTTACCTTATACACTTTCTCCTCTTCTGTTGCCTCTTCTGATGGTTATGTATAAACCCTCCGCACGTAACTCATAAGCATTGTATAGTGTATTTAGATAACAATGAAATAAAATCAACTTGATATTTATGGAAAATTGAACCCAAATTTATGTTTACGAACTGAAACTATACCAATATTCGTAGGAAAAATCGTTTTTTCTATTTATGTCTTTAACATTCATACATACACAGACGCATGCATGTCTGGCTGTGATTTGTTGTTCTATTCGTGAAATGCAAACATTGTATATCATGCCGTTTTTTGATACCTAAGAAGAAAAATACTTGCAATCCAGACAAATTGTACTTAGTTACTTTTTTGATACCTAAGAACTTAATGTCTGAATGTCTAGAAAATGTTGACTTAGTTACTTTCAACAGACAGACTCGCAGACTAACAAACAGATGGCGACCTCGAAAAACAAAGCATACAGACAGAGCAATATCGATGAAAACAACAACAATGTATGAACACGTGTTCTTTTTGCGATGAATATAGCAACAATTTTGCGTGTTCTTTTATGGTTTTTAATAATCAATAAATTAAGTTCTGAAAATCCAGTTGAATAAAGTTTGTTTACTTTCTTGACAACTAAGTAATTTGCTTTCTTGATATCCAGTTGACATATTCTTAAATTTTAGTAGTATTATATTGATATTAGTCAAATTCTACTATTTTTCTTTCTAACCGAATTCTTCTCGAGTTTTAGAATTTTATTTCCCTCCGTGTAAAGAGGTAATTAAAGAAAAGATTCAATTAATAAATTTTGCAGAACATAATAATATAATATAAATACATAAGTGAATTCTTCAGAGTCAGCCGCTCAGAACGTTGTGGGCTTATTCTATATACAACACCTACATTGGAATATAATGAATTTGAGAAACTGCTAAATGTCCCCGGTTTTTAAAAAGGTACAAGACACAGTAAATTCCTGCTAACTTACGCACTGTCTACACCACATATATTCTAGAATACAATTCGCACATTTTGCATAAGCTTCAAAATCTGATTTGGAGTTCCTGAATCGAATATGTACAACAATATGTACAACAATGTTCTCAAATGTGCTCGTTATACAGAACTTCAGTATGGCGAATGCGTTTGATGGATGTGTGCTTAAATAGCCGAGTAGCCAGTGTACTCGCCAGTGTACTCGCCAGTGTATAACATAAAGATCACTAAAGACGTTCGGATTGGCTGTTTCGCAAAACGGTCTGAATGACCATTACCTGTGTTATGTATTCAATTTGTTGTTGTTATATAAAAGTCCCCAAATGTTCGTGAGAACCATTCCGAAGCCCCATTTCTGTTTTTCCCGACATTTAAGACAAACATCCACCGATGCTACTATTTTCACTATCCATTTAAAGTTTAAACTACTTATCATATTTTCCTACGATTATAAATATATATATACTAGCTGGACCCGTGACAGCTTCGCCCGTGCTAAGTTTTTGTAATTACAAAACTATATCGTTTATAAAGTGTGGATACATTTACGCCCCTTTTTCCCTTTTTAGTGTATGCCTACGTTTTACCGCCCACATTTAACGTATTGCCATACCCCTTTTTCTAATCCCACTCACATTCCACGTGACTATAAATTTTTTTTCAAAATTCACTTTAAAAAATCCAAGACTTTCGGTTTTTAAATGAAGCCAATTTTAAAGCGGAGATTGAATGTAAAGGTTCTGAAAAGTTTTCCTGTTATAAAGAAGACATTCAAAACAGATTTGATCAGGCAGTGTGAATTTTTACACAAAGTATGTTTTAAAACATACTATGTTTTGCAACATACTTAAATGGTGGGAAGTAATAACTTTAAAAACCGATAAATGCTATAATCCAAAAAATCCTATAAAATCCAATGAAAACCATAAAAAAGTTGATTTTAAAAAAAAAATACGGATATTTTCCAGAACTGATTCTACATGTCGATTACAATGTTTAATATAATCTTTTGTTTCGATTTTTATAACTCTGCTCTTAGTAGGTAAAGAGTTATAACAAATTTTAAAGTGCTGCACCCCTTTGTACAATCTCGCGCACATATTACGTGATGATGTTTAATTGATCCCTTGCTTTGGTTTTAAAACTCTGCTTTTAGTATATAAAGAGTTATTACAATTTTAAGGTTTGGTTGAATGATAGGTGCCACGACCTATTGTCCAATCCCGCCCATATTTTACGTGACGATCGGAGTTTTAAATATGAACATTTGTTTGGATTTTTATAACTCCACTCTTGGCATGTCAGAAGTTATAGCATTTTTAATGTTTTGGTTATATTGAAGGTGGCACGCCCTTTATCCAATCCCACCCACATTCTACGTGACGATTCTACTTTTTAATAATTCATAGGTGGTCATAGGATCATTTTTAAAGTAATGATTATGTGGGAGATGCCACGGCCCTTTATAAAATTCCGCCCACATTTAGCAAAAAGATAAACAACAACAATTTACATTACCGAGACCAATTTCATGACTGCGCCATCTTACCTACACCGATATTTTCAATCAAAAGTTCAGTTTTGCCACGCCCATTTTTGTACCTTAGGAGGCGAATATCCAAAAATCCCATTCGTTGTGAGCGCTTACGTCGGGAAATGAATACCCTGTCCAAATTTCAAGTTCCTAGGGTCAAATTTAGATCTTTCGATTTTCCGAATTTTCCTTGTGGTTTATCCGACTTTTCTTTTTTTCTAAACCACTCTTGCATTGACACGAACAAAATACAAAAAGAATCAGGAAAATCCTTTGGTTCGTTCTCCCGTGATGCTCTGGCACACACAGGACATTGTCGTCTAAGACATAAAACTATCCAACTAAATTTTTTCCAAAAACTTAGTTTTTGAGTTTATTGATTAATATTATAAAAACATTGTAATATCGTTGAAATGATGTCAATTGTTAACATGGATACAAAAAAATTTAAAATTTTAAAATTAATGTAATTATGAAAACTTACATTGATTCGCACAAAATATTAACGGATGTATCATAACTAAACTGCAACATCTGAAAAAAAAAAGAAATTATTTACCAAATTTTAATAAAAGTAGTTATAATTGTAAAAAAATTTAAAATGTATATTACAAAATCAGTAGTTTGAATATACGAAAAATTGTTGAAGTTCTACCGCACCATTTAAGTAATGTTTAAGAAATGGTGAGAGCTGCGGAGGAGGTTGAAAGCTATTTAATACAATGTTTACTCGTATAGAAAAAATATATATATTTTTGATATTGTCAGCAAGGGATTCAATTTTTGGCTCAAACTAAATTTACAGCCGTATGCTGTATAATTTCGTGAGTGACACATTTCTTCAGGTTTTCACTCACATACATAATAAAATTGTATGCTGTATATATTACGTATTGATTCGTCGAGCTTTACGCCATATTCGTCCGCCATTGCGTAGTCTCTCAATGTTCTCGATTTCGCGTTTCCAATCAATGTATTTTTATTTAGCAGAGACAATTTTAAATACATTTGTTTACGTTTGTTTGATAATTTGTGTATTTGGCAACTCAAAAAACAAAAAAACATTGACACGAATTGTGTCGGTCAGGTATTGATTTTAGTGGGGTACCAGAGGATCAATTTGCGAAAAAAAATGTTGTTTCGTCATTTCAGAATCAATGTTTAATGTGATAATGTTTAATTTTATTTTTGGACCACGAATAATTACAGAATATAGCTAGGAACCTGTCCTCGATTTTGACTGCAAAATTGTTCATTGGCGACATACACACGGATAGAAAAGATTTGTTTGAATATGTTTGAATGTGATTAAAAAGTAATACGAAATTACCATACATGTATTGGGAATGAAGTGTAATTAAATTATAATCGAAATTGAATTTATTTTTATTCACGTGTAAACACTATTATATTGTCCAGCAGAATCTGTCAAATTTACCATAAATATGTTACAATAACAACATAAAATTTTAATTGCATTTGAATAAACTATTTCTTCAATTTACTTGGTTAAAACTATGTTTCAAAACACAGATAATGGTAATAAAAACTAAATACAACGTATGTTCGCAACGCTCGTCTTAATTCGACAATTTATCGACTGACGAAGTTGTCAACGTTGTGCAGCATTTTCTACCTATGCCATTTTTTGCCATCGTTTGAACATATTTATGTTTACAAACAAACAAAAAATAAATTGGATTTAAATAAATGTATTCTTCTTGTATACGAAGTTGGCACTCGTTGAGCAGAATTTTCTACCTACGTCTCTTTTGTCGTCGTTTGAAGTATGTATAGGGTCATTTAAAACATACTGATGTTTGAAAACAAACAAAAAAATAATTGAAATGTAAATAAAGGTATTATTGCAGCTCTATTCTTGTATACAAATTTGACACTCGGTGATCGGTAGTTTCTGCGTACGTGTCTTTTGTTGTTCGTTGAGAAAACGTGTTCGCGTCGGTAATAATTTTGTTATTTGTAAATTAAATAAATATATAAATTGTGTTACAAACAGTATCCATAGTAACAGAGTATAATATAGTGCAGTATATAATATCTGAAACTATTGTGAAAAAACCACAAATAAAAATCAGTGTTTCGATTTTCAAACAGAATTTGGCATGTATTTATACAGAAACCTCCGTGAATTCCTTGCCTACGCTATGTGCTGTACTGCGATCAACTGTATCAAATATAAAGCGAGTCTGGATCGTCTGGTTTAGCGTCTGCTGGTGCAATTGTGCATTCATTGATGCTGTCACTTGTACTTGCAGTTTTAAACGAATTATTTATTTATGCATTTACAAATTTGTACATGAATTCAATTATTATAAATTCCCACTGTGCATGTTTAAAGATTTTTAATAAAAATTTTAATAAAAAACAACATCTTATTTTTATTTTATTTTCATGATTTTTTCCAAAAATATTTAAATATGTTTCTATGCAAACATACTACTTTTTGTACTGAAACAACTGATATGTTTCACTGCAAATATATTTATATTCAGGTCGTTCAAAATCATGTTATATTTTGAACATATTTATGTTTCGGTTCAAATATTTATTTTATTTGGATGTAGTAATTATTATGTTTCCATTAGAACATACTCCATTTAAAGAGACAACATTAAAATGTTTCCGTGATATTATAATGTAAGTCAGAGCTCATTACAACACTGTTCAAGCCTCAAAACAACCCTGTTTACAAATGATTTATCAGTCAATTATATATTATGTTTACATAAAATTCCAAACATACATGTTAATGCCTGCAAAATTATGTTTGGGAGAGCCATTTTGCAGCGTGCAGCATACGCACAATGTGACTTCTTACGTTGTGTCGCCACATTGTGAGACGTTGTGCTATACATCATACAAAAAACTTTCTCACACGAAATTTGGAAAAATTCTGGACGATTTTCGTCGATCGATGACATACAGCATAAGGCTGTTAATTTCTAAGTACAATTTCTAAAGATTTTTACGTTCATATACAAATTGATCATTATTTCATTGAATTCAAAAACGATTATTTAATGGTTTATATGATAGTAAAACGTTGAATAATTAAAGTTTTTCAAAGAATTTATAAAATTTGTGCAATTATATAGTAGTATTATATAATTGGCACCTTGGTAGGACAGGGGTTAAAGGTTTCTTTCATGGTATGAGCATACATGTTTCGGTGTGGGTATGCAAAAATATATACCCAGCGGGCCGAGTAGTAGCGTCGTATGGCAAAACTATTTACATTTTTTGGTGTTGACTGTCGCTGGATTCGTTCGGCTCGTAGTCCAACACACCATCGACTTTTTGGCTCGTAGTACAATGCACTAAACTGTCGATCCACCGACGCTACTTTGCTTTATTAGACTATTTATTTATTTGTTAATTTATTAATTTATTTGTTTATTAAATATTTATTATTTTTTATATATGGGCCATTCCACACAAAATCGACCAAGAAAAGTCAAATTTGAGATTTTACCTTTTCGATTTTAATGAAATTTTGGCAACTGATAAAGGGTATCGAGACATTCACTATCCATTTTTTTTTTAATTTTCCGAAAAAGTATTGCAAATTTACTTTTGAAAAAAATATTTTTTTTTTTTTCAATACAAAAAATATTGAAAAATTTAGTAAATTATTTTTTAAAATATGATGCCATCAAAATACCATCTTGAAAATTTGCATGAACATTTATAATAAATTGACGAAAACTTACAATTTTTTCAGAATTTTAAAAAGGGACCTTTTTAAGGACATCAATTTCGAAGTGCAAGGATAATGACCACGGGCCACATGTTCATGTTTAGAAATTACAACTTAATTTTTATGAAAACTTGTTTTATTTGCTTTAAAACGAGGTATCAATAAAATTTCTATCATTTTTAGTTCAAGAGATATTTAAATATGAACAACCATACAAAAGTGATTTTTGGCCCTTTTTTCCAACTTTGAGCCACTGTATGTCTGGAAGTAGTGGTCGGAAAAAATAAAAAAAAATTGGTTAGTACATGTCTCGATACCCTTTATCAGTTGCAAATTTCATTGAAATCGAAGAAGGTGAGTTCCAACCGTTGGTCGATTTGGTGTGGAATGGCCCATATATATATATATATATATATATATATATATATATATATATATATATATATATATATATATATATATATATATATATTTATTTTTTTATTTATTTATTTATTTATTCCTATTTACAAATGAGGTTGCTCTAATACAAATTAACCATCATAGTAATAATTCTGATGATCATAATAGGGTTAATTTGTACTACAGCAGCTTGAATTGGAATGTGGTAAAAATACTACAATAAACAGTACTCATCACCCTCATAGTACAATTTCTTTTAAGGTGAAAAACAAACACTGCACACTGAGACGGATTGTAATCTAATGTCAAAAATAAGATCTCTCAAAAATAGACGCATTGTCTTCGTCGAACACAACATTTTTTAAAAATAATTCCATACGACGTCGTTTTAATAAATTATGTGGCACTAACATTTTGTTTGTTTCAAAAAGTGCTTTCAGTTCAAAATATCGGTTATTTGAGCGGTAGGCGTGGCAGTTTTTCAATCACAACCATTTTTCAATAATAATAATAATTTGGCGCAACAGTCTTGTAGAACTAAGGCAGAGTTCTCTCACCATTTGAGCTGTTATATTTGTACTTGAAGTGGTGGGCCAGGTTTTTTCACAGTCAGTGTTTACTCTAGGAGGTTTGTCATTATCTAGTAGCGCGATTTAGAAAAATGTTTTCTATGAAAAGATGTTCGTAGACCTACCCCATATTTGAACATGGGACCTTTCGGGTCGCAGATCAATGAACGAACCTCATAATTTTTTCTCATGACAAATAATGTATACAATAACAGCCTTATAAGCATTTCGTTTATAGTTGGAATGTGTCAGTGGTCCAATAACGCCAATATTTTTGTCCATGTGTTTATTTTTGGCAATAGATAGTACCACTGTACCAAATTTCAGATTTGTTCCTCCTAGAACTGGATTTAGTCCCACAGTGGAGTTTGTTATTGTCAAATATTCCATAGAAAGAGACCGCAATATGTTATCTGTTCATTAGCAAAGTGCCCTGTAAAACGCATTTTTGCCGTTGGGTAGATTGTGTTGAACTCATTACAGTCGGGTTTCGTTGTTATACTACATATGTGTATGGCTGTATGCGTGGTTTGTAGGTAGTGTAAATTTGAAAATTTTGAGGCCAAGAGCAATGTTGTTGTTGTCGTTACGTAATGCGGCTGCTTATGTTGATGCTACTGCTGCTGCCACTGACTACTTAAACAAACTGCAGTAACAACACCGCAAAGCGCTGTTGCACTGGCGCATCTGATGCCATCTAATTGCCCTCGCTTGGTGAGTGTGTGTGTGTGTGTGAATGGTTGTCTGTATGTGTCTCTTACCGCACTAATGCGCACCTCAAGCGAATCAAGTTAACTTAGCGAGTCAACGAAGAAGAAGAACAACAACAATTTAGCAGCTGCTGCACACTTAGATGCTGCCAACAACAGCAACAACAAGTTGAAACTAAACACTATACGTTACTTAAACCAAAAAACAACAATAACTAAAGGCCTTGCAGTTCCTGAGTTTAGTTTAAGGCAACACAGAGAGAGCCATTTTCCTCGACTAAAGCCATGCAACTGCACTAAGAAAACAAAAACACCAAGCATGATAGTTGATCTGAATCTGGATCAGCGTTTTTTGGACAAACATAAAAGTTTTAAGTAGAAGGAGGTTTTTAAATAAATATATAAGTAATACAGAATCTGATATATAAGAAGAATTTAAGACATCTTTTTGTAGATAAATTACACCAATAACATTTGAAACTTTGATTTTGTGGTTTTTGAAATCCACATCAGACATTTTTTAATTGATGAAAACAATATTAGTACTTTTTGATGAGAACACATTACTCTATGACATGACATTATAAATAAATTCTTCCATATCATTTCTTCTTCTATATCTTCTTCCATTTCATATGATTTTTCCATAACATTTCTTAGTTAGGTATAGCCCGAAAGTATTATTTACAATAAAGTTAGGTAATTTTACGAAATTTACGTTATTTAAAGAAATGTGTTTTTGTTAACAAAGATAATTTCAAAATCTATTATCTAAATATATAAATTTGAGATGTTCTATTTTTATTTAATTTGTTTATCTTGTGCCGGTTTCGTCAAAATGCCCGTTGTAAACTTAGAGTATAGCTGGAATATTGCAGTTCGAACATAATTAATATTGAAATACCATACAAAATATAACAAAAACTGTTACCAGAATATTTTATTCCAAATAAAATAGAATTATTTTCCAAGTGTAACAACCTTACTCAAAACCATGATATGTTGTTCTTTGGTTAATCATGGAACATTAATAAACCGTAGAGAGCACTGCGCATCACTTGTTAGCAGCTGTTCGCATAATTATGTTGATACTACACACACATGGCATCATCACATATTTAGTCAAATGTGCGATTAAGTCGGCATTACCTACATATCCATGTACAGGTTTAAATTTAAACCAATTGCTGATTAATGCTACGTTGCCAATATTTCGAAAAGCAAGAAAAACACGAAGAGCTCCTTCAATATATATGTGAAATAGTTTTAACATTTTTGGCATAACATTTTTAACATTTTTAATATTTTTAACGTTTTTAACATTTTGGACATTTTGAACATTTTGAACATTTTGAACATTTTTAACATTTTTAACATTTTTAACATTTTTAACATTTTTAACATTTTTAACATTTTTAACATTTTTAACATTTTTAACATTTTTAACATTTTTAACATTTTTAACATTTTTAATATTTTTAACATTTTCAATTTTTAACAATTTTAACATTTTTAACATTTTTAGCATTTTTAACATTTTTAACATTTTTAACATTTTTAACATTTTTAACATTTTTAACATTTTTAACATTTTTAACATTTTTAACATTTTTAACATTTTTAACATTTTTAACATTTTTAACATTTTTAACATTTTTAACATTTTTAACATTTTTAACATTTTTAACATTTTTAACATTTTTAACATTTTTAACATTTTTAACATTTTTAACATTTTTAACATTTTTAACATTTTTAACATTTTTAACATTTTTAACATTTTTAACATTTTTAACATTTTTAACATTTTTAACATTTTTAACATTTTTAACATTTTTAACATTTTTAACATTTTTAACATTTTTAACATTTTTAACATTTTTAACATTTTTAACATTTTTAACATTTTTAACATTTTTAACATTTTTAACATTTTTAACATTTTTAACATTTTTAACATTTTTAACATTTTTAACATTTTTAACATTTTTAACATTTTTAACATTTTCAATATTATTAACATTTTGAACATTTTTAACATTTTTAACATTTTCAATTTTTAACATTTTCAATTTTTAACAATTTTAACATATTTAACATTTTTAGCATTTTTAACATTTTTAACATTTTTAACATTTTCAACATTTTTAACATTTTTAACATTTTCAACATTTTTAACATTTTTAACATTTTTAACATTTTCAATATTATTAACATTTTTAACATTTTTAAAATTTTTTAACATATTTAACATTTTTAACATTTTTAACATTTTTAACATTTTTAACATTTTTAACATTTTTAACATTTTTAACATTTTTAACATTTTTAACATTTTTAACATTTTTAACATTTTTAACATTTTTAACATTTTTAAAATTTTTAACATTTTTAACATTTTTAACATTTTTAACATTTTTAAAATTTTTAACATTTTGAACATTTCATACATTTTATACATTTTGAACATTTTATACATTTTTAACATTTTTAACATTTTTAACATTTTTAACATTTTTAACATTTTTAACATTTTTAACATTTTTAACATTTTTAACATTTTTAACATTTTTAACATTTTTAACATTTTTAACATTTTTAACATTTTTAACATTTTTAACATTTTTAACATTTTTAACATTTTTAACATTTTTAACATTTTTAACATTTTTAACATTTTTAACATTTTTAACATTTTTAACATTTTTAACATTTTTAACATTTTTAACATTTTTAACATTTTTAACATTTTTAACATTTTTAACATTTTTAACATTTTTAACATTTTTAACATTTTTAACATTTTTAACATTTTTAACATTTTTAACATTTTTAACATTTTTAACATTTTCAACATTTTTAACATTTTTAACATTTTTAACATTTTTAACATTTTTAACATTTTTAACATTTTTAACATTTTTAACATTTTTAACATTTTTAACATTTTGAACATTTTGAACATTTAATACATTTTTAACATTTTTAACATTTTTAACATTTTTAACATTTTTAACATTTTTAGCATTTTTAACATTTTTAACATTTTTAACATTTTAGTATTATTCATTGCTTTTATTTTGATTCATTTTTAATAAAAAAAAAATTAATTAAATTTAAAAATTTCACGTTCCATATAAATCGCTTTAAGAGATAAACACACAAAGCCTTTCCCATTTGGTGATGTCGGCTTTTCTGAGCTGTCATATTTTAATTAAAATATTTTATTATATTTATATTTTATTCTAAATGCAATACGTTGCTGCTCCAGGTCAACACAAATGCAATATCGTTAAATAAATACATTCTAAATTGTAGCGCAATATTCGTACTAAACTTAAAAATAAAATTTAAAAATCTATTTATTTTTGGTGAAAAATATATATTTTTTCAAATGCGCATTATTTGCTTAGCTGCTATTTTCACTATTAAAATTGCTACTTTTTTGCAGAGCATTTACCATATATTGCACGCAATTCGCGCTGGCAACAAATGAACAAAATGAAACCACGATGTCTATGGTAAATATTTGCATTTGAAGTGAAATTGAAATGACAGCCATTTTATTTTTATTGTTGTAACTGGGAGGTGGTAGATTGAGTATTACGGGTGGCAGTTACCACCTGACTGTCAGCAGCAGCAGGTGTTGAAAGGTTTGCGTACTCATGCAAAACCAATCAAAGAATTTGTTGATCTACCAGATCAAAGTGTTTGTGGTTCAATGGCCAGAGACTCGACTTTGATGCTGTCATGCACAAGTATCCATAATCAATTTAAGGTTTTATGGGGTTATTGAATTTCATCGAGTCGGGTCAAATAATAAAAGTGGCTTTAAAATGTGTTTTATAAAGTGGTCATAACATTAGCATTTTTAGATTTATTTTCTGTCCTAATATCTGTCTCGATTTTTAATTTTGTTGTCATTTATATTTTCCAACAAACAATTTTTATTTATTTTTGCAAAAGTTCAAAAAACGCTACGACAGTTGTTTAGCCATAAATTATATTAAACCAATTATGTGAAAAGTTAAATTCGAAAATCAGAAAATGCTTACAGTCACAAAACCATACAAATATAAAATGAGAGGACGAAAACAAGAAAAACACAAAACTATCAAATACACTTTAAATAAAATTATTAAAAAGAAATAATACAAAATGTTAAAATGTTAAAAATGTTAAAAATGTTAAATATGTTAAAAATGTTAAAAATGTTAAAAATGTTAAAAATGTTAAATGTGTTAAAAATGTTAAAAATGTTTAAAAATTAAATATGTTAAAATGGTAAATATGTTAAAGTGTTAAAAATGTTAAAAAGTTAAATATGTTAAAAATGTTAAAGTAGTTAAAATGTTAAATATGTTAAAAATGTTAAAAATGTTAAAAATGTTATAAATGTTAAAAATGTTAAAAATGTTAAAAATGATAAAAATGTTAAAAATGTTAAAAATGTTAAAAATGTTAAAAATGTTAAAAATGTTAAAAATGTTAAAAATGTTAAAAATGTTAAAAATGTTAAAAATGTTAAAAATGTTAAAAATGTTAAAAATGTTAAAAATGTTAAAAATGTTAAAAATGTTAAAAATGTTAAAAATGTTAAAAATTTTAAAAATGTTAAAAATGTTAAAAATGTTAAAAATGTTAAAAATGTTAAAAATGTCAAAAATGTTAAAAATGTTAAAAATGTTAAAAATGTTAAAAATGTTAAAAATGTTAAAAATGTTAAAAATGTTAAAAATGTTAAAAATGTAAAAAATGTTAAAAATGTTAAAAATGTTAAAAATGTAAAAAATGTTAAAAATGTTAAAAATGTTAAAAATGTTAAAAATGTTAAAAATGTTAAAAATGTTAAAAATGTTAAAAATGTTAAAAATGTTAAAAATGTTAAAAATGTTAAAAATGTTAAAAATGTTAAAAATGTTAAAAATGTTAAAAATATTAAAAATGTTAAAAATGTTAAAAATGTTAAAAATGTTAAAAATGTTAAAAATGTTAAAAATGTTAAAAATGTTAAAAATGTTAAAAATGTTAAAAATGTTAAAAATGTTAAAAATGTTAAAAATGTTAAAAATGTTAAAAATGTTAAAAATGTTAAAAATGTTAAAAATGTTAAAAATGTTAAAAATGTTAAAAATGTTAAAAATGTTAAAAATGTTAAAAATGTTAAAAATGTTAAAAATGTTAAAAATGTTAAAAATGTTAAAAATGTTAAAAATATTAAAAATGTTAAAAATGTTAAAAATGGTAAAAATGGTAAAAATGTTAAAAATTTTAAAAATGTTAAAAATGTTAAAAATTTAAAAAATTTTAAAAATTTTAAAAATGTTAAAAAAAGTCAAAAAAAAATGTAAAATTTTTTTTTTTAAATATTGAGTGTAATAATAGTAGCACCAAACATATTTTCAGAAACTCTAAAATAATTTTAAATTTTTCACAATTAGTCTTTATAAAACCACCACGCTGACTACTCTTGTTTTAATAGTTGCAGCAAACATAATTATATTTTTGAAATGTTTAACTACCATTTTTCAATTGTTTCTATATTTCCCTTCATTTGCTGCCGTTTTTTTTTTTTTGTTATTGCAGTTTAAATGTTTGAGAGCATGCGGAAATATTTCTTTGCTCCATGTTTTCTGCCTGGTTTCAAATTGTGTTTACAACAAATATAAATCAAATTGCATCTATTTTGGGCCACTGGTTCGGTTTTTTACTACCACAGAGAGGCACACAAGTAAGTAGGTATGTATGTTCTGTCTATGTGAATGAGTGTCTGTGTTTGCGAGCGGCGGTGCTCGCCAAATAGAAACTGGCTGCTGTCGGTCGGTGGGCTGGAGGTCGGTATATCTTCGTGTTTGCCTGGAATGATATTGGTTTTGGTCTTGGCTCGACATACGGTTGCGCCTAAACCATGCATGACAGCAAAAATAATCGAAAGCGAAAATTTATAGTCTTTTAATTGGTGCTCTTTTGTTGTTGGATTTGTTTTAAAAATGTTCACTGTTGTTGTTAGATTTATTGTTTTTGTAGTTGTTATCGTTGGTGTTTCAATTTTATTGTGTTGCTTATTTTTATTTTTTTAGAAACTACAAAATGGAAATGAAATTTCAAATGCAGGTTGGGTCAATTTTCGATTTTCGATTGAGGCCTTTGGGCTTAACTTTATGAAATTGGATTTTAGTTATTTTAATAAATATATGTTTTCTTTATAAAAAAAATTATTTGAAATATATATAGGTTATATCAGTATAACTTTGTTGCATATTCACTGAATTACGCAGAAGTGGGAAGTGCTGTAAATAATTCTATTAGATTTTTATTTTGCCTTACTGTTTCATACCATATCAAAGCATATCACATCATATTATATTCTCATTTATTACTTATTATAGTCCCATTTAAAATTTTTTAGCATTTAAAAAAAAAATTAACTTTTTCAACATTTTTACTTTTTTAACATTTTTAATATTTTTTGAACATTTTTTTATTTTTAAAATTTTTAATAATTTTTAACATTTTTAATATTTATATCATTTTTAAAAATTATTAATAATTTAAAATTTGTAGCATTTTTCATATTTTTAACATTTTTTAACATGTCTAACATTTTTAATATTTTTAACTTTTTTTAACACTTTTAACATTTTTAAAATTTTTAGCATTTTTAACAATTTTAACATTTTTAACATTTTTAACATTTTTAACATTTTTAACATTTTTAATATTTTTAAAATTTTTAACATTTTTAACATTTTTAACATTTTTAACATTTTTACCATTTTTACCATTTTTAACATTTTTAACATTTTCAACATTTTCAACATTTTCAACATTTTTAACATTTTTAACATTTTTAACATTTTAAACATTTTAAACATTTTAAACATTTTTAACATTTTTAACATTTTTAACATTTTTAACATTTTTAACATTTTTAACATTTTTAACATTTTTAACATTTTTAACATTTTTAACATTTTTAACATTTTTAACATTTTTAACATTTTTAACATTTTTAACATTTTTAACATTTTTAACATTTTTAACATTTTTAACATTTTTAACATTTTTAACATTTTTAACATTTTTAACATTTTTAACATTTTTAACATTTTAAACATTTTTAACATTTTTAACATTTTTAACATTTTTAACATTTTTAATATTTTTAATATTTATATCAGTTTTAAAAATTATTAATAATTTAAAATTTTTAGCATTTTTCATATTTTTAACATTTTTTAACATATCGAACATTTTTAACATTTTTAACATTTTTAACATTTTTAACATTATTAACATTTTTAACATTTTTAACATTTTTAACATTTTTAACATTTTTAACATTTTTAACATTTTTAACATTTTTAACATTTTTAACATTTTTAACATTTTTAACATTTTTAACATTTTTAACATTTTTAACATTTTTAACATTTTTAACATTTTTAACATTTTTAACATTTTTAACATTTTTAACATTTTTAACATTTTAAACATTTTTAACATTTTTAAAATTTTTCACATTTTTAACATTTTTAATGTTTTTAACCTTTTTAACATTTTTAACAATTTTAAAATTTTTAACATTTTTAACATTTTTAACCTTTTTAACCTTTTTAACATTTTTAACATTTTTAACATTTTTAACATTTTTAACATTTTTAACATTTTTAACTTTTTTAACATTTTTAACATTTTTAAAATTTTTAACATTTTTAACATTTTTAACATTTTTAACATTTTTAACATTTTTAACATTTTTAACATTTTTAACATTTTTAACATTATTAACATTTTTAACATTTTTAACATTTTTAACATTTTTAACATTTTTTAACATTTTTAACATTTTTAACATTTTGAACATTTTTAACATTTTTAACATTTTTAACATTTTTAACATTTTTAACATTTTTAACATTTTTAACATTTTTAACATTTTTAACATTTTTAACATTTTTAACATTTTTAACATTTTTAACATTTTTAACATTTTTAACATTTTTAAAATTTTTAAAATTTTTAATATTTTTAACATTTTTAACATTTTAAACATTTTAAACATTTTTAATATTTTAAACATGTTTAGCATTATATCCTAGTGCCATATAGAAATCATGTTATCATTTTTTGAGTTTCTAGTTACGGGTGTTTGAACGCTTTTGCCTAGTAGGTCGATGTACTAGCCAACTGGGCCACCATCTATTCCTACATTACCAAATAATTTTCATTATGGTATAATATTTATCCTCAATCACCTTTTCACGTTAATTATTTAGATCCCTTTAAAACTTGACTATTTTATGGCATGCCTATTTTAAGGGATACCCTGCCATATCGAGCACCTAAATTTCAACAAGTTTTCCTCTTTCATCGAATCACACATACGCACTAAGTAGATTCAAACCTTGTAGTGCTTACTTTGAGCCAACATTTTACGCTACGCACCCTTGGCGGCAGTTAATATTAAATTAATTTCATATTAACTTAGTATTTGCATAGTTTATAAGTTTAGGCAATATTACTCAACTAAACCAATTTTAACCCCACCGAATCCTTAACACCACACTCTATGCATTTTGCACAACCTTTTTGCGTCAAATAAGTGTCTGTATCTAAAATTTCACTCACGTTAAACTAAAAGTTTCAATGTTGTACTTGTGTTGCCGAGCAAAAAAAAAAACCAACAAAATAAAGAAATAACTTTTAGGATACTTTACCCCATGATGCTTATCTCAACAACTTTAACTTTGTGCACTTACGTTCAGATGCAGAGCACACAGACAGACAGACATACCGTTCGTTAAGTGTGTAAATGTCATTAACATTAGTGTAAAGTTTTTGCAATACTTTATTGATTATTTTACCATTAAAAGTTCTACAATTTTTACGTATATTCGGAAATTTAATTTATATTTGAAAATTAAATAATGCTTCATCAATATTTGTAGTTGTTATTTTTGGTGTCTTTTTGTAACAGAACTATAAATATTATAGTTTATAAATATAATCTGGTAATTTAACAGACTCTGCTAGAAAAATATTTAATTGTAAAAATGTAAAAGTTTTACTCGTTTTATAGTTTTCGATGAAATTGTGAAATTACGTGTGACCTTTCTGCGCGTACTCCAAAGCACTAATCAATCGAGCCACCGACGATACATACATCCTACAGTATAAACTGAGACCATTTGTAACATTCCGACCAAAAAAAATATGTATTCTATTTAAGTCGATCAAAAAATACTGTTAAATGATGATGAATCAAATTCATGTTCATTTAAAAAAAAAAAAAACACTATTTGATACTTTGAAGAAAACATATTTTTCAAATAATTCTTTAAAAAATTCACCTCAAGTAAAATATTCAAACTGAAATTACAGTGCATCTAAGGTAAATCACTGTTTTGAACATAGTTGGTAAATATTGTAACTGCTATGTTTTTTATTACCCCTCTCCAACAGTACACAAAACAATAAGAAAAACACCAACAACAAAAACGAAAACAACAATAACAAAACAATTACATTCACAATTAACACAAACACTTTCACAATTAGTTGGTCATGCTACTAAATAAGCTGAAAACGGTGCAAATAGAAGAAGCTATGCGGAAAATGGCTAAAGATAAAGTATGTCAGAACATATATAGTACAAAAATAGAAAGATAGACGCATGTAGTAAAATTACGTGTGTGTATGTTTATGTGTGAAGTGTGAGGCACACCTTTTGCATTAAATGTTTTTAGACTTTGCATCGCATGTCCTGCGCAAATGAACGGATTTTAATGTTGCCTATGCACAGGTGGTACAGTGGACTTAATATTGAAAAAATGTACATTGTTTAATTCCTATTTATTTTTCATTTTGTATATAAGTTTTGATTACAGTTTCGATTTTTAAACATAAAAGTGTTTCAAACGGATATCGGTTCTGCTTTCAATCCTTGGATAAATTTTTTGACTAAGGACTGCATCGAATAAAAATATCTGTTACATATATAATGTGCTATTGCAAGATTCAAATTAAAAAAAATTGATCATAGTAGCTCTGAATTAAATGGCAGAAAATAATTTGTGTCAGCTATAGTCAATACAAAATTTATTTAACGCGAAAATGGTAAACGAAGTGGAAGTGCGAAAAAATATAATTAAAATTTTTTAAAAACAACCTAGTTGGTCTTTTAAAAAAATTGCCAAGGAGTTAGGGGCTAATCCTAAGACCATTTCTCGCGTTATCAACCGCTTTAAGGAAGACCTGAGTATTGATCGGAAGAAAGGTTCTGGTAAAAAAAAGACCCACATGATCGTGAAAAGTCGAAGAAGGTTGTGAATATTTTAAAGAAAGATCCAAGCATATCCGGAAGGAAATTGGCGAGAAAGGCGGATTGCTCAAAATCTTTCTTGCGCAGGACTAAGAAAGAAGTTGGGCTGAAGACGTAAGGTCCAAAAAGTTCCGGATAGAAATGCCGTCAAGAATGAAACCGCAAAACAACGAGCTAAAAAGCTGAACCAAGATTTTTTTTTAAAAATTCGATTGCTGCATAATGCACGACGAAACTTATGTTTTAGCGGACTTTTCTCAGCTTCCTGGGCAGGAATTGTATACAGTCGATTCTCGAGGAAATGTCGCTGAAAAATTAAAATCAATAAAAATGACAAAATTCCCAAGGAAATTCCTTATTTGGCAGGAAATTTGCAGTTGTGGAAAAAGGAGCAGCTCATTCGTGACATCGGGTACAATTAATAGCGAAAGAGATTGCTTCCATTTTTACGCCAACATGAAGTGTCCACATTTTTTTGGCTTGACCTCGCTTCATGTCACTACAGCAAAACGGCCTTAGAGTGGATCCAACAAAATGCAGTGATTTTGGTGCCTCGAGAAGCCAATCCACCAAACTGTCCAGAACTCAGGCCGATTGAGAGATACTGGGCTTTAGTAAAAAGGGAGATGAAGACAACAAAAATAGTGTCCAAAGACCTTCAAGACTTTAAAAGAAAGTGGTCTTCAGCAGCTGTGAGGGTGTCGCACACTACCATTACAACATTAATGGAAGGGGTTCCGGAAAAATTAAAACTTTTTATTAAAAAATATTAATTTCTGTTTTTTTTATATTTTTTTAAATCTAAAAATAATTTGCAAAATAAAATATTGTATTCTATAAAAATTCGATTACTAGATTTCTAGATTTTTTTCATTTTTGTAGCGGACAATTTTATTCGATGCAGTCCTTATTATATTTTCTGCTTCTTTTGAAAACGCAACAACAAAAATATGTGAAACTCAACAAGTGATTATTTTTCGCGTGAAATTGTTTTGTACAACAAACACAACTCGTGGATGTTGTTGTACAAGGTGCATGTTTTTTTTGTTTTGTGATCGAACAAACTAACAATACACATGCATATTCGCACTACGAAAGACACTAGCGTATCGAAGAAAGAATAAACTAGTAGCTATGTCTATTATGTTCTTTGAGTTGCGTGTGTTTTTTTGTCGTATTAACGCTATACAAGTGATTGAAGAAAACAATAGCAAAACAAAGTTCAGGCCAAAGTCCGTCGTTCCGGGAAATATTGTTCTACTAAAAAATCAGCATGTATTCTCAACATGTTTTTCTACACAAAGAAGACACACCATTTAAATGACATTTAAGCATGTCTTGTACACCCAGAAAAAAATACCTTCAAATCCCATTAAAATTATCCTATTGACTATTTTTAATAGTAAAAAACTATTATTAATATAGTATTTTTTTCTGGGTGTATTTTAAAGCTACATAAAATTAAATATTTTCTTGTTGTTTCTCACAATTTTTAAATACCATTAAAATACCATTAAACATTTGTTTTAAATACCATTAAAACCGGTGTAAAACCGAAACCATTTATATCGGTTTTGGATATCGGTTTATTCCTGATTTTCGTATAACGGTTTCGGTTACGGTTTAAAAACGAAACGGTTTTAAATTGATATCGGTTTCGGTTAAGGTTTCAATCCTTTTTTTGTTAAAACCAACAATTTAATTGTCGGATTTCAACACTGATTTTTGCCTTTCTCTCCACGGTAGTTCAGCAATTTAAATGAACTGTTACACATTGTAACTGGATTAAGTATGTAGGTGAAAAACAACAAGATGGACACACAGATGCTTTATTTATTTATAATTACCTAATTATATTACATTAAATTAATGCTCTTGTTGCTATTAATGTCATTTGTTAAGACTGCTAAAACATGTGTGACTGCAATTAAATATATGATACATTCTTGCAACTGATTCAGATGTCTATTGTCTGTATCAACTTAATAATTAATGCAAGCTTAATTACATCAAAAACATGAAGGCAAGTTGCAAATTACTTTATAAATTTAATTACCAATAATATTACACAATATAAAATAAGAAGAGTTTTTAAACTGGATTACTTACTTTATAACTTAGTTTTATAAATAAGAATAAAAAACAAACAAATAATAAAAGTATAAAACATTTAGTAAAATGTAGTAAAAAGCATTATGTAATTATTTTAATTTTATTTATTAATTTTTTGTATAGAAATATGATAAATTAATGTAGATGTTTTTATAATGAATTCAGTTGAATCAAGAAAAATTGTCTTTGGAAATAAAACTATACAAAGGTTATTATTCCACAGACATGTTTAGTTATTCTTAATATATTTGGTTTCGGTGAAGATAAATATATTTCAATGTTAAATATGTAATATAAAATTCATAAAGTGTAATTCACAACATTTTCGTAATTATTCTAAGCCATCTGACAAATAAACACATAAATGAAAGATTGTAGGTTATTAAATATTGTGTAAATTTAAAGGCAAATTCCAAGAAAATTTTAAAGACAGACATAAAAATTAGATTTAAATACAAAATTTGTCTTTTCCTGCTTAAAGTCTATTGAGTCTTTACAGTTAAATCACATAAGATAAGACCTTGAAATAAAGTAAACATTAACTACTGTTAACTATTATACTAGAAAATGTTATACAGTAAACGGTTATGCAGTAATCTGCTATGCTGTATAATGGTATACCATTTATTCAGTAAACTGTTATACTGTTAACTGTTATACAACTCATATACTGTCAAATGTTATATAGAAAATGTTATACAATTATATAGTTATACATTAAGCTGTTATATAGCTTGTACAGTAAACTGTTATTAATATACTGTTAACTGTTGAACAGTAAACTGTTATACAGTAAACTGTTATACAGTAAACTGTTATACAGTAAACTGTTATACAGTAAACTGTTATACAGTAAACTGTTATACAGTAAACTGTTATACAGTAAACTTTTATACAGTAGTCTGCTTTTATATAATAAAATGTTATACAGTACACTGTTATACAGTAAACTGTTATATAGTAAACTATTATACAGTAAACTGTTATACAGTAAACTGCTATACAGTAAACTGTTATACAGTAAACTGTTATACAGTAAACTGTTATACAGTAAACTGTTATACAGTAAACTGTTATGCAGTAAACTTTTATACAGTAAACTGTTATACAGTAAACTGTTATACAGTAAACTGTTATACAGTAAACTGTTATACAGTAAACTGTTATGCAGTAAACTGTTATACAGTAAACTGTTATACAGTAGTCTGCTTTTATATAATAAACTGTTATACAGTACACTGTTATACAGTAAACTGTTATATAGTAAACTATTATACAGTAAACTGTTATACAGTAAACTGCTATACAGTAAACTGTTATACAGTAAACTGTTATACAGTAAACTGTTATACAGTAAACTGCTATACAGTAAACTGTTATACAGTAAACTGTTTTACAGTACACTGTTATACAGTAAACTGATATAGAATAAACTATTATACAATAAACTGTTTTACAGTAAACTGTTTTACAGTAAACTGTTATACAATACACTGTTATACAGAAAACTGTTATACAATAAACTATAATACAGTAAACTGTTGTACAATAACTGATCTCTTATACAGTAAACTTTTACTCATATATTAATTCTGTTATACAATAAAACACGTATTTGTTTTCTTTAGATATAATTATTTTTATTTGCTTTAATGCCAATGCATATAAAATTTCAAATAATTATATTATGAATTAAATAAATTAATTTATGAATTAAAATAAATAAATTTAATTTAATTTAATTTGAATATTACGTTTTTCTTTCCGGAAATACAGATTGAATACATTTAATTTTATAATTTTGAGTTTTGTCTTTCTGTTTAATAATTTGTATTACTCAAAGAACTTCCAAAATAGTTCTAGCTTTAGACTAATTTTGAAACGTATGTTAATGAATTTCGCGGTAGCAGCAGTCGCATCATTTTGATTGCCCATCATTGATTTAAGCACAAAGTTGTAACGTATTCAGGCAACGTATTTAAATGTTGTCAACGCGCAAATTGCATTAGTATGCGCGGCAACAACATATTGTGGCAACAATATTTTGTGGCAACAACATGCAAAGCAGCCGTAGCAGCAACAACAGCAGCAATTGCTGGCAACAGGCTGTGTCAGCATCTGTCCTTGTGACGCAGTGTCAATATAATGCAATAGTTGCTTCTCATAAATCATGTTGACTGTCACACATGCCGTGCTACGTAAATACTGTCTAAAGTACATAATTTGCAAATGACAAAGTTGGCTGGCTTGTAGCATGATCATTAAGGCATTTTTTTTTGTGGGTTGGAGCAACTATACCTAAATGACAATTTCATTCAAATGGCTGTTAAGCAGCTTACGAAATGTAGAATGTACTAAAACCATTTATCTACTTTGCAAATTTCGTTATAAAATACTTGTGGTAAAGTTTATTAGTTTCTTGAACACTACAAAATGGCACCCAATGAAATTACTACAGAAATTTACAAAACAAAATTAAATGATGAAATTTTTTTCAAAAAAATGAAAGAGCACATAAGTTAAATAAGCTCAAAATATTGGATTTTAAATCAAAACTGCAAAAACACACATACTTGGTAGTCATACTTTTGTTTTTAGTTTTAAATACTGTTGTATTTATTTGACTGGATTTTACTACATAATGCAGTAAACATTAAATTTCTATATATTTTGCAAAAACTGTAGAATGTATTTTTTATTTTTTTTATGCATTATTTATTTGAAGTTTGTATGTTAGTACTGCGAAAAGTACTTTAAAAAAAGTGTTGCTATAAAAATTTTATTTAAAAATCACAAAAAAAAATTAAATACATTTTTTTTTTAATAAAAAATAAAAATTATACTAGAAAAAAAAAATGTTGTTCGAAAAATTTTTCTGAAAAAAATGTATCTGAAATAATTTTGTTTTCGAAAAAAAAAAAATCGAAAAAAAAATTATATTAAATTTGAGAAGTACGGCAAAAAATAAACGAAAAATAAACATTTTGATTGAAATATGGTTTGATTATTCAATATGAAGTAAAATATGTTGTATTTTATGTTTTTTTTTCATTAATATGATGAAACGTATTCTTCACATACAGTTCATCATATTGAAGAACACTTTTTTGACAGTTACCAAGCTTTCATCATATATGATCGCATTCATAAAATTGATGTCCTTAGACATTAATATTATGAATGGTTCTTCAATACAATGAATCATGGTTAGAATAACGGAATTCATTAATATTATGTACATTTATTTTCTGTGCAATGTTTCAGAGTTTTTGAAATTTTTTCAATTTTACACATGGATTAGTTAGTAATTCTTTCTTTGTATGACGTTGAAGTAAAGGTACAACTCATGATATATTATAGAGACATTTTTAAAAAGTCTCAATAAATGTAGCTTCATAATCGGTGGAACTTCATTCTTATCTTATCGAAGTTTTATATATTATCTATTAGGCTATTTTTGGTTTAACTATTTTGGCACTGAGTGCATTACAAATCTTTCGGTTTTTTCTTTCAATTCACATTACAGCCTCAAGGATCTGTGCTGATTTCTGTTTCTTTATTTTATTTTGTTCAATTCTTTTGGCCACATTTTTGCCATTACGTTCTTCTTCATAATTTTTCACTTCTTTTGACATTCGCACAAAGTAAAACGTCTTCTTACTGCTTGGCAGTCATTTTATTGCTTTTGAGCCGAACGAACATCAGTATTTCATTGTTCAGCGTCCATTTGCTTTGCAGTTGACATCAAATGAAAACCACTTGAAGCAACGAATGAAAGAAAGATTTTTATGTTTTTTTTGTTTTTTTTTTCTTGTGCGCCGCATTGTCCTTGAGACTTTTAAATGGACATCTTAGGCAGACGCTAGCACGAACAGACGGACGCACAATTGGTCCTTTCGCATTACGTTGCCAAGTCGTATGATTTGAAATTGAAAAGGTATGGTTGATGTTCGTGGTAAACCAAACCGAACTAAAATAAAAATATTCGCAAAGCACTAAATTTGTTACTCATCTACTCTACTCCTCCTTTAAATTTGAGATAATTCTTCTGTTCCGCCCATTGTTCTTCTTGTTTTTCATGTATTTCGTGTGCTACGTATTTTGCTTGCTCTTCTTATTTTTCTTCTTTTACTTCTTTTTTCTCATTGCTCATTGAATTGTCAGAAAAATACATTTTTACTGACTTTTATTTGATTTATTATATATTCTGTTTCATTGCTAAAGCAGAACCATTTAGTTTAAGGACAAATTAAATTCCATTTGTGCACAAAATTTCTATGCGGCCTTAGAAATTATACGATTATATACGCAAAATTACTAGCGCCATCTGAGGTCATGCGTGGAATTTATATAAATTGTTGGCATAAAAAAAAATTATAAAATATCAACGTTGCAGATATTTAAGAGCATAAATCGGCTTTTACCTCAGGTTCATTTAAAATTGTTCTGTTCTCTCATAATATGGTCTAAAATTTAGATAATATTTTCAATAATAAGTTACAATAATATGTAGTCATATTAGAAAATCCTTAATGTAAATATTTTATTATAAAATATATTAAGCTTTGGTGCAGTGAGTAAAATTGTCATATTCATCGACAAAACTGTAGGTAGGGTCAATGCAGTTTAGAAACGTGTTTTCGAAATATTTCCAACACACAAAAGGTGGGGATTATATTAAGTGATGTCTGTTTTCTGCACGTTCTCAAAATATGAGGGGAATATGTCTATTAACTTCCATAAAATTTGATATTCTGCCTCAAACTGCCCACAAACTTCCACTTGTCTGTATGTTTTCCGGAAGTATAACGAAAATATTTCTTAAAAAAACCAGAATCTCCCGGTTATATTTTATTGTATAACAAAAGTGGAAAGTATACTGATTTTTACCAAAAATCTTATTGTACTGACATTGTCAGTCACAACTCCATTTATTACAGAAATCTGGATCTAGAAGTTATTCGAGAATATTTAGAATGTTCGAAAACCAAAATATTATTCGACAAAAACAACAATGTTCAAACATTTTCGCAAAACTAAATTTGTAAAAAGTGTTGGGTGGCAAAAAATACGCAATATTTGAAAACAAAATATTCAAACAAATATTTTCTATTCGAAAAAAACAACAATGTTCGAATAATTTGTTAATAAATTTGTAAACGCAATATTCAAAAATTACAATTTACAACAAAAACTGTTATTCGACAATGTACACAATGTTAGAAAACAAGATATTCCACCAAAAAATGTTATTCGACAAAAACAAAAATGTTCGAAAATTTTCGAATAACAAAATTTGTAAAAAAAATGTTGGGCGATCAGAACTACGCAATATTCGAAAACAAAATACTCCAACCAATTTTTTCTATTCGACAAAAACAACAATGTTTGAATAATTTCGAAAAAAAATGTAAAAAAATTGGGAGATAAAAACAATGCAATCTTCGAAAATAACATTTTCCAACAAAAAAATTTATTTGACAAAAACCACAATGTTCAAAAATTTTCGAAAATCAAAAAAACTTTCGAAAACAAAATATTTGCTATATGTCAAAAACAACAATGTTGGAATAATTTCGAAAAAATTGTATTAAAAATTTCGGCGACAAAAATAACACAGTTTTCGAAAATAATATTTTCCAACAAATATTATTCGACAATATTCACAATTTTCGAAAACAACACTTTTCAATAAAAAACTTTATTCGAAAAAAACTACAATATTCGAAAATTGTTGAAATTTTATTTGTCGACGAAAACAACTTTTTCCGGCAAAACATTTTATTCGACAAAAACAACAATGTTCGAAAATATTCGAACAACAAAATTTGTTAAAATAAATTTGGGCGACAAAACAACGCAATGTTCGAAAGCAACATTTTCCAACGAATAATTTTTATGTTTCTCCTACCTTTTTTTTGCAACAACAACAAAATTCGCTATACATTTGAGCAAATGATTTTTTTTTCTATTAATAAATAACCTTTAATCACATTTTAAGGTTATTTTAAACCTTTATTTAAATTATGAATTATAACCTAAACGAATAACGGTTTCGATTTTGGTTTAGATTTTCTTGTGAAACTAAAATATCAAAAAGACACAAAAAGCAATAGCACTCAAATGTGGGTAACCTGTTAAAATGTTTATATATTAAAAATATCATTTTATGTTTTATAAATTCAAACATGGAACTCAACATAAGAAAATTTCATTATTTTGCAATTAACACAAAAAAAACACACACAAAATAAAGCATTAAATATAATATTGTTTAATTGCAAGTGGAAGTGCGTGCTTCAGAATTAAAGAACGACACTAGCGTAGCATGTTTTTTGTTGTTGTGATCGAAAAGACTAACAAAACACATGCATAGTCGCACTACGAACGACACTAGCGTAACGAAGAAAGAAAAAACAAACAAAGTTGCGTATGTTTTTTTGATGATTTACCGTGATCACAAGTAATCGAAGAAAACAATAACAAAACAAAGTTTAGACCAAAGTACGTCGTTCTGGGAAATATGTTTATCAAAAAATCAACATGTGTTCTCAACATGTTTTTATACACAAAGAAGTTATTTCGGGACTCACGATTTAAATGACATCTGTATTTTAAATAAAATATTTTTTTGTTGTTTCTTATATTTTTTTAAAAACCGTTTTAAAACCGGTATAAAACCGAAACCGTTTATATTGGTTTATTTCTGATTTTCGTACAACGGTTCGGTTACGGTTTTAAAATGAAATGGTTTTAAATGTATATCGGTTTCGGTTACGGTTTAAATACTTGATTTAAAATAATGATTTTCATGTAAATCTTAACGTAAGACATTTATTTTTACAAATAAAATATATCTTTCAACCATAGCCCATTATTTTTTGGAATTAAAAATAGCTCTTAACCAGAGACTAATTTGTTTTAGATTTAAATATAAATATATCATAGGAGGAAATTCAATATTTCAATAAATCCAATATTTTCACTTAGAATGGAAATATTACCAAACGAGTTGGGAAAGTTAGGTCACATGGGGCGGATTTTTATAGTCGGTCGGGCCCGACTATGGAATACCCTACACCTTTAGTGGGAATATTAATGTGGGATATTTAATTGCATACCTTAATTTTAAAGTTTTTATTATTATTATCCCCACCCTCAGAATATTATTCAGATATCAGAAATGTACGTCTTAATCCCCATAAATTAAAAATTGATATAAAAGCATAAAAAACTAATAAACAAAATTAGAAAAATATAATTGGGCGGACCACGTTATATTTAAAATTTTGTAAGGCTAATATTTCATAGATTTGATTTTAATTACGGATCAAATTTCCACTATGAAAACCCGGGAAATAATGAAAAAAAAATGTGGGCGGATCACGCCCATTTTTGGATCACATATTTTTAGGTGAATTATAGCAATATGTTTTAAATTTTATAACTATATATTGAATACTTTTTGAGATATTAGTTCCTAAAGAGTTATATAAAAGTGACTTGTATGGAGGTGGGCGTGTCCGTTGACCGATTTGGCTTATTTTCAAACTCAGTTCCTACTTTTGGCTAAAATATATTGAGACGAAAGTTCATCACATTCTGATCAGTATTTCTCAAGACAGAAAGACGGACAGACAGACGGACATGACTAAACGGACTCGGGTAGTGATGCTGATCAAGAATATATATACTTTTCCATACCGGATACGCCTGTTAAGGGGCGTAACAATATATGCACAAAGTTAATATACCCTGTTCCTAGGTGTAGGGTAAAAAAATCAAGACTTTCACTTGAATAGGAAAATGTGTGAAATTGGTAGTGATAATATTAAATTTGTATTTTCTTTTATCACTAAAAATTTAAATTTAGTTCTGCTATATTTAATTTCATTAAAACATTAAATGTATCTGAAAAATAAATATTTTTTCGAACATTTATAATTATCCCTAGATATTAGAATGTTCACTAGAAATTAAGTATTCTATAAAATATAATTTTGTATAAAAATACGAATTTCGTCAAACCTATGTTAGAAGTGCAATTTTATATATTTAAATTCTTTCAACCGAACCATTGTTCAATTATTTAATACAAAATACAAATACAAATACAAAATTTGAAGGTATCTTTTTGATTTTATTATCTGTTCACGTAGTTGTCATTATAAGACACATGCGTTTGTTATATATTCTAATATTCTACTTAATTTCGATACACTGATAAACAATTTTCGAAGAATATGATTTTTTCACATGTTAAAAAGATTATTTTTAGTATTCCATAAATATAGCTATTGTTACGTATTACAATCATATGCTATTTATCATTATATGACTGACATAATATAAGTTTTTATCGCATAAACGATATAAAAATAATATTGATTGATGCCTCTTCGATTTGTTTCGGATTTTTCGTTGTCTTATCTGAAATTTTTGATTCAAAGTTATAGACATAAAGTGAAGTATAAAATCGTTATTTTTAAACTTGTGACTTCTAAGGTATTTTTAATTTAGATAAACTATAAAATACTTGCTAAATCAATAACACTTTACAACAGACACTGGACTGATATCATACTACTACCATCTCTTTGCTTTATTAATTCTAACAATTGTATTTCAAACATTTTTATTAAAATTTCGAATTTATATTTTTGCTAATTCCCAGCAAACCATGCGATAGAGTTTATGATTCTTAATTCGATAATACTGCACTACACCTATTTTGTGCAGTCCAAAATATAGTAAATATTGGATACATTTAGGGGTGCTGATTCCAAAAATGGCAACAGTTTTGTCAAATTGTCTAAATAACGAAAAACATTGTGTAGTATCTTATCCTACATTTATGTCTTTGTATTGTAAAAATAAAGGTTCTACAACATGTTGTTTTTTTTAACTCATTTGTAGTTATTTGACTTAAATTTACTACACAATGTATTAGACATTGGTTTTCTATATATTACGGAAACTCTATGATATTTAAAGTATATATAAAAAGTAATATAAAATACATTTGTATTTATTTGACTACAATTTTGCTACACAATGTATTAAACATTGGTTTTCTACATAATTCAGAAACTCAATAATATTTAATGTATATAAAAAAAGAAAATACTATAATTTCAATTGAACTTAGTACCTTTTTTTAAACATAAAACAATTGTCGATATCGAAAAGAGTGAGAAAATCGAATTTAAAACAATTATTTGTTGGGTTTTTCATCATTACTTTTAATTACCAATATCCCCAAAGCATTTTATAAATGCTCCATGAAAATGGGGCAATTTTTAAAATGACCCCTTTTCAAAATACCACAAAATGAAATATATGGCAAATATATTTCCTAATTTGCAAAATATTTAATAACAACAAGTTGTCTTCACTTTACATCATCGAAGCAACTCTACTCTAGGACAATACATCTAAACCGCAAATGATAAATAATTAGAGACATTGAATTACGACCCCCATTTCGCATCTTTAACTTCAAAGCACCAACCAGTTCGTGTACTTCAACTCCTTTCTATGGGCGACAAGTTTGCGCTGGCCTTCACTGAAATTTCGTAATCCTTTTGACAAATGACAATTGTCCTTTGATGACATCGCAATATCACTGTTGTGCTGCTACTGCTATGTGACATGCCTAAGTGTGATATAAGACACCAACACAATGCTGCGGACAACACCATTGTCAGACAAAATTGACATAAACAAATTTATTATGCTTTCATAACGAACTCCGAGAAACACCTACAATAAAACAATATCACACCACAGTACGAGGAAGACTGAACGCGAACAGACAACAGTAACTGTAACAAATCCTTGAGGAGCAAGGACGACAAGAAGAAGCAGAAGAACTCTGTGTACATCTTTATCTTCATTACAATCAAAAGCATAGAACATTCAAAACATTCGCCAAATACTTTGTGCGAAAAACGCAATTTATTGCATTCATTCATTACAATAAAAATGCGATAAAATTTCAAGCAAAATCCAACAAAGTTCGGAAGCAATTTCCACTCGTCTATATAACGATGTTGTTTCTGGAAAAGGATACCGCGAATACCATCCAGATTCCGATGAATCAATGTTTTGTCTGTAATGCAAGCGCGTCGCGCCATTGCCGATGAAATGTTGTGCTCAATTTGAAGCTAATTAATCAGCAGTGTATTTGATGATGTGCGTCAGGTAGAACAGCACGAACAACGTAATTATCTGAAATTTTATTTATATACGTTATGACATTGATTATGTTCGTTTTTGGAATAATTGGAAATTTTAGAAATTTGTGTAAAGACTTTGTAGATGATGCAATTTGTAGAGGATGAATAAATAAATTGATAATTTTTATTTGTTTACAGAATTGCAGAAGTATATATTTAAAATATTAGGTATATATTAGTTTACATCAAAAATTAAATGTTTTTATTTTTACTAAATTGCGTAGTTGTTTTTTTTTATGAAAAACAACTACATACAAATGTATTTATCTAATCTATTACATATATTAAATCTCTTTGTTGGTTTGTCCTTTTGTTTGTTTGTTTATTTGTTTGTTTTTTCCGCTTCTCCGTCTAAACGGCTGATCCGATTTTCTTTAAATTTTTACAATATATGCGATATAGTCTGGAAGGAATGATAGGCTATATATGGGTGGGATTGGACTAATGGGCGTGGCACCTCCGATACAACCTAAACTTTCAAAACGATATAACTTGACACTTACAACAGCTAAAAACATGAAACAAAAAACTCAAATACAAAAATTCACCACACTAAAATTCACCACACTAAAACTCACCACACTAAAACTCACCACACTAAAATTCAACACACTAGAACTCACCACACTCAAATTCACCACACTAAAACTCACCACGCTAAAATTCACCATACTAAAATTCACCAAACTAAAACTCACCACACTCAATTTCACCACTCTAAAACTCAACACACTAAAACTCACCACGCTAAAATTCACCATACTAAAATTCACCACACTAAAATTCACCGCACTAAAACTCACCACAATTAAATTCACCACAATAATATTCATCAAACTAAAATTCACTACACTTAAACTCACCACACTGAACTCACCACAATGAAACTACCACAATGAGACTCACTACACCAAAATTCACCAACCTAAAATTCGTTACAATAAAATTCACCACACTAAAACTTATCACACCAACATTTACCACACCTAAACTTACCGCACCGAAACTCACCACTCTAAATTTTCTACTGGGAAAAACTCTACGGGGAAGAATTCTACGGGAAAGAATTTCACCGGGAAGATTTCTACCGGGATGAATTCTACGGGAAGAATTCCTCGAGAAGAATTCTACGGGAAAGCGTTCCATAGGGAAGAATTTACAGTGAAGATTTCTAGAACGAATTGTCTATGAGAAAAGCTGTTTTAGCGGAAAATTCTTTTTTTTTGTTTACTACATTTATAAAACTAATAAAAACGTCCACAACGAAGCATGGGTCCCTGATATTAATAATAAAAATGTTTTTTATATTAATGAAATTGCTCCATATCCTTGCTTACTGTTAGAGATAGAGAGGTTAAAAGTTACAATAAATGGGCCAAAAATGGTTGTTCATATTTAAATATCTCTTAAAGTAGAAATGCTAGAATTTTAAAAAGGGTCCTTTTTAAGGACATCAATTTTGATGGATAATTACCACGGGCCACAAGTTCAAGTTTAGAAGTTACAATTTAATTAGTATAAAATCTTGTTTACGCACAATTATTTCCCGAAGAATGCTTTCCCATAGTGTTATGGTTTCCGTAGAATTCTTTCCGTTGATTTCTTCCCCGTAAAATTATTCCCATAGTATTCTTTCCTATAGAATTCTTCCCGTAGAAGTTTTTTTTTTTGTTTGTTCTAGTGTTATGAGTTTTGGAGTGGTGAGTTTCGATGTGGTGAAATTCGATGTGGTGAGTTGTAGTGTAGTGCATTGCGATGTGGTGAGTTTAAAAAATTTGAGGTTGATATCACAGTAATAAATGTCGACATACACCATCTAGGAAATATAACTTTTATAGGAGGTGTCACACCTAGTGGCATCATCCCGCTCACATTCTCTGAGACTATTTGATATGGCAAAATATAGCGCAATTTCATCAAATTCACTATCCAAATTCCCGATTTTATATTTAGGATGTATGGAAGATCCCACGTCCAGTCCACCAATTCGAACAACATATCAATTGCATCTTATATGTTTAATATGACTTCAGATGATAGTCACATCTGCATTCTACAATGTTTATTTAAATTTTTAATTCAAATGGAATTTACGAAAAAAATTGTACGATATATCGATTTGGCAAGTAATCTCTAAATATAATAAAACATACAGACTTATAAATCAATCCAAAATTCATCAGGGCTGACCAATTTTCTTCTGAAGTCCTATACCTCAATCAATACTGCGTCGTAATATCTCCTATTACATTATTGAATAACTCAAGAACTTCGTTCAATACCTCAATATTTTTATAGTAAAAAAAACCTTATTATATTATTCGATAATTCGTTTAATATTACTTTCAATGCCTTCAATACCTTTCTAATAACTTATTCAATAGTTCGTCTAATACTTATGTATTTCGTTTAATACATTGTACAATATGTCGTCTATTTTTTGTACTTCAAACAATTACATGTTGTATATCTCATTCAATCCCTATAAAATACCATATGCCAAATGATGCTCCCATTAACTAAAAATAACCCCATGCCACAACTCATCCACTATGTCATTCTATTCTTTCACATATTATTTAATAAATTATTCTTCATTTAATCCTTTACCATAGTTTAGTTATTATTTTATTCTCGACAAAAATCTTCTTTTTTTTATTTATTAAAATTTTATTCATTTTCTTTTTTCATCTTTTTCTACTTTAAAAGTAATTTGATAGATTGATATACTTAGTTTCCCTACAGAAAATTGATCAATTCTAATGTATTCAGGATTAAACTTCGTTCTGAATATTCAGGGCTAAACAATTCAGTCCCGTATTTATAAAAATTGCTTAGCATTCAGCTATGGTTAGTAACAAATGCAGTCTTGAATTATTCAATAAATAATTTTTAATACATTAAATACACAACATGATATTTCTAATATACCAAACAACATTTCTATATAATACATGAATGCTAATTTCAACGACTTGCTCAGTTTTTGTCTTCTAATTTACAAATATTGCAACATGTCATTTGTATTTGCTAAAGTCTCAAAGTCTTTGTTGCAACTATATTATTGTGTTTGCAATAACAGCATCAAGTACACCGCCACCATCGCTATCAGTATCAGTAACAAAATCAAAGACACCTCCAATGACGCCATCTAGCAACGCGCTATCACTATGACTTGTGATCGAATTAATTTTCTTGCAACACTTGTGTTGCAATGAAAACAAAATTCGTATAACGTTGTGCGAAACTTGGACTAATTAAGTTAAATGACATGAAGCTGCAGCTGCTGCCACTTCCTTCAATTCCAACTATACCGAAGAAGTTTAGAAGTGACAGGAGTAGGAGCAGCTGCGGACGCGGGAGTTGTTACAAGCAGAAATAATACTCAGGTTTTTGGTAGTAATGAAAACAATGAACAAGTTTTCAGCACTGTGCAAACCTCGTGTAAAATTGCAAAAGTTCAATGTGCGGTTGGCGGTTGGTGTCATGAATTTCAAATGTTGGGTTTTGCAAACAAAACGTTTGACATTGTATTGGATACATTCAATCGGTAGTAATACAAAGTGTATTATATTGTATTATATTTTAATATTTTCAATTAGTTTTATTTGCGTGTGGTAATATGACGTTGAGTTATGAAATATAGTTATACGAGTTATGGTAATAAATATTTCGAAAGCTGCGGTAATAATAGAAGAATATTTAAATTGTAGTAAAGGATAAAATAGAATGATGAATGATATATTCAATGAATAGAACGCAGTAATTGCAGTACTGTGATATAGAAATTATGTTATACGAATTTGTTTCGTAAAACATAATTTGATCGTAACATTGCAAGAATTTGAAGATTCTTGATGCAAGAGGAACATGGACTCACCACGCAAGACAAATATCGACGTGGCGATGTTAGAACAAAAACTACACTGCAAGAGTAAGACACAGAAAAAAAAAAACATTTTTATTTAAAAAGTACATGATGTATCGTATTGAAGAATAATTCATAATTTTGATTACTACAAAACATTAATGTTATAAATTCATCATTAAATTACAACATCATAAAGTTTGTTCATACCGATAAAATTTCAATCAAAATATTTATTTTTGAAATCAAGGAATACTACAAAAATATTGTTAGGCAGACATCTACACCATTTACAAATGTAATTCAGAAAAGATCAATTGAAATTCAGAAATTCCATTTGAAATTCAAAAACGACTCCAATTGAAATACAGTAATTCCATTTGAAATTCAAAAGACATCACTTGAAATTCCATTTGAAAATCAAAAACATCAATAGAAATTTAGAAATTCCATTTGAAATTCAAAAGACATCAATTGAAATTCAGAAATACCATTTGAAATTCATAAAATTTCCATTTAAAATTCAAAAAATTTCCATTTGAAGTTCAGAAATGTCCATTTAAAATTCAGAAAATTTACATTTGAAATTCAGAAATATATATTTCAAATTCAGAAATTTCCATTTGAAATTCAGAAAATTCCATTTGAAATTCAGAAAATTCCATTCGAAAATCAAAAACATCAATTGAAATTTATAAATTCCATTTGAAATTCAAAAGACATCAATTGAAATTCAGAAATACCATTTGAAATTCAGAAATTTTCCATTTGAAATTCAAAAGACATCAATCGAAATTCAGAAAATTCCATTTAAAATTCAAAAAATGTCCATTTGAAATTCAGAAACGTCCATTTAAAATTCAGAAAATTTACATTTGAAATTCAGAAATTTACATTTGAAATTCAGAAATATAAATATCAAATTCAAAAATTTCCATTTGAAATTCAGAAACTTCCATTTGAAATTCAGAAATTTCCATTTCAAATTTAGAAATTTTCATTTGAAATTCAGAAATTTGAAATTCCAATAGAAATTTCTGAATTTCAAATTGAAATTTCTGAATTTCAATTGAAAATTTTTTAATTTAATATTGAAATTTCTGAATTTCAAATGGAAATTTTTGAATTACAAATAGAAATTTCTGATTTTCAAAATTTTCTGGATTTCAAATGAAAATTTCTGAATATCAAAAGAAATTTTATGATTTTCAAATGGAAATTTCTGATTTCAGTTGATGTCGTTTGAATTTCTAATAGAATTTCTGAATTTCAGTTGATGTCTTTTGAATTTCAAATAAAAATTCTGAATTTCAAGTGATGTCAAATGAAATTTCCGAATTTCAATTGATGTCTTTTGAGTTTCAATTTATCTTCTCTGAATTACATTTGTAAATGGTTTAGTATTTTGTATATTATGGTATGAATACCAGATTTCTGTCACCGCTATCACACCTGTTCGAAGCTTGAATCACGTTCACGTCGCCACTAGAGCTATATATAATGAAAGAAATATGTTAAACCTAAATAAGAGAGAAGAATATCAAAGTCATGAAAGATGCACGATGTACGGAAAAACGATCCGACGCACCGACATGTGTTGCGATGAACCAATGTAAAATAAGATCGGTAAAACAGTACATGTTATACTGTGTGGTGTATGTAAAACTGTGAAGTGACTTTAAAACTGTGTAGTGACTGTAAAAATGTCGATTAGTTTGTATGTTATAATTAGCATATACACCAACCCAGACATTAAATGATGTATACTATTAAATAAATAGTATATCCAATTCATTGTATTCATAGAATTAGTTATTTTGTATAATTTAATATTATGTGCTATATTAACGTTCAATATTTTTCTGAATTTCCAAAAACTTTTGCAGTTGTTATTTCTGCAAAGTCTTTGTAAGCAAAATGAACTTGGCGAAGCAAGAACAAAAATAACACTGCAAGAACACGCTCAATATGTCTTGTTCTTGATTTTACTTATCACGAAATACGAGTTAACATTTAAAACAATTTAAAAAATATTGGAAAATAAAAATCAACAGATTCACAATTGTTATTTGTTTCAATTTTAATTTATTAATTTTGATTTTAATTAAATCATTCGGAGTTAAAAAAAACAACAAAAATGAGAGAATAAAGTTCGTTTGACGGAGGTGGTACATTTACGTAATTTTTATAAAAGTGACAAAACTTTAAAAAGTTGAGTACTACAAAAAATTAACTTCTTTAAAAACGGAATACTAAAAATATAGCTCAAAAATATGACGACATAAAGTAAAAGTGTTACTTCAAAAGGCTAAACTTCCAAAAGATTTTGATGTGTGTCAAAAATACTTTTATTGTTGAACTTTATAAATCAATGTGTACTTAAAAAGTTAAAAAAACAACTGAAAAAGTACAAAGTCAAAAAAAGGTAATGGAAAATTAAGTGCTGCAAAATGTGGCGCCAACAGAAACCTTCAACGGAAAGAACAGGAAGAGCATTGTGCGAGCGGCAGTGCTTTGCAGGATCACTTTTCTGTGAATGTATGTGTGAGATTGTGTGTACATATAGCGCACATGTACACACAATCTCACAATCTCTGAGTATTTGTTTAATTGTAAAAGTCTAAAGAGTCCAACGTATAGCGTCGTCAAACAAAAGCCTAAGTTTGTTCGAGCAGAACAAAAAACAAAGAAAGTAAAACATTTGCGCACAAAAAGAGCTACAAAAAAAAATAACTTTCACAAAAGTTTTTATTGAAAATTTATTCGTCTTCCGCAGGAGGAGCGGCAGCACCAGCACCAGCAAAAGGATTACAACACGTTGATGGAGCGCATTAATGTGCACACACATACAACAACAACAACAAAAACTACAACAACACAAAAAGGACATTTAGTACGTTTTCGGTTGGCTTGTTATTCATTTAGCGTATATTCAATTAAGTCTTTACTTTTTTTCTAACATTTTAAATCAAATTTAATTTTTTTCTACACATTGTCCTTGTGCCAGGACTTTGCTATTAATATGCCATATATTCTGCTGTCGTAGAGCTCTTATCACGCGCGAGTTATAACAACAACAAAAACAAAAAATATCAAGAAAAGCAACTACAATGAAAACTGTCATCGAGTTTTACCACCAACGTCCTTTGTTTGTACTGACTCAATGGAACGGCATGAGTAGGGGGTATCCTTCGACTTGGTTGTGTGCGTTGAATTGGCATCATGTCCTGTATGCGCTAGTGTTAGTTCATGTCTGTTTGTGTGTATGTGTGTTTGTGTCATCAGTGAGGTGTGTTAATCGTTTCTCTCTGTAGCGCCGCTCTGTGCTGCGCTGCGCTGTGATGGGCGTCAAGTGAGCTTGTTAAACGTCATGTCGTGCGGACGATGCTTTATTGTTTTACATGCATTTTCTGTAGCTGACATTTTTATCGTATGCTACACGCATTGCTTTATTTTACTATTTGCTACTATGCTATGCCATGCCATGGCATGCTGTGCTTTTGTCTTTGTGGTTATGAATTTTTGTATGTTATTCATGCCGATTAAGTTATATTAGAAGTTTTAATATATATTTTTTTCAGCATAAGTAGAGCTTTGTAATATCGAGAAAAGGGTCTACAATTAAATTACAATACGTTTATCTTATATGTCTTATTTTAAAATAATACATTCGTATTTGAATAACGTACAAAGTCTTTGATTTTACTACATTGATGTAGTTGTTTTTGTATTGAAAATAACTACAAAATTTTATTGCATTTCTTAGAAAATTAGTGTGAAAAGTTAAGTCACATGGGCGACACTTAAAGTCGGAATACCCTACACTTTGGTGAGGATATTAATGGAGGAAATTTAATTGTGAACCTAAATTTTAAAGTTCTTATTTCTGATGAATACCCTCTCCATCAGAATATTATTCACATTAATAAAAAGTTATATATATAAAAAATAAATTTTTGAAAAAAAAGAAAATTTTCGAACAACATTTTTTTTTTTGAAAAATTTTTTTTTTTCGAAAATGTTTTTTTTTCGAAACATTATTTTTTGAAAAAAAAAATTTTTTTTCGAAACATTTTTCGATCAAATTTTTTTTTCGAACATTTTTTTTTTCGAATAATTTTTGTTCGAACACATTTTTGTTTCGAATTTTTTTTTTGTAAAATTTTTTACTTTTATTTTTTAAATAAAATTTTTACACTTCTTTTCAAATTATTTTATAAATAAAATTTTTTTTGAAAAAATATTATGAACAAATTCATCAATATGACAATTCAAATTCATTGTATTGAATATTTTGTTCATATATGTAATGAATACATTCATTAATATGTCATTTAATGAAAGGAGATATCAATATGATGAATCTGGTAGTTGGTGAAAAAATTTATAATATTTATGAATAAATTCATCATATTTAAGATTTTTTTTTTCTGTGTGTAGTACTAACTTTTATATCAAATAAAGTGTCCGTTAACCGATTTGGCTGATTTTCGTACACAGAACCATCTTTTTTGGATAAAACTTATTGGAACAATATTTCATTGCTTTCTGAACAGTATTTCTCAAGTTATCGTGAAGTCGGTGAGACGGACGGATATGGATAAACGGAGTCGGTAGTGATGCTGATCAAGAATATATTGTCACTTTTATGCCAAAGGGGCGTATGTGTATTTTTGACATTTAGCGTTTGTTTTACATTTTTGAATGTAGTTTTTTCTCATGTACACTGTGCCAAAATCGTGCGTGATTTTGTGGAATATTTCTAGCCAAAACCAAAATGGCGAATTTGAAAATCTTGTCAAGCCAAAAGGGCGAATCTTTTCCTTTTTTCTTATAACTCTATATTGGTACAAGATAAAATAATTGTGTAAAGAAATCATTATTTAAAAATAATTTGCTTGCAAATAACAAAACTTGGAAAAAATATTTTTAAGTAATTATTCTTATCGATAGGTGCTTTAAAAACAAACAATTAAATGCTTAACACGACTATTTTATCTTGTACCAAAAAAAAGTTATGGCATAAAAACTATAAGATTCGCCCTTTTGTCATGACAAAATTTTTAATTTTTGGAATTTTGCTATTTGCATGCGATCAATAAGTGCTTTAAAAACAAACAATTAATACCTTCACATCACTATTTGATTTTGTACCCATGAAAAGTTATGTCAAAAAAACAAAAATATTTTCGTTTTGGTCAGGATGCATCCACACAAAAATCCGGAAAACGTAAAACAAAATATAATAGCGACAAAACAAGATTGAAAAAACCACAACTATACGAACACGTGTTGATTAAATTTTGGGACGAAAACAACAACAATATTTTTGATAGCTAAGAGATTAATAACTGAATTCAAGACTAATTCTTCTTAGTAACTTTTTTTGATACATAAGAAATTAATAAATGAATTCAAGAATAATTCTACTTAGTTACTTTTTTGATAACTAAGTAAATACTTTTCTTGATATTAAGGATTTTTCGGTTTAGCTGTTATCACTTCGTGTACTTCTTGATTACTTCCGCATTTTATAACTTTTTTCCCACCGACAAACTTAAAATACCCTGTATCTCATAGATGTAGGACATAATTATATTCATTTATACTAAAACAACTACATTTTGCTTTTTTTACGTCCTTAAATATATATAAAATTACTACATCTGCAGTTATTTTTACTACATTCTGTATTTATTTACCTTCAAGAAATAAGTATTTATTGAAAAATAATTAAATTCGTCTCAAAACGATTTTTGTATTTACAGCTGCCAACTTTGTCAGATAAATCTACTTTGTCAGATTTTTTAATTGCCGGTAGATAAAAGATATCTGATCAGATTTTTTAATTCCGTGTAAGATTTTTCTTACAGAAAAGATTTTTTTTATTGTCACACAGATTTTTTTTTTATTTTTGTATATTTCTTATTATTTTTTTTTAATTAATACGTAATTTTATTTATTATGTTTCAAGATAAATGGGATGAATTTTAATATTTTAATATTTATTTATTTATTTATTTATTTATTTATTTATTTATTTATTTATTTATTAATTAAATTATATATAGTATAGAAAACACTATATTTTTTTTGCGTTTTTATCTATTTAAATTTTTTTTGTAAGATTTTTTGTGGGTTTTTTTTATGGTATGTGTGATGTTTGTAACATTTTTTAGGAATTTCAGATTTTTAGTAGATTTTTTAATGAATAAGTGATTTTTTGTCGGATTTTTTAATGGCTGTTAGATTTTTTAATTGCAAATATCTGGCAGAATTGAGGTTGGTAGCTATGTTTACAGTTCAATAATTATAATTAGTAAATAAAAATATGTTGTTTCAGTTAAAGTTTTTAAAAATTTATAAATTATTATACTATTCATCTACAATTTTGTATTATTTACTATTTAAAACGTAATAAAATGTAATAAATAAAATTCCAATTTTCATTTTCACTTTTATGTTACTAAATATTTTGCTATTACCACAATAATTTCGAGTTTTTCACACAATGTCTCAAAATATATTTACATACATTTCTATTGAATGTAGTAATCAAAGTTGTAAATAATTTTGCAAACAATTTGCAACATATTGACATTTACGATGACACACACACACAAGTTTCTTATGCATTTTATGTACAAAAGTCTTTTTTGATGTAGATGTAAACGAATTTTGTCTATATTTGTATTTGAGTTTACAATGACACCTTGGTTGTGCTTGAAATTCTCAAAGACATTTTGTTGTCAAACAAATGTGGCACTTGTTGGAATTGAATGAACGTAGTTGAAATATTGATTATTTGTCACAAAGATACAAATAAATGAATGAAAAATCTCAATTAACATCAATATATAAAGATTACCATTTAGTTTTATGCAAGTCTTTTTATTTTAGAGATTGAAATTCAAAGATGTGCTTTGGCTGCTGCTGCATTTTACTTTCGAAACCAACTGCAATTTTTTACTTGCAAATCACATTTCAAAATCAAAATCACTTTTACTAAATCAACTGCAAGTTTTTTTTTAAAGCGACTGCACTTTTTCTTAATCTTCTATACTTTTTTTATAATCCACTGCATTTTTTCTAAATCAACTTTGACAGCGAATCCCACGACGTGCATTGACACTGTCGAGACTGCTCTCAAAAGTTTTGCGATTTTTTCGCGTAGTCACCTTCAAAGCTGCTGTCAATGCAGAACTAATCTTGAAGCTCATTTTACTCTCGTTTTTTTTTCAGTTTTATTTTACCTTTTTACAACACTGCAATGCCACAGAATAATCTATGAATATCTTGCTGTACATCACGTTAAGAGTTGACTTAACTCAGTGCAGTTTTCCCAGCGATTTGCTGCATGACTGGGACTTGGGGACCTCCCTCAAAGAACAACTGCAACCGGGCAACCAAGCAACCAGGCAACCGGGCAACTCATTGGCAATTATGCTAGAGCTGTGTGGAAAATTGCATTGTATCTGATGTTGGTGCTGTGTTGAGGTAGGTGGTTCTTCAAGAAAATTGCGTGTTTAAATTCAGCAAGTTTCACATACATTAAAGATTATCATTCAAGCAGATTTTAAGTTCTTAACATAGTTAGTGTTTTCATTTAATAGTTTCTTTAACTATATGAATTAGTGATCTACATAATCTAGATTTTTTTTATGTACATTTTTCCATAGGAACGCAGTGTCAAAGCCTGATACCATCAATTGAATTAATTTTTGATTTAAATGAAAACTTTGTGGACTTCTACGTTCAGCACACTGAGCATAATTTTAATGGTTGCCAATATTTTTAATTAATTTTAATTTGTTTTTATTTTATTACAACTTATTTTAATAGAAAAGAATTTTATTTGAATTGATTTCAATAGATTTTAGTAGATTTGGATAGATTTGAATAGATTTGAATTGATTTGAATTGATTTGAATTGCTTTGAATTGATTTGAATTGATTTTAATTGATTTGAATTGATTTGAATTGATTTGAATTGATTTGAATTGATTTGAATTGATTTGAATTGATTTGAATTGATTTGAATTGATTTTAATTGATTTGAATTGATTTGAATTGATTTTAATTGATTTGAATTGATTTGAATATGTTTGAATATATTTGAATAATTTTAAACTGATTTGAATTTATTTAAATTTATTTTATTTGAGTTGAATTGATTTAACCTTATTTGAATTCATTTCAATTAATTTGAATTGGTTTGAGTTTGTCTGAATTTATTTAATATTTATTTGAATATATTTGAATATATTTGAATATATTTGAATATATTTGAATATATTTGAATATATTTGAATAGATTTGAATATATTTGAAAATATTTGAATAGATTTGAATAGATTTAAATTCAATTTCAAATTTATATAAATTGATTTGACTTTATTTGAATTGATTCGATTTAATTTGATTTTGTGTGAATTTATTTATTTTTTTTTTGAATTGTTTTGAATCGATTTGAATAGAATTGAGTACATTTTAATATATGTGAATATATTTAAATATATTTTAATTGATTTGAATTGATTTGAATTGTTTGAATTCATTTGAATTGATTTTATTTGATTTGAATTGATTTGAATTCACTTGAATTGATTTTATTTGATTTGAATATATTTGAATTGATTGGAATTGATTTGAATTGCTTTGAATTGATTTGAATATATTTGAATTGATTTGAATTGATTTGAATTGATTTGAATTGATTTGAATTGATTTGAATTGATTTGAATTGATTTGAATTGATTTGAATTGATTTGAATTGATTTGAATTGATTTGAATTGATTTGAATTGATTTGAATTGATTTGAATTGATTTGAATTGATTTGAATTGATTTGAATTGATTTGAATTGATTTGAATTGATTTGAATTGATTTGAATTGATTTGAATTGATTTGAATTGATTTGAATTGATTTGAATTGATTTGAATTGATTTGAATTGATTTGAATTGATTTGAATTGAATTGAATTGATTTGAATTGATTTGATTTGAATTGATTTGAATTCATTTGAATTGATTTGAATTCATTTGAATTGATTTGAATTGATTTGAATTGGTTTGAATTGGTTTAAATAAATTTGAATTATTTTGAATTGATTTTATTTGCATTAATTTGAATTGATTTGGGTTGAATTGATTTGGGTTGAATTGATTGGTGTTGAATTGATTTGGGTTGATTTGATTTGTATTAATTTGAATTGATTTGAATTTAATTTAAATTGAGTTGTAATGATTTGAAAGAATTTGAAATAATTTGGATTTATTTGAATTAGGTTGCACTGATTTAAAAATAATTCAAACTGATTTGTATTGATTTAAATTGATTTGGAATGAATTAAAATTTGATTTGTATTTGGAACCTGAAATTGATTTGAATTTATTTTTTAATTTATTTTATTTTATTAACAAATTTGATTTAAATTCATATGGATTCAATTGAATTTGAACTCATTAAAGTTGAGTAGAAATTACGATATATAATTTTACTGGTATGATTTTAATACATAGTTTTGGTTTCTATCGGTCTTTGTGGTTTGAATCGGTCATCGATTTAAAATGATGTGAATTGATTAAATTTATTTGATTGGGTTTATTTTATGACTTTATGTCATTTAAATGATCTTAAAATTCATAGGTTTAATACAAATTCAAATATTTTAATATAAATAAAATCATAATTTTTGTCTGTGTAGAATTTTTATAGATATTTGCTGTCAAATAATTACCTATGCAGTTCAAAGTTAAATTGCTCTACGACCAGGTCAGTCCCACATTGGAATGTTTGCAAAAGTTTACGCATTTCAAATTTAAGTTTTGACATTTTCTATAGAAATATGAACCATGAAAATCCATTATATTATGTGTTCGTTATACGGAAATCTGACTATATTTAAAATGGAATGAAGTGATCAAATAACATTGCACCGCATAATAAAATGAAATTTGTTTATTATGTCTATATTAATTAAATTGAATTTATATTAAAAAAAAGTGTCGCTGTAGATGTGTGTAGTTTGAAATGGGAAAAGTAGGAAATTCGAATTACTTCATTTTAAATTTATATTAATAAAAACTTATAAATTGCAATAAAGTAATTTTACAATATTTTATAAACTAACAAAAATTGATAAATATATTTGATAGTTTTATAACTTGTTATTAATTTAACAATACTTTAGTACTACATCTTTGAAGAACTTAGGCCGAGCACCATTTAAAGTTTGAATTAACTTTCTTTTTAACTGATACATGTTATTTAATTTTTATTGATAGCTTTAAACTGTTAAACATAGTTATTAGCTGTTGTTAAAATTAGCTAGTATTATATTATTATAACCCAAAAAATTCACCCGAAATAATTTTTCTACCGACTCATAACAAAAAAAAAATATTTCCCCGAAACAATAATTCCATGAGATAATTAAGAATTGTATTTAAAAATTATAACCAAAGAAAATTAATTTCTAGACTATTTGTTTTCGAAACAATTGAACTCGGAGACAATTTCTTCTCAAAAAATGATGTCACAAATTATTTTTCTCAAATACATTTCTTCCTCGCATAATTATTTTTGAGACAATTTTTCCTACATACAATTTCATCCTTAGTCTAATTTTCCACAGAAAATTCTCCAACAGAGAAGGGAGTCTTCCTTACAAAATATAACTTTTCATAATTACAATATTTTCACTTATTACATATTCTTCCCACATAAACTTTTTCCCCGTATAATTTTACTTCAGAAAATTCGCCTCTCCGCGGAAAAGTTCTAACAGTAATAACTTATCCACCAAAAAATTATGCATAGACAACATTTTTGGCAGTTAAAATTTTTTTTGACATATTAAAGCAAAATATTCCGTGAATCTCTAATTAAAATTCCACAACATTTTACAATCAGCTATACATTTTCCAAAATATTCCATTTATCCGTATGTTTGCCCGAAATATGCCGAAAATATTCCGGATTAATGCCAGAAATTTTGTCGCATGTTCCTCAGATTATTTCTGCACGTACAACTCATACTCGAGACAATTCTTCAAAAGTATAATTTTATATCGAGACATTTTTTCTTCAAATTATTATTTTTTTCAAATAATTTAGTGCCGCATAATTCTTCGAAGACTCAAATTTCCCACAACAAATTTTTTGGCGAGACATTTCTCCCTAAGACAATTCCTCTCCGATGCAGATGCAATTAAATCCCGTACAATTCTTCCACAGCTAATTCTTCCCTACACCGACAATTCTCTCGAATTTGAATTGTCGGTGTAGGGAAGAAGAAGTCATTACAATTTTAATATTTCCCCGAAACAATTAATTCCCAAGACATTTTTTTTTCACTGACTAATTTGTTGTCAAATAATTTTCCCGGATATTGCTTCGCTGAGACAATTCTTCTATAAATATATTTTACCTGAGACAATTTTTCATACATACATTTTTTACTGAGATGAATTCTACTCCGAGACCATTCTTCTTCAATTTTTCCTGAAACATATTTTCTCTGAAACAATTCTCATCGAGACAATTTTGCGGTAGATAATTTTTACCGAGACTCTAACAATTCTTTATCAGACCCTTTTTTCATTTTACAAATTTTTGCCAGATAATTCTTCCGGCGACATTTCTTAAAAAATCCATTTTCTTCGAGAAAAAAATTTCATTTGACATTTTTTTTTTGTCAACAAAAAAAATATATATATGTATATAATAGTTTTCTGAGATAATTTTCCCCCAGATAAAAGTTAAATAAATGTGACTTTGCTTTTTCTCGGGGAAGAATTGTCCAAATTAGAATTTTTCCGGAACGCTAGTTCTCAAAAAGAATAGAAAGAATTGTTCCCGCATAATGGTTAGAAAACCTTTAACCATATAAATATACTCTTAAGATGTTGGTTTCTCAGAACTAATCTGTTTTACATAGTTGTAAATATTGCAATAACATTTTTTTTAACTTTTATAAACTGGTAACAAAATGTTATAATATTTTAAAAATTGTTTAAATAATTAAAAAATATTTATTATAAATATAAATATGTTTAAAACTAATTAAAAATATTAATTTGTATTACTTGTGTGTATTGATCTATTATAAACTTATTGCACTAATATAAATTTCATATAGAACTTTTATAACGCAGCTATAGAATACGTAAAACTATGGTGAATATGCAAAAATATATTTTAATACAAATTATAAACTCATATAAGTTCACTTAATGTACACGGATAGAAAATATTTGTTTGAATATGTTTGAATGTAATTAAAAAGTAATATGAAATTACCATACATGTATTAGGAATGAAGTGTAATTAAATTATAATCGAAATTGAATTTATTTTTGTTCACGTGTAAACATTATTATATTGTCCAGCAGAATTTGTCAAATTTACCATAAATATGTTACAATACCAACATAAAATTTTAATTGCATTTGAATAAACTATTTCTTGGCAATTTACTTGGTTAAAACTATGTTTCGAAACACAGAAAAAGCTACGTATGTTCACAACGCTTGTCTTAATTCGATAATTTATCGACTGACGAAGTTGGCAACGTTGTGTAGCATTTTCTACCGACGCCGTCTTTTGCCATCGTTTGAACATATTGATGTTTAAAAACAAACAAAAAAGGAATTAGATTTAAATAAATGTATTCTTGCAACATTCTTCTTTTATACGAAGTTGGCACTCGTTGAGCAGAATTTTCTACCTACGTCTCTTTTGTTGTCGTTTGAAGTATGTATAGGTTCATTTTAAACATACTGATGTTTGAAAACAAACAAAAAAATCATTTCAAATGTAAATAAAGGTATTATTGCAGCTCTCTTCTTGTATACAAATTTGACACTCGGTGATCGGTATTTTCTGCGTACGTATCTTTTGTTGTTCGTTGAGAAAACGTGTTCGCGTCGGTAATTTGTTATTTGTAATTTGGTAATTTGTTATTTGCAAATATATAAATTGTGTTACAAAAAGTACAAACAGTAACAGAGTTTAATACAGTATATAATTTCTGAAACTAATGTGAAAAAACCACAAATAAAAATCAGTGTTTCGATTTTCAAACAGAATTTGGCATGTTTTTTTACAAAAGCCTCCGTGAATTCCTTGCCTACGCTATGTGCTGTACTGAAATCAACTGTATCAAATATAAAGCGAGTCTGGATCGTCTGGTTTTGCGTCTGCTGGTGCAATTGCATTCATTGATGCTGTCACTTGTACTTGCAGTTTTAAACCAATTAGTTATTTATGCATTTAAAAATTTGTATATGAATTCTATTATTATAATCTTCCACTATGCATGTTTAAAGATTTTTAATAAAAATAAATAAAAAAAAAACATTTTATTTTTCTTTTATTTTCATGATTAAAATCCAAAAGTATTTAAATATGTTTCTATGCAAACATACTACTTTTTGTACTGAAACAACTGATTTTTTTTTGACTGGAAACATATTTATATTCAGGTCGTTCAAAATCATGTTTTATTTTGAACATATTTATGTTTCGGTTCAACTGTTTATTTTATTTGGATGTAGTAATTTTTATGTTTCCATTAGAACATACACCATTTTAAGGGCCAAACTTTAAAATGTTTCCGTGATATTATAATGTAAGTCAGAGCTCATTACAACACTGTTCAAGCCTCAATGCAAGTCTGTTTACAAATGATTTATCAGTCAATTATATATTATGTTTACATACAATTTCAAACATACATGTTAATGCCTGCAAAATTATGTTTGGGAGAGCCCTTTTTTTTGCAGCGTGTATTTAACATACCATATTTGTAGAAAATAAATACACTGCATAAATACTATGTTCTTTATAGAATAAACATTGCAAAACTACCTAAAAATATTTCACATAAGTTTTACTAATTTCAACTTTATATGTCAACACACAATTCTATCGCTAAGAACTACGAACAAGTAACGCGTAGATGCACAACCACGTTGAAGTTAAGTGCGTCGTTACTTGATTTTAACTTTTGATGCGCGAAAACAAAGCGGAAGTTGTAGAAGCAGCAACAGCAGCAGCTGAAGAAGATGCATTGTTTCCGTTATAAATTATTACAACAATTGTGCGTATCCTGGCAGTCACTTTGAATGTCCTGATGCGATGCGATGCGATGTTGTTTTATATATCGTTTTTTTCTTTTTTAGCAATTGGCTGACAGAGTGTGCCTGCCTATCTGTTGCGATTCCCACAATTTATGAATAATACAGATGGTTGACTTTGCAATCAGTGTTGCGTGTCAGAGCAACGGACAGACGGACAAACCGACGGCAGGACATACATATGGAGTACACGCGGTGGGGGACTTAAATAAGTGCGCTTGTGTGATTTCCGTTTTGTTACATATACATGAGTCAAATGTGTGTGACTGTGTGTGTGTGTCACTCTCTGTGTGTGTGTGCGTACATCTTCATATGAAGGTATGTCGTGCTTAAGTGTGCGGCACGCATAGAGTTGTAACTGGCGTGTGTAGTTTTCTGAAAACAAGCGCAAAACAATAAAAAAAAAATGGACGGACAAGAATTGTTACAGCTGCTGTAGTTCTTGTTGCTGGAGGATAGTGGCGACGGCTCCCTACTGACTTGCTTAAAAGTTTCAATTTTGGTTTGTGATTCTGTTGTTGTTTTCCCAATGAATGATAAATGTTTGCATTTAACTGCTTGCGGAAAACATGCGCGCCATTTATAACAATGCTGATGACTGATAAAAGATGGCGCTGACTTCCTGCGTTGGCATTGAGTGGCTGGATGGCAGGCTGTTTGGCTCGCATGCTGGCGGCCAATAAAAATCAGCATTTGTTACAACAGAATTTATGAACAATAAATAGCACTTTGAATTTTGGCAACAGTGCTATGCTTAATTATTAATATTTTCTTAATACTGTATTAAACAATATTTTTTTTTGCAGAAATGAGATGTAAAAAATCTAGATTTCTTTAGTCCTTTTTTAAATGAGTTAAACACCCAGATTCGTAGTCTGGAGCTGTTGTTACATATTCTAATTTTCAACATTGTCATAATCTTAAATTTCTAACAACTAAATTACATGTCAAAAGTTACGTCGAAAATAAAAAAAAAAATGATAAGTCACAAAAATTGTGGAAAGTCCAAAATATTGAATCAAAAAAAAAAAAAAAGATCTAATTATAATATTTTTGTTTTAAAATATTTGATTTTTTTTTTAAATATCGAATTAATAAATATTCATAAGTTTTTTAAAAATTGTTTCATATTGATATACATTAAATACATGTCCAAAACGGTAAATATTGCGAATCAAAACTAGCAAAATCCATATTCTTTTTCGTGCGAACATTTATAATAAATCAACCACAGTTTATGATATTTTTTTCAGGATTTTAAAAAGGTACATAATTTAATTATGAAGTGCAAGAATAATGACCACTGGCCACTTGTTCAAGTTTATAAATTACGTCTTGAATTGTTAAAAAATCTTATTTCATCAGTTTTGAAACGAGACCTAGACGAAATTTTTGTTTAAAAGATATTTTAGTATAATTAAATATACAAAAGTGATTACTCAGCAAGTTATAAGAGGATATATTAAAAAAATAACAGTAAAAAATGCATATTTGACATCATGTAAAAACCAAACAGGGTGGCATAGAACAAAAAAAAAGTTGTAATTATTTATAATAGAATTTGATATGGTGAAAATTTAAAAAAATCTGATGTGGGTGCCCCATATATTTTGAAAAAAAATTAGTTTAATCAAGGTCACGAAACTTATCAATCAAATACAAAAAAATTATTAAATGATAAGGTCATATGATAAATAAACCAGTTGGGAAGGTTATATCACATGGGAGATACCGGAGATGCTTCCTTCTGGGTGAAAACTGAATATACCCTTTCACTCTTAGTGTAGGGTATAAAAAGGATAGATATATTTTTATAATGCAAAGGATAGATCTTATGGTCCTCTATGCATGTATAAAAAAAGTTTTGCAATAGGTCCTATAACTTTCTACAAATTTGAAGATAAATGCTGTACTTTTTCAAAAAAACACAGTTTACTCTACAAAGTACTAAATTTTAGCCAAACTAATCGGACTATGGAAATTAAGAATATCTCCAATACATCATTAATAATGGCAGTTCTCCCCTCTATAACAAAATTCGGCAATGGTTACTGCGATCACTGACTAATAAAGTATCAAAACTTGTGACTGGTGTTACACATTTTGTGACGGGAGTTCGAATTCTATAGAAATATACATGAAAATTCGAATTATGAATTGCAATTTTTTGATGAAAAAGAGCAAATTTTCGTGGTAGGAATGGTAAACCGTTATTTTAAGGCACGTCGTCGACATATAATGTATGTGGAAAACTAAACATTTCGTTTTGAAAAAAATATGTAGCCGCGGTAGCTCAGTGGTTAGTGCGTTGGACTACGAGCCGAAAGGTCCCCGCTTCAAGCCTGGACTGGGGCTAACAACATCTTTTCATAGAAACATTTTTCTATACCGCGCTACCTCTCGTCAGTAAATGGCAAACCTACGAGAGTAAAACCATTGCCTATGAAAAAGCTCTCACCCGCCGTTCGGATTCGGCAATAAACTGTAGGTCCCACCACTTTGAGTACAAATATAACACGCACAGCTCAAAATGGTGAGAGAGCTCGGCCGAAGTTCTGTACAGGACTGTAGCGCCAAACTATTATTATTATTATGTATTATATTACCATTCTTTTAAATAACTACTCTGTCTGCATTATTTGTAGTCCGTTTCCTTCGCAAGCTTACATAAATATTTTTTGGATTTCCAGAATAATGATTTGTTTGTGATTTTTTTTTTTTGTAAGTTTTGGAATTTGCCTTTTTTAATATTTGCTCATTGAATATTTTGGAATATTTACTACTTGTTCTATGGTTAAAAAATAATATAATTGGTTATTGATGCATATATTAACAAATATATTATTTTCCAGTTTTTTTGTTTTGCGACGATTGTTACTTGTGACGGGCGTTACAATATTTTGGATGGATATAGCAACCATCCGGAATATATATGAGAGCAAAGACTATAATAAAAGAATAGAGCTGACAAAAATCTTTACTTTTACAAAGTTTTCCAGTTGTAGGTTTGCAAAATAAGTCGCAAAATAACTTTTATTATTTTTTTTTGTGACGGGCGCACAGTGTGAACAAACGCTCTTAAATCGGGTGAAATTCAGTATTTTCGGAACGATTTTAAAATTTTAAAAAGTGTTGTACAGAGAGAACTTGTATCTTTAATAGTTATGGAGATAAAAATCAGTAATGTTGAAAATTTGTTCATGAAAAATCTTTTAAAAATTGTAAAAAATCCAAAAGTTATCCGATTTTTAAAATTCTTTTGTTTATGGAAAGCTTACATTGAGATCTAAAAAAAAGAAAATATCTTGTTAAGTTTTAAAGATATAGACTTGAACATGATTTTTTTTTTAATTTTTGAAGACTTTACTTTACATAGATTGTACATTTTATCATGAAATCGAAATATGTGTAAGGTACTTTTATAAACAACTAGCTGGACCCGTTCACAGCGTTGCCCGTGATAAGTTTTTGTAAATGCAAAATTATATCTTTTTAAATTACGGCCCTTTTGCCCCTTTTTAGTGCCTACGTCGCCCGCTCACGAGCCACTCCCTTTGTCCAATCCCGTTCACTTTCTACGTGAATATTACAATGTTTAATATGATCATTTGTTTCGTTTTTTAAAACTCTGCTCATAGTAGGTCAGGAGTTATATCAATTTTAATGTTTTGATTATATGGGAAGTGCCACGCCCCGTTGTCCAACCACGCCCACTTTCTACGTGACGATTAGAGTTTTAAATATCAACATTTGGTTCGATTGGTATTTCAGGATTCATAGCAATTTTAATGTGTTGGTTATTTGGGAGGTGGCACGTCCCGTGGTCTAATCCCGCCCACATTTGGAAAAATGATAAACAACCACAATATACATCATTGGGCTAAATTTCAATACTGTGGCTATCTTATGTACACAGATATTTGCATTTAAAAATTCAAGTTTGCCACGCCCATTTTTGTACCTTAGGGGGCGAATTTCAAAAAATCCAGCCTTAGTGCGCGCCTTCGTCGGGAGATGAACACCCTGTCCAAATTTCATGTTCCTGGGTCTAAGGATTTGGTCTGGGCGTTGATCGATCAGTCAGTCAGTCAATCAGGACTTGTTCTTTTATATATATAGATTAACACATAAATCATAAAAAGAAAACCCTTTTAAAATATCTCAAATGGTTTAGTAAATATAAAATTGTAAATTCGATTTTTTTTTTATTTCCGATTTTTTCATTTTTTTTTGGAAAATTTGACTTTTACGGAAATCTCCGTAAGTATTTTTTTTCTTCAGTAACATATACCTTTGTTATATTTTTTTGATAGATAACATTACTGAGAATCTTCTAAATGATAAAACTTATCCAAAATATATTTAACCAATCTGGCAACATTGGTCAAAGTTCAAGTTTTTTAATTTTTTTTTTTACTTAGACCCTCTTCACAAAAGTTTTCAAAGTCGAAAGTCAAATTTTTAGTAAGAAGTTTTAAAGACGAGTTATTTCTACTTATTTTTGACTCTTATTTTTTTTTTTGCCGGCGAAGTATATGTGCAGGGCAGCATTTTTTCCAAAAATTCTCATTTTTTGAAGGGGCTTAGATTAAAACCGGTATATCTCATTTTATAATAAATATATTCCCAAAAATGTTTTAATAAAGCATAAGTACATAAAACTATTGTATATTGGGTAAAAGTTTCATGATGATAAGGTTAATACTTATTTATATATATTTAATCAAATTAAATTTTTTTTTCTAATTTTTTATTTCTTTTATTTTTTTTCATTTTCAAAAAAAAGTGTTTAGAAACTATATACATCTGTCTTTATATTTGCCACATAGATTCCTTGAAATATTTTCTTTTCAATGTTACCAAACACTTATATATTTACCTTACATATGTGTGCAAAATGTCATATTAATTAACATCATGTTTCATCAAAATTTCATATTTTTTTCATTTTATTTTGATTTTGCACACCTGCAAAAAAGTTTTCAAAGCTCAAAGTAAAAATTTAGGTATGCAATTTGAAATATAAATTAGTTCTAAACATTTTATAACCTCACTTATTTTTTGCCAGTCGAAGTAGTGTGCAGGGCAACATTAATTCTGGAAATATAAATTTTTTAAAAGGACTTGTCATAAAACCGTTATAACTACCCGTAAAATGTTTATATAACCAAATTATTTTTTATAAGTTCGAAGTATATAAAGTTAGTATTTAATCGGCAAAAGTTTCATGATAATAGGGTAAACTATTATTTAGATCTGTTCAATCAAATTCAATGTTAGTTTTGCATAATTTCTCATACGAAATACAAAATTGGATTCTAGTGTAGACGGATTTAAAACAACGATACTACTGTATTTCATATATTGCCTCAATTTTCTACTATAATAAATTTCAAAAAAAATATTTGACTTTAATTGAGAAAAAAACACATTTGCCATGCATTTTGGTAAACGCTGATCATAGAATATTAAATTAGAATTATTTCTTATCCTAAAAATCATTAAACGGAATCAATAGGTTTAACTTTAATATAACACACCTTGGTAACGTTTTCTGTGAAATGCCCCATAGGTAATATGTATTTTATAGGAAAATAACTAGCAATCAGCCACACTGCAAATATCGAGAAATTTGGCAGCACTGTGAATGCAAAGCAATTTGTTAACAACATTTTGTTAATTTTCCTTATTAAATAGTTGCATATTTTAGTTAATACCAAATTTTAACATTAAAATTTATATTGTTATGCAAAGAGATGTCATTGAATTAATTAAAGTGAAATTTGGCAACGATGTAAAATGCTATTGCAGTCTAATATTATCCTACGATTGGAAGCATTATTTAAAATTCATTTTCCAAGTATTAATTTGCCATTTGTTATTTGACAGAAAAATGTTTGACGAACTATTTTTAAATAATGATGTTAATCGATAGCTGATTTAAAAACATACAATTAATGCCTTTATATCACTATTTTCTCTTGAGAAAGATTTGCATTGTTGGCGAACTTAGCATTCCTTTACACCAATCATGAAATGGCAAACCCTACTGAAGAGAAATGTCAAAAGACCGGCAGGATATATGGCGTCGTTTGCTGTCCCTGTCGCTCTACTTTTGTAGCGTCCCTGTTAAAAAACCCTTTATTATATGAAATTTCTTTGAAAATTTTAAAAATAATTTTTAGATTTGTTTTACAAGAACAACTAAATGATCTATAATGTGTTGTTTAAAGATAATTTTATTTAAAAAAAAATGTATATAAATAACTTTTATCATTTCAGTTAAGTTTATGAGAATAGAAATTTGACAACTTCGCTTTTTAGATTTTGTTTTTATATTGTCTCCATATTTTCTCTAATTAACCTATATCGTTTTTTAATAATTTTTCTAATTAGATTAAAATTTAAAATATTTTTTAATATTTATTGTTAATATTTTTAGTTTTGAAATTTGGCAACAATGCATCTAACTGCAACTCAATTTCATTGACTGCTGACAAATAACAACAATTAGGCATTCAGTATTGTGCAAAACATTGTTTTACGTTGTCCTGTGTTATTCTGTGGCATGCTACACGTTGTTGGCGAAAAGCCACTCGAACACTTTTTGGCCATAGACATGCCATGGTGCTGCACTATTTGATAAGTTACATTCTTGGTAAGTTCGTTAAATAAATGTGTTGTATACAAAAAGAAAAATAAGTAAAGGAAGTACGCCAAAATAATTACGAAGGACAAAAAAAACGATGGCGAATATAGTCAAAAACTTAAAAAATTATATTCAATTGAATTTTTCATTAAAAATTAAATTTTTCACTAAAAATTCAATTTTTCACTAAAATTCAATTTTTCACTAAAATTCAATTTTTCACTAAAATTGATATTTTCACTAACTTTTCAACATTCACTAAAAATTCTATTCACTACTATAATTAAAATTTATCACTTAAAATTCAGATTTTCACAAAACTTGAATTTTTCACTAAAAATTCAGTTTTTCACTAAAAATTCTCTTTTTTGTTAAAAATTCAATTCTTTTGTTATAAAATCAATTATACACTAAAAATTAAATTTTTTTGTTAAAAATTCAATTTTTCACTAAAAATTCAATTTTTCACTAAAAATTTCAATTTTTCACTAAAAATTCAATTTTACACTAAAAATTCAATTTTTCACTAAAAATTCAAATTTTCACTAAAAATTCAATTTTTCACTAAAAACTGAATTCTTCACTAAAAATTAAATTTTTCACTATATATTAAATTTTTCACTAAAAATTCAATTTTTCACTAAAAATTCAATTTTTCACTAAAAATTCAATTTTTCACTAAAAATTCAATTTTTCACTAAAAATTCAATTTTTCACTAAAAATTCAATTTTTCACTAAAATTTCAATTTTTCACTAAAAATTCAATTTTTCACTAAAAATTCAATTTTTCACTACAAATTCAATTTTTCACTAAAAATTCAATTTTTCACTAAAAATTCAATTTTTCACTAAAAATTCAATTTTTCACTAAAAATTCAATTTTTCACTAAAAATTCAATTTTTCACTAAAAATTCAATTTTTCACTAAAAATTCAATTTTTCACTAAAAGTTCAATTTTTCACTCAAAATTAAATTTTTCATTAAATCTTAAATTTTTCACTAAAATTTAATTTTTCATTAAAAATTAAATTTATCACTAAAAAATAAAATGTTCACTGCAAATAAAATGTCCACCAAATAATACAATTTTCATGATAAATTAATTTTTATAAATTTAGATATTTTATACTTTATTAAATATTTTTCAATTTTCAGGAAACCCTTCTTTTTAGCGTGTTGGCTAAAATGACAATCACGCCGACACCAAAAGTAAATAAAGCGCCAAACAAATAAAAAATGACAAATAAAAAAACCCAAGAAAACGAAAAGAAAACAGCAGTCAAAACATGTTAGACGCTGCTTCATTTAGAAGCACTACTGCAGAACTAGGTGGCAACACTGGCAAACAGCAAAAGACGACAGTCGGAGGACGAGCAGCAAAATAAGCAAACAAACCGACAGCCTGACTGACAAACAGACAAACAAAATGACACGAAATGAATGGACAACAAAACAAACAAAAAATATTGAGAAGAATTTTCGCAAGTGCAACAACAGCAGTCACTAAAACAAATAACGCAAAAACAACAAATAGAACTAAAAATTTTAGATGACTGCAGAACATTTAGCCATAAAGTAGAAGATGAAGAAGAAGGTAGTTAGTAGTTGTATGGATGGAGGTGAAGCAAACTGTAAACAGCCAAATGAACGAACAGAACAACATGAAAAACAATAAAGTTGCACAATTAAATATTTGCTTAATTGAAGTTGATGTAGTTTCTAACATGGCTAACAAAATGCCAACGCAGACAGGCCAACATGAAGAAGTTGCAGCAGAGGAGGAAGAAGACTAGCGAAAGAAAAAGTAAAAGAAAAAGAAAAGGGAGAAATAGTCAAAATAGCGTTTATTTGCACAGTCATTCATTTAGTTAAACACTCACTTATTCAAACACTCATTAACTCATATTATGTTCAAATTGCTTTTATTGCACAAAATTTGCTGCTGCTACTTTTTATGTCTGACATTTAGTGCTGTGCATGTGCAAACATTTATGAGGATTGAAATAAAATTAATCAAATAAAATGCTTATTAATAGATTTTTATTTAAATTGCATTTTTAACAAAAAACTGCAATTTTGAATAAAAATTTGAATTTTTAGTAAAAATTTGAATTTTTAGTAAAAATTTTAAGTAAAAATTTGAATTTTTAGTAAAAATTTTAAGTAAAAATTTGAATTTTTAGTGAAAAATTGAATTTTTAGTGAAAAATTAAAATTTTAGTGAAAAATTGAATTTTTAGTGAAAAATTAAATTTTTAATTAAAAATTAAATTTTTAATTTAAAATTAAATTTTTAGTGAAAATTTTAATTTTTATTGAAAAACTGAATTTTTATTGAATAATTAAATTTTTATTATTTTCAATTTTTATTTTTAATGTTTGTAATAACATTAAAGAAATTCCAGCACATGTGAAACTGCAATAAAATTTCAATTACTTGAGACTGTCGCACGGCACTGACTGCCAACAACAACTGCATCTCTTGAGACTGTCTTCCGTAGCGGAAGTTGTTGTAGTAGTAGCAGCAGCGATAGCAACAACAAGAGCAACAGCAACAATAGTGACAACAACAGAGACAGAAACAGATGCAGCTGGTGCTGTGCACGCACAGACACACTTCATTAATTATTCATAATAATTGCGCCTTCTTCAAGCGTTTTAAGCCCTAGTTGGTTTGTTGTTCTTGTTGTTGTTGTGAGGCAGCAACCTTTTTGCAGCTTTGGCAACCACAACGCATACATTTTAACGCATACTTTAAGGCACCCCGTGGGGGGAACTTGTGTAATGGCGGATGTTGCGCGCCTGAAAATATGCAACAAAAATTGCATGTGCAGTGAAAAGTGCTACAAATACAGGGAACTCTTAATATTTACACATTGCAACATATAAATTATAATAAAGGGATGATGTAAGAAAATGTAAAATTATTGTAGAAAACCAAAGAAAAAAATGTAAAAGAAAAAAAATAAGAAAGGCAAAATATAGCAAAAAAATGAAATGAAAAATCCCTGCAAAAATATTTTAAAACATTTTAAAAGTTTGTTGAAGTGTAACGTTGAACGTGACTTTTTTCACATACTCATAATTAAGCTATAGGGAATTGTGCTGGATGCTGTATATGATGCTCGTAGAGGTAGCTCGATGATGGCGATTGCGCTGATGATGGTGGTGGTGCTGTTGCTGCTGCTGTAAAAATTATGTAGCTGCAAGTCTTGTGTATATTATTGCTGTTGTCATTGTTCGGATGCTTCATTGGTATTTGGTATTTTCTGAATAATATCAGCGAACTTTTGCTGCATAAGCACACCGACGTTCTTTGAAAATAATGACAGAGTGACGAAGAATTTGCTTTTAAAATGTTTTTTTAATAAATTAAATGTTTTAAGTTTTTTCCTTTTCTTCATTTATCCTTTTTTCATTTCCATTTTCTTTTGTATTTTTTTCTTTTCCTTATCCTTTTTCTTTTGCTTTTCCTTTTCCTTCTCCTTTTTCTTTTCCTTTTCCTTTTCGTTTTCGTTTTCATTTTCCTTTTCCTTTTCCGTTTCCTTTTCTTTTCCTTTTTCCTTTTCCTTTATGGTTTCTTTTATGTTCCTTTTCCTATTCCTTTTTTCCTTTTTTTTTCCTTTACCTTTGTGTTTTTCTTTTTGTTTTCCTTTCCTATTTCTATTCCTATTTCTATTTCTAAATCTATTTCTAATCCAATTCCTATTTCTATTTCTAAATCTATTTCTATTCCTATACCTATTTCTATTTCTAAACCTATTCCCTATTCCTATTCCCTTTCCGTTTCCGTTTCCTTTAACTTTTTCATTTCCTTTAACTTTTCCTTTCTCTAGTCCTTTTCCTTTTCTTTTTTTCCGTTCTCTTTCTTTTCCTTTCTTGTTTAGTTTCGATTCGTTCGCCTTTTCCATTTTCCATTTATTTATTTTTCAATGTCCTTTTTCTCCCCCTTTTTTCTTTTTACTTTTAAGTTTTTAATTTATTTCATACTTTAATGTTACTTACAATATTTAAATCAATTTTCCATGATGCTTTAAATAAATTCCAATAAATCGAATTCATTACATTTCAATTTTTTGTTGTTTACTGTGTATTTTACGCTATACAGATGCTATTTATATAGTTACGTTCAGTATTTATATTCGAGCAGTGTTCAATTTCAAATTCAATTTTACGCCTTAACGAGCAAATCCACTGCGTTCTTTTGCCGATTTAACTTTGAGCTGAATTTCATTCTAAATTTAAATTACAATGAAAATCAGTTTAAATGCTTGGTTGCATTTGCCAGAGCAGTTTTGTTGGACGTATTTGTGGTCATCTGAATAACTTTTAAATAAAAATATTTAAAAATGAAGGTTTTTAATTCTTGTAATAAAAACCATTTCTCTTCATATTTATTTCTATTTTTATATAGCTATTGCTTTTGCTATTTCTATTGCTATTCCTTTTCCTATTTCTATTCATATTGCATTACTATTGCTATTGACTTTGCTATTGCTATTACTATAGCTTTTGCTATTGCTCTAGCTTTTGCTGCTGCTACTGCTATTGCTCTAGCTTTTGTTGCTGCTACTGTTAATGCTATTACTATTGATATTGCTATTGCTAGAGCTTTTGCTGCTGCTACTGGTTTTGCTACTGCTGCTGCTGATACTGCTAATGCTATTACTATTGATATTGCTATTGCTATAGTTTTTGCTGCTGCTACTGCTTTTGCTACTACTAATGCTATTACTTTGCTATTGCTACTGCTTTTGATATTGCTACTGCTTTTGATATTGTTATTACTTTTGTAATTGCTATTGCTGTTACTATTACTATTGCTATTGGTATTAATATTGCTTAATCTATTTCTTCTTAAACATTGTTTGTTAGTTTAATAAAAAAAAAATTAAATTAATGTAATAAAAAGTTAAGCTCCCTAATAAAATATTTTAATTTTGCATTTCAGAACTATTTCAAACATATTACAATTAGTGCGGTCAATGACTGATTAACAGTAATTAATGCAATTGATAGCCATTAATTAAAATTTACCGCGATACGCTTTTGATGTACGGTTTCATAGATGTACAACATATCAATGGAATCAATTAATCATGCATACAACAAAATGCCAATATCTGTCAAATATCGGCATGACTAGGAAAAATATATTTTGCAATATTATACTAAATTTTCTGATATAAACCTTCAATTAGTCAGCATCAACCTTCAATTGGGCTGCAAGAGTATGCGGCTAATTAATAAAGTTCTATTACTCAAAAATAATGCATAATTTATATTAAACCATTTGCATAAATAATTCACAAATTTAGCTTTATACTTAAATATGCAATTTTTAATTGCTATACTGTAAATTTTAAATAAATTGCAAAATGTACTTTGGCTCTGGGGCATCATTTGATGACAGCAAAAGTTAAATTACAATTTACAAAATTAGGACTCATTTTAAATGTGTTGCTGCTGCCCTGTGGCACCAGTTAACAGCAGAGGCTTATTTTGGTTTAATTTACATATCTTTGATATTTTAAGAAAATTAATATGTTAAAATTTATTGTTATAATGGACAATTACTTTGTAAGTAATTATTTAAATATTAATAATAATATTAAAAATAAATGATTGAGCAATGATTTGTTTTCATTTGCCGAAAAGAATTATAAAATTACATTTTCCCTATTTTTTCAAGTCCAAAGTTGAATTTTATTTAGAATGACGGACGTAGGTACATTTTACAAAATTAAAATTGAAACAAAAAATGAAAAATTAAACTAACATAAACTTAAACACTCTGCATTTTAATCAAATAAAAATCAATAATATTTACTGTCACTTTGTACATTCCAATTGAAGATTTTATTTTGATGTGGGTGTACTCTACATTGTTTGGCACCCTTTTTACTATACAAACTTCACATCAAACCTTTTCTCTTCAAAAACTTTGCTTTTATCTTTATCTGTTATGTGCCATCATTAATAACATCAAAACAACAAATATCTTTTGTGCGCTGTCAATGGCTACAATTTCAATTTCCAAACGGAAATGCAACAGCTTTCCGGTATCACAATCAATTTATCAAAATCTTAATTATTATGCCAATTTTTATGCGTGGGGAAAGAGTTAGTGTAGAATAAGCTACAAAACTTTCGTATTTTAGTCTTATGAATAATTTTGTTTTATTAATATATATAAAAAAAAAAACATTATGCAAATGAAAAAGTTATTAAACCTTTTCACTGTTATTGAATACAAAATTAGAAAAAAATTTGAATTTTAAATTTCAATAAGTCCTTTAAAATTTTGCAGTATCAAAGAAACAAAATTTTAAAATAATTAAAAATTCATATCATTGAGTTTTTGATTAGCAGATATTTATTTTACTCAATATTTTAATACATTTTTTGTGTTAAATTTCTTGATTTTACGCGTTTATAAAATAAAATAAATTAAATAATTTAAAAATTCTTTGTAGTTATTTACTGTAGAAGTTAAGTTGCTGTAACCTGTCTATTTTTGGAATTTAAATTTAAATTTCAAGCGACACCGGCGACATCTTTTTGAAACTGCGTGCGTTGACTGTAAAGCACTATTTTGCCAAAGTATTCTAAACATACACAGCCACATATTAATACACACAAATACACCGAGAAATGCCAACACAAAAATTTAAAATGTCACTTCCGAGAACGGCTCTAAATACGGATATGAATTGCTAGTCTTTTTAACTGCTGGGAAATTTATGTAATGTTGGAAAAAATATTTTTGTTGATTAAAATAAAAAGATGCCTAAATAAATTCGTGTTTTTAGATGTACTCCTTTTTAATATTACTCATACGTCACGTCACACAGTGGTTCTGAAACGCTTTTCATCGGCCAAAACTCTGTGTCTTTTGATGTAGTTAATATTTTTGAATGCTGTTTTTTTTTTATTTAATTGGAAATTGATGAAATATGATTTTAAGGTAGTAAAAATTAAAATCAACTGATTAGATTCTAGTAAGTCAAATTTGAACATTTTTTTTTGTTTTTCGTTTTTAGTATATAGAACAAATTTTTTGTTTCTTGAAATAAGTTTTTTTATTAATATTTGACATTTTTTTAGGTTGGAATTTCGAACCTCTAAAAAAAATTGAAAAGTGTGAATTTTTGAATTCGTTTTTTTCGCTTTGAGTTCTAATATCTCCGTGAGTTTATATCGTTTGGAATCTAAACAATATCTTTAAAAAATAGAGATATTAGAACTCAAAGTGCAATAAGACGAATTCAAAAATTTACACTTTTCAAAATTTTTTAGAGGTTAAAAATTTCACCCTAAAAAAACCAAAATAGTATTTAATATTATCAATAATGCAAAATATTAATAAAATAAAAACTAATTTCAAGAAAAAAAAATATTGTTGCAGTTACTAAAATCCATAAACAAAAAAAAATCAATTTTGGCTTAATATACAGCGAAATCTAATTGGTCGATTTTTATTTTTTTTATAAATAAAAAAACATCAAAAATATTTATTTTACATGCGCAATATTTGCAAATATTATATTTACAGTATACAAATTAAAAAAGTTATATTTGAAGAAATACTGCTTTTAGATAATTTTAGCTGGCTACCTGTGCAACTTAGCTTATATATTTATAACTTGTATTCAGCTACAATATATGAATTTTAATGTCAAAATAAAATAACAACAATAGAACACTATCTAAACGTCACTCATACGCAATGTAGTACCTGATCAATTTTAAAATCCACCTAACTAATGTCGATTTCCATGGCATTTCAGTTGTTGCACTATTCTAGCAGTTGATGCACTGACAAGTTTCCATGGAGAAAAAACTGCCAGAATGGTTATTGCTCTGAGTTTTTAGTTTTAGTCCACGTTCAGAATGATAAATAAAGTTTTACACGCATAAAAACACACTTTAGGTATTTAATACGCATGGTGAATGCGTGAAATGGCTATACAAGATTGAAATTTTAAATATAATCGTTTTGATTTCGATTTCTTCGATTTTTATAACTTTATTCTAAGTAGATCTGGAGTTATATGATTTTTAAAGGTTTGGTTATATTGAAGGTGCCATGCCCGTTTGTCCAATACCGGTCACATACTACATAATGAATTATTTTGTTTAATATGATATTATCTCTGCACATGTTTGAAAAGGAGTTGGAGATATTTCCGAGCCATACAGTTTCCTAAATAGTGCCGAAGTTTGTGGAAGTATGAGTGAAACGGAGAAACGGAGGTTACGAAAAAATGTAATTTGTCCCATTGTGCAAGTAATGAATAAGTGTAAATGAGACGCAAGACAATGCAGCGCACTAAGTAATGTGTTAGAAAGAGAGGAAGATCATTCAGCGCACTATGCAATGTGCGAGAAAGAGATGGAAGATCAGCGCATAAAAACACATGTGCGAATGAGTTGCAAATAGCATGCAGCATTTGCGAAACTTGTAGAAGGTTCTCGAAGCATGTCGAAACGTTGCGAAATGTGTCGAACTGATGCATGCAGTATATAAGGGCGCCGCATCTTAGGCACAGCACTTCAGTTGTGATTTGATCGTGAACTAATGCATCTCGTGAGCGAACATTTTCAAGATAAATTGTAGAAATAATCGAAACGTGTCGAACTGATGCATGCAGTATATAAGGGCGCCGCATCTGAGGCACAGCACTTCAGTTGTGATTTGATCGTGAACTAATGCATCTCGTGAGCGAACATTTTCAAGATAAATTGTAGAAATAATCAGTTATTATAAGTGATTGTTATTAAGTTGTTATTTAAATAAATAAAATTAATAACTACTAGTTGAAATAATACTAGTAAAAACCAAATATTAGTGTGTTTTTTAGTTTGTACACAATCCAGTGATACGAACTTGTAAAACAGTTTTCCGTATTTTCACAACAATATGAATTATTGTGAATTGTAGAAGTTTCTGGAAACTTCTAAAACCCGGATATATGCCCAACTTGAGTTTAAACGACATTATGATCTCTTACGATGAATATAGATTGCCGTTATGTGTATGAAGTTTGTGTCACGCCAAGATTCGTGATCAGCGAAACTGAGGCGCAGTAGTGAATTAAGAGTAAACTAATGCATGCTATGATAGAACAATGTCAAGTAAAAGTGTAGTTGCAAATGTGAGAATTTACAATAAGAAAAGTTTTTTTTTATAATAAATTGCTGCTATTAAAAAGAGATTTGAGCTATTAGAATAGTTTTATAAAAAACTGAATTTCCCAATTAACATTTCGACGCATCTCACGAAATGCTACACTTTGTAAATTTAATTACGAAAAGCGGCATATTTTTCGTAACAACGATTAGAAACATATCCCCACAAATAGAATACCATTTTTTTTTTATCCATGAAAAATGCATAATTTTATTATAGCCAAGTAAAGGAACACGTTTATATTTAGCTACGATCAAAATAATTTATGTCATTTTGCCAAGCTATCTCAGTAGATTGTTTTGTTCACAAGACAAATTAGATTCCTTGTGATTTGTAGACATTATTAGACATTACTTTCATTACTAGACATTATTTTCAAAAAATAAGTTTCCTTTGGCGAAAGCCACCATTCAAGTTTGTGATAATATATATGATTCTATTCGTGGTCATATATATACTGTAAATGTGTTTCTATTCGTTGTAAAGTTATGCTTCTGTTCGTGAATAAAATAAATATATGATTCTGTTCGAAGCTATTTTTATGCTTATTTTAATGAAACATTTTTTTTAGTGTAATTTTTTATGTAATAAAATTGAAACATGTAGCTTAAGATAAGTGGCGTCCATTTAATATACTTTTGAAATTCTTTATTTTAATTTACTTGACAAATTAGCACATTTTTTATTTGACAATTCCTACATGGTTTTCAAAAATATCGTCAGAAAAGCAATATTTATGCATAATCTTCCAGTGTATATTATATATGTCTATAACTGTGAGCGTTTTTTTTCAAATACTATATAAATATGTCTGTGTGAGAAAATCTGTATGTCTCGGCATAGACATATATAGGACTTGTTAACACTATGCAGCACAATAATCACCTTAAGGACGAAAGACACAGGCGTCGAGTTTCATCTGTTATAATTTCTGTTGGTATTTTTTGTTGCCGATGTTGTTGCTACAATTGTTGTTGTTGTTATTATTGTTGTTATTATTTTAGTTGTTGTTGTTGTTGTGAATTCTACATGCAAATGTCCAGAGAACATAAGCAAAAACGACAAGGACAATAGAAGCAACAAGAGCAATGTCGGCGACGTCGAGAACCGACAACCGGCAACCACAACCTCAACAACATGCAGTAAACAGCAAAAAGAATCTCATGCACTTACTTCAGCAAGTTTATTAGTATGCAGAAAATATCAAGTACTACTCACTTCCTTCCTGCAGAGACACATATAACGTACAGGAACAATATCTAACTCTGTCACTCTTCTTTTCACTCTTTCTGTCTCTACTACGTCTACCTTACGACACAACGAATATACGCCGAATGAAATAATACCAAATATAATAAATAAAAATAAAATAATATTACATAAAAAATAAAAAATAAATTTTACAAATTTTTGTGTAATATTAGGTTATTTTGAAAACATTTTATCGAAACATTTCAAACATAATAAGTCGGAGTCTGCATTAAAAACTGTCTGTTTTCGGTCCTTTCCCAAAATGTCCCTAGAATCTGGGTTTTAAATTCTAAACAATTCTATAGCCTTTCCACATACTTTCATTTATCTTTGTATTTGCCGGAAATATTACTGAATTATACCTGGAAAATGGCAGAAATTTTGTTTCTGCACCCTTACTTAAAAATTTGGAAGGCTGAATGACGGCAGTTTTAAAATATATTTCAGAAACCAAGTCGGTATTTGTACCAAAAGCTGTGTGTTTTCTATTATTTTCCAAAATATGACGCGAATCTGCCTTTAAAATTTTAAAAATTAAATAATATTCCATACAATTCTCACAAAATTCTATTTATATGTGGGAAATATGCTGGAAATATACTTGAATAACAAAAACTCACCACACTAAAATTCACCACACTAAAATTCACCACACTTAAATTCACCACACTAAAGTAGTCATTCTGAATATTTAAAAAATAAAGTAATTGTCTGTCGAAAGCCTGCGCCTTTAAAAAATCTATCAATTCTATGTTATTATTGCTTAATAGAATAGTTCTCAAGGAAAAAATTTAAAAAAAACATGATTAAATCATGATAACATAGCAAGGTAGAAAGCTTATAGCATTTGACAGAGTCTAGGCAAGGCAATAATGAACAAGAATCTATTATTCTGTTTAATATTTCAACCTTATAGTTGTATCGCGAATGAGTGCACGATCAAAATAAGTGTACCCTAACTTGACACATCAATTAAGTCTCACAAATTATCAGCAAAATAGTGTTTCTTTCTTATCAAATTTTGTCTACTTTCATTTGGGATCTATTTCCTTGTGCCAACCCAAAATGTTATGAGAATTCTTAGGCCGCTTAGTAGTTAAACATATCTCTGTTCTATTCTTCCTCTTTCCATTTTAAGTGTACTTAGTGTCTGCAGCCTTGATTAAAGTCAACAGTAGAGAGGACTGTACAACGGGATGCAGTAGGATTGTGCCTCAAGTCGAATCACATTCTGACAATACTTAAATGTGCACAAAAACATGCTGCAATCAAGTAAAAATATTAGGCAAATAAACCAAAAAGCCCCTTTGTTGATAACACAACACACAACTGGTTATTGTTACTGCTGTGATGTTGACGTAATTTTCTTGCAAATATTTTTGAAATATTTATAATCGGGATTTTTGTAGTATACATATATAAATTTCTTGTGAGTTGTAGTTGTGTTTTTCACAGAACGCAAAAACAGAATAATTTGTTGAATTATGTTCCGACAACTGAAAATTGGCTTAGTTATTATAAAAAAAAAATGAAATTAGAACCGTTCTAGAACTGTTTCTACATATATTGCACTATGCGGCAGTACTTCCAAATTTTTTTTGAGTCCACATACGTTATTTTTAATTTACAGATTATAAATGTCGACTTTCCCACAAATCATTTTGTGGAATATGTAGAGAACGAATTTCTAATACATGGTGTAGTAACATTAAGTCAAATAAAAACAAATGTATTTAAAATCTAAAAATATGTAAAATGTAATATAATTTACTCTAGTACTTTTTTTGATGTATTTTCTAAAGTTTTCATCATACCCAAAACATATCCGAATTTTAAAAATACATTTTTGATAAATGTAAAATCCAAATTCATAATATTTATAACTGAAATTAATAAAAATATATTGAAGAATTGCTTTACTTAGTAATTATCAAACACGAGGCCCCTAATTTTACGTTTTTCGTTTATAAACCAACGAACAACTTATTCATATTACTTACGCCTCAATGCTTTTCATAATTTTTGGTTTCTAGTTTCGACTACCCTAAATGGCTGCCTTTTACTTTGGCAAATCTGCTATAAATTATGCTCTAGTAAATCTCTAAATGTATGCCCAAAAATTGATTTGATGCACTCAAACATATGTTATCTAAAATATTACTTTATAAGCTCTTTCATAACTAATTGTATGGCTACTATTAATATGCACTACTTCATCTCTTATTAACCCCTGATTTAGGCACATCTTAGAATAGTTTTGCGCATAATCAACAGTTGAGTGATTATCCATGTAGTGTGTGTTGGTATTTTGCATAGACAATTAAATGTCAACTACATTTGGTTGCACATCAAAGCCCACAAAGTGTCCTTTGATAAGATTACTATTTAGTTGCTTTGGGAATTTATAATGTTTTAATTGATTATAGCTTGAAAGCATTATTTAAATGCATTTGTGATAATGCTTAAGCAGAGCGCACTTTGAGCTCTGTATATATTTAAAATATTTACATTTCTAACATGTTAAGTTAGTGTTCAACGAGTTGGAAGGTTATTAATTTTATAGTTTTTTTGTCTTGAGTTTTAAAGCATAATATTTACATTTATATTTAGATCATTGGATAAAATGATTAATTCAATAATTGCACTTGGGGGTAAAATGTTATAAGCATTTTCTGCTCAACAAAGAAATGTTTTTAAACTTAATAACATTTTTGTTTAAATATTTGGTATTTCATTTTTGAAAAGTCTATGTGATTAAAATGGAATACAAATTAAAACTTTTGTCGTTTATTTTTAGCAATAAATAATGATTTGATATTTTTCGATGAAATGTGTGCCAAATTGATATGGTATTCCATTTTCGAGACTTTTTCCTAAAAGAATTTTATAATTTCTATATTAAAAAATTCAATATAATTGTTTATGAAAAAAAAAAAAAAACAACTTTAAAGTGCAACATATATGTACAAAAAAGACGACAGTTTGTTCCTTTGAGAGCTCAAGTAAAATTACATGATTACACTATGATAGAGAGTAAAAAAAAACTAAAAAAGTTATGATTTCTTTGGCGCGCACTCTGTGTGCGACAGCCTAAAGAGCATTGCAAATTGCGCGCCAACTGAAAATGTTCAAGGACTTTCTATGAATTCGAAATGAAGCCATTTAAAAAAAAGTAGCATTTGTGATAGTAGATGGAGGTCTGGCCATTGAAATATAATACCGTAGGGTCCACGAGCAACGACATAGCAATGTACAGCTCATGTAGCTCTTCTTTAATACACATACAGCATACACATCACACATACACACAAACATATAACTATATGCAACAATTCAGCCAGAAGATTCATGATGTTTTGGTATTTTGTTATTTTGATATTTTAATATTTTGATAATTTGATAATTTGATAATTTGATATTTTGATATTTTGATATTTTGATATTTTGATATTTTGATATTTTGATATTTTGATATTTTGATATTTTGATATTTTGATATTTTGATATTTTGATATTTTGATATTTTGATATTTTGATATTTTGATATTTTGATATTTTGATATTTTGATATTTTAATATTTTGATATTTTGATATTTTGATATTTTGATATTTTGATATTTTGATATTTTGATATTTTGATATTTTGATATTTTGATATTTTGATATTTTGATATTTTGATATTTTCATATTTTGATATTTTGATATTTTGATATTTTGATAATTTGATATTTTGATATTTTGATATTTTGATATTTCGATATTTTGATATTTTGATATTTTGATATTTTGATATTTTGATATTTTGATATTTTGATATTTTGATATTTTGATATTTTGATATTTTGATATTTTGATATTTTGATATTTTGATATTTTGATATTTTGATATTTTGATATTTTGATATATTGATATTTTGATAATTTGATAATTTGATAATTTGATAATTTGATATTTTGATATTTTGATATTTTGATATTTTGATATTTTGATATTTTGATATTTTGATATTTTGATATTTTGATATTTTGATATTTTGATATTTTGATATTTTGATATTGGGGTATTTTGATATTTTGATATTTAGAAATATTGATATTTTGATATTTTGTTATTTTGATATATTGATTTATTAATATTTTGAAATTTTGATATTTTGATATTTTGATATTTTGATATTCTGATATTTTGATATTTTGATATTCTGATATTTTGATATTTTGATATTTTGATATTTTGATATTTTGATATTTTGATATTTTGATATTTTGATATTTTGATATTTTGATATTTTGATATTTTGAAATTTTGATATTTTGATATTTTGATATTTTGATATTTTGATATTTTGATATTTTGATATTTTGATATTTTGATATTTTGATAATTTGATAATTTGATATTTTTATATTTTGATATTTTGATATTTTGATATTTTGATATTTTGATATTTTGATATTTTGATATTTTGATATTCTGATATTTTGATATTTTCAATATTATTTTTTACTTTTCTTTGATCCTTTTGTTAATTCTTTTTAATCATTTTAAAGTTTTTATTGAGTATATTATCATATATTTTTTAAAAATTATATTTATGTATTATTTTTTAAACCTTAATTTTTTCTAAACCACTTATATTATATGCCATTTATATTATACCATTATATGTTAATATTAAAATATGCTTTGACATTAAATCTAAACGTTGTTGAAATTTTACCTACTACAGCGAAAACTGAACTGATGCAAAATTTAAGTTTTTTTTTTTAATTTTTGGCACATTTTGTGTTAAAATAGTTCGCAAATATATTTAATTTTAATGCGCTGTTTAATGCGGTAATAGTTTTGTTGACCGACTTTGCAAAGTTTTTCGTAAATGAAGCGAGTGAGTTTCGTGCTACTTTTGGTAGATAATTAAAATGTGAAATTTTTAAAAATTTATGTTACTACATTTTATAAACATTATTTTAAATTAGCAGTATTAAATTTAAAACTTTTTAGAATTTGAGATAATTCTTGAAGTGGTTTTTATGTGCATAGTTAATAAATGAATAAATGAATAAATGAATAAATGAATAAATGAATAAATGAATAAATGAATAAATGAATAAATGAATAAATGAATAAATGAAAAAATGAATAAATGAATAAATGAATAAATGAATAAATGAATAAATGAATAAATGAATAAATGAATAAATGAATAAATGAATAAATGAATAAATGAATAAATGAATAAATGAATAAATGAATAAATGAATAAATGAATAAATGAATAAATGAATAAATGAATAAATGAATAAATGAATAAATGAATAAATGAATAAATGAATAAATGAATAAATGAATAAATGAATAAATGAATAAATGAATAAATGAATAAATGAATAAATGAATAAATGAATAAATGAATAAATGAATAAATGAATAAATGAATAAATGAATAAATGAATAAATGAATAAATGAATAAATGAATAAATGAATAAATGAATAAATGAATAAATGAATAAATGAATAAATGAATAAATGAATAAATGAATAAATGAATAAATGAATAAATGAATAAATGAATAAATGAATAAATGAATAAATGAATAAATGAATAAATGAATAAATGAATAAATGAATAAATGAATAAATGAATAAATGAATAAATGAATAAATGAATAAATGAATAAATGAATAAATGAATAAATGAATAAATGAATAAATGAATAAATGAATAAATGAATAAATGAATAAATGAATAAATGAATAAATGAATAAATGAATAAATGAATAAATGAATAAATGAATAAATGAATAAATGAATAAATGAATAAATGAATAAATGAATAAATGAATAAATGAATAAATGAATAAATGAATAAATGAATAAATGAATAAATGAATAAATGAATAAATGAATAAATGAATAAATGAATAAATGAATAAATGAATAAATGAATAAATGAATAAATGAATAAATGAATAAATGAATAAATGAATAAATGAATAAATGAATAAATGAATAAATGAATAAATGAATAAATGAATAAATGAATAAATGAATAAATGAATAAATGAATAAATGAATAAATGAATAAATGAATAAATGAATAAATGAATAAATGAATAAATGAATAAATGAATAAATGAATAAATGAATAAATGAATAAATGAATAAATGAATAAATGAATAAATGAATAAATGAATAAATGAATAAATGAATAAATGAATAAATGAATAAATGAATAAATGAATAAATGAATAAATGAATAAATGAATAAATGAATAAATGAATAAATGAATAAATGAATAAATGAATAAATGAATAAATGAATAAATGAATAAATGAATAAATGAATAAATGAATAAATGAATAAATGAATAAATGAATAAATGAATAAATGAATAAATGAATAAATGAATAAATGAATAAATGAATAAATGAATAAATGAATAAATGAATAAATGAATAAATGAATAAATGAATAAATGAATAAATGAATAAATGAATAAATGAATAAATGAATAAATGAATAAATGAATAAATGAATAAATGAATAAATGAATAAATGAATAAATGAATAAATGAATAAATGAATAAATGAATAAATGAATAAATGAATAAATGAATAAATGAATAAATGAATAAATGAATAAATGAATAAATGAATAAATGAATAAATGAATAAATGAATAAATGAATAAATGAATAAATGAATAAATGAATAAATGAATAAATGAATAAATGAATAAATGAATAAATGAATAAATGAATAAATGAATAAATGAATAAATGAATAAATGAATAAATGAATAAATGAATAAATGAATAAATGAATAAATGAATAAATGAATAAATGAATAAATGAATAAATGAATAAATGAATAAATGAATAAATGAATAAATGAATAAATGAATAAATGAATAAATGAATAAATGAATAAATGAATAAATGAATAAATGAATAAATGAATAAATGAATAAATGAATAAATGAATAAATGAATAAATGAATAAATGAATAAATGAATAAATGAATAAATGAATAAATGAATAAATGAATAAATGAATAAATGAATAAATGAATAAATGAATAAATGAATAAATGAATAAATGAATAAATGAATAAATGAATAAATGAATAAATGAATAAATGAATAAATGAATAAATGAATAAATGAATAAATGAATAAATGAATAAATGAATAAATGAATAAATGAATAAATGAATAAATGAATAAATGAATAAATGAATAAATGAATAAATGAATAAATGAATAAATGAATAAATGAATAAATGAATAAATGAATAAATGAATAAATGAATAAATGAATAAATGAATAAATGAATAAATGAATAAATGAATAAATGAATAAATGAATAAATGAATAAATGAATAAATGAATAAATGAATAAATGAATAAATGAATAAATGAATAAATGAATAAATGAATAAATGAATAAATGAATAAATGAATAAATGAATAAATGAATAAATGAATAAATGAATAAATGAATAAATGAATAAATGAATAAATGAATAAATGAATAAATGAATAAATGAATAAATGAATAAATGAATAAATGAATAAATGAATAAATGAATAAATGAATAAATGAATAAATGAATAAATGAATAAATGAATAAATGAATAAATGAATAAATGAATAAATGAATAAATGAATAAATGAATAAATGAATAAATGAATAAATGAATAAATGAATAAATGAATAAATGAATAAATGAATAAATGAATAAATGAATAAATGAATAAATGAATAAATGAATAAATGAATAAATGAATAAATGAATAAATGAATAAATGAATAAATGAATAAATGAATAAATGAATAAATGAATAAATGAATAAATGAATAAATGAATAAATGAATAAATGAATAAATGAATAAATGAATAAATGAATAAATGAATAAATGAATAAATGAATAAATGAATAAATGAATAAATGAATAAATGAATAAATGAATAAATGAATAAATGAATAAATGAATAAATGAATAAATGAATAAATGAATAAATGAATAAATGAATAAATGAATAAATGAATAAATGAATAAATGAATAAATGAATAAATGAATAAATGAATAAATGAATAAATGAATAAATGAATAAATGAATAAATGAATAAATGAATAAATGAATAAATGAATAAATGAATAAATGAATAAATGAATAAATGAATAAATGAATAAATGAATAAATGAATAAATGAATAAATGAATAAATGAATAAATGAATAAATGAATAAATGAATAAATGAATAAATGAATAAATGAATAAATGAATAAATGAATAAATGAATAAATGAATAAATGAATAAATGAATAAATGAATAAATGAATAAATGAATAAATGAATAAATGAATAAATGAATAAATGAATAAATGAATAAATGAATAAATGAATAAATGAATAAATGAATAAATGAATAAATGAATAAATGAATAAATGAATAAATGAATAAATGAATAAATGAATAAATGAATAAATGAATAAATGAATAAATGAATAAATGAATAAATGAATAAATGAATAAATGAATAAATGAATAAATGAATAAATGAATAAATGAATAAATGAATAAATGAATAAATGAATAAATGAATAAATGAATAAATGAATAAATGAATAAATGAATAAATGAATAAATGAATAAAAATGAATAAATGAATAAATGAATAAATTAATAAATTAATAAATTCTCTTTTTGATTATATTTTATATAAAACCCTTAAATCGTAAATTTAAAATATTATTTCGTCTATGCACTCAAGTTATAGATGGCTTAAGATTTTCCAGAATTTAAGAATTTACATTTTGAATGTAAAATAAAGACTTCATTGCATTAAACGCAGCACAGAAGCACCATAGTACTTACAACTAATCCACGCTAAAAAACGAAGGATTGAAAAACAATAATATCCACAGCATGGCTCCCACAACACTCATCCCAATTTTGGAAAGAGAGAAAAAAATGAAAAAAAAGTCGGCACAGGCTTGATGCTTCAGCACAGATGGCAATCGTGCAATCGACAATTATTGTTATGGTTATCACCGAATTCCGTATTCATGTGATTGTTCCCCCGACACTTGGAATGATTTCAACCATCGCAATTCATACATACATGTGCACACATACATGGGCGTGGCCATAAAATTCAAATACCACATTAAAATCATTTAAATTCTATTGTTCAACCAAATAAGCCATTCACGGCCGGATGTCATATATGCGATATGAGCCCGGATATGAGTTCGCATATATTGCAAAGTCTTTCACTCACACATACACAGGCATTCACACACATAACTATTAGGGGATCCGTGTGGCCCTCAGCAAGCATTTCAAATCGCTTTTTCTGTGCGTTGACAGCAGTCAGCAAAAGTCAGCAATTTTGTTCGTTTGTTAGTGGCTGTCTCGCAGGGATCAATGAGTTTTAATGTTGAACTGTATAACAGAAATAAAAAAAAATAAATTAAAAAATTCAATTGAAAAACTAAAAGCCACTAATAATGCAACAGGCGCTTAGACACAATAACAATTCAACTAAATTGTTTCCTTTTTATTATTTAGAAAATATAAAAATATAAAAATATAAAAATATAAAAATATAAAAAAATAAAAATATAAAAATATAAAAATCTATAAATATAAAAATATAAAAATATAAAAATATAAAAATATAAAAATATAAAAATATAAAAATATAAAAATATAAAAATATAAAAATATAAAAATATACAAATATAAAAATATAAAAATATAAAAATATAAAAATATAAAAATATAAAAATATAAAAATATAAAAATATAAAAATATAAAAATATAAAAATATAAAAATATAAAAATATAAAAATATAAAAATATAAAAATATAAAAATATAAAAATATAAAAATATAAAAATATAAAAATATAAAAATATAAAAATATAAAAATATAAAAATATAAAAATATAAAAATATAAAAATATAAAAATATAAAAATATAAAAATATAAAAATATAAAAATATAAAAATATAAAAATATAAAAATATAAAAATATAAAAATATAAAAATATAAAAATATAAAAATATAAAAATATAAAAATATAAAAATATAAAAATATAAAAATATAAAAATATAAAAATATAAAAATATAAAAATATAAAAATATAAAAATATAAAAATATAAAAATATAAAAATATAAAAATATAAAAATATAAAAATATAAAAATATAAAAATATAAAAATATAAAAATATAAAAATATAAAAATATAAAAATATAAAAATATAAAAATATAAAAATATAAAAATATAAAAATATAAAAATATAAAAATATAAAAATATAAAAATATAAAAATATAAAAATATAAAAATATAAAAATATAAAAATATAAAAATATAAAAATATAAAAATATAAAAATATAAAAATATAAAAATATAAAAATATAAAAATATAAAAATATAAAAATATAAAAATATAAAAATATAAAAATATAAAAATATAAAAATATAAAAATATAAAAATATAAAAATATAAAAATATAAAAATATAAAAATATAAAAATATAAAAATATAAAAATATAAAAATATAAAAATATAAAAATATAAAAATATAAAAATATAAAAATATAAAAATATAAAAATATAAAAATATAAAAATATAAAAATATAAAAATATAAAAATATAAAAATATAAAAATATAAAAATATAAAAATATAAAAATATAAAAATATAAAAATATAAAAATATAAAAATATAAAAATATAAAAATATAAAAATATAAAAATATAAAAATATAAAAATATAAAAATATAAAAATATAAAAATATAAAAATATAAAAATATAAAAATATAAAAATATAAAAATATAAAAATATAAAAATATAAAAATATAAAAATATAAAAATATAAAAATATAAAAATATAAAAATATAAAAATATAAAAATATAAAAATATAAAAATATAAAAATATAAAAATATAAAAATATAAAAATATAAAAATATAAAAATATAAAAATATAAAAATATAAAAATATAAAAATATAAAAATATAAAAATATAAAAATATAAAAATATAAAAATATAAAAATATAAAAATATAAAAATATAAAAATATAAAAATATAAAAATATAAAAATATAAAAATATAAAAATATAAAAATATAAAAATATAAAAATATAAAAATATAAAAATATAAAAATATAAAAATATAAAAATATAAAAATATAAAAATATAAAAATATAAAAATATAAAAATATAAAAATATAAAAATATAAAAATATAAAAATATAAAAATATAAAAATATAAAAATATAAAAATATAAAAATATAAAAATATAAAAATATAAAAATATAAAAATATAAAAATATAAAAATATAAAAATATAAAAATATAAAAATATAAAAATATAAAAATATAAAAATATAAAAATATAAAAATATAAAAATATAAAAATATAAAAATATAAAAATAAAAAAATATAAAAATATAAAAATATAAAAATATAAAAATATAAAAATATGAAAATATAAAAATATAAAAATATAAAAATATAAAAAAAATAAAATGAAAATTTAAAATTTTAATAATATAATACACAAATGATTTTGCTAAATGTGAATCAAACCTTGCCATCAGAATATCATTTATTATCAGTTTTTATTCCAACTGTCACTAAAATGCAGTTGAAATCATTAATATTTACTTGACAGCCGCTGCTACGGTTGATGCATATTTAAGTTGACGTCAGCAGCGATTTGGTAACATTGGCAAAAAAGAAAAATTGAATGTTTTATAGTTTTTTTTTATAGTTTTTTCATTTGTACTTTCATATTTCACGTATAATCACGAATTTTTATAAATTTTACAAATTCCTTAATAGAACATATTAAATAATATGGAAAAATGTAGCTTGTCATAACTGACAGAAATATTTTGTCTAACAATAACGAAAAAGAAAAAAAAAACTGAAATTTAAGTCTACATAGTGGTGCCGAGTTTCAGCTACCACGTGAACCATTTGTACCACCAACGGCGCATGATTCCGACGACTGTCAAACGTAGACAAAGCATTACATAACATCAACGTCATACAGAGTTGAGTGTGTCGTTTGCATATTATCAAATTCCAAATGAGAATTTTGACATTTCCAAAGGAACTCGAAAAAAGAACAACTTTAAGAAAAACAACAAAAGCATCTAAAATATATTTCTAAAGGTAGTTGACGTACATTGTATCATGTAAAATGAACTATCCACCCATTCTAGACTCAGCCGCATCACGCGAAAAACAACGTGTAGCATAATATTGACATGATTTCATTTTGGTCCTTCTGTCCTCTGTTGGATATGGCAAGAGCGGAAAGGGTTACATTTATATATACAGAGTAAGAGGAATGTCAGGAAATATTAATAATATGGAAAAGTTTGAAATTAAATCGCTATAAAATTCCGCGAGAAATTGTAATATATGAGATTTCATATTTCTCGTGGAATATTTTTATTTACATTTGGGGTATTCGATGTCAGAACGTCCACCTAATTGTTTAAATTTTACTTGGATTGCGAATAGTACCAATGAATTTATATCCGCATCTACATCGGGTTTCTCCTCTCCACCGTTTATTTCAACGTGGGACACAAAGTATCAGAATATAAAATAATAAAAATATCAAAATATCCAAATATCAAAAAATCAAAATATCAAAATATCGAAATATCAAAATATCAAAATATCAAAATATCAAAATATCAAAATATCAAAATATCAAAATATCAAAATATCAAAATATCAAAATATCAAAATATCAAAATATCAAAATATCAAAATATCAAAATATCAAAATATCAAAATATCAAAATATCAAAATATCAAAATATCAAAATATCAAAATATCAAAATATCAAAATATCAAAATATCAAAATATCAAAATATCAAAATATCAAAATATCAAAATATCAAAATATCAAAATATCAAAATATCAAAATATCAAAATATCAAAATATCAAAATATCAAAATATCAAAATATCAAAATATCAAAATATCAAAATATCAAAATATCAAAATATCAAAATATCAAAATATCAAAATATCAAAATATCAAAATATCAAAATATCAAAATATCAAAATATCAAAATATCAAAATATCAAAATATCAAAATATCAAAATATCAAAATATCAAAATATCAAAATATCAAAATATCAAAATATCAAAATATCAAAATATCAAAATATCAAAATATCAAAATATCAAAATATCAAAATATCAAAATATCAAAATATCAAAATATCAAAATATCAAAATATCAAAATATCAAAATATCAAAATATCAAAATATCAAAATATCAAAATATCAAAATATCAAAATATCAAAATATCAAAATATTAAAATATAAAAATATAATAATATCAAAATATCAGAATATCAAAATATTAAAATATCAAAATTTCAAAATATTAAAATATCAAAATATCAAAATATCAAAATATCAAAATATCAAAATATCAAAATATCAAAATATCAAAATATCAAAATATCAAAATATCAAAATATCAAAATATCAAATATCAAAATATCAAAATATCAAAATATCAAAATATCAAAATATCAAAATATCAAAATATCAAAATATCAAAATATCAAAATATCAAAATATCAAAATATCAAAATATCAAAATATCAAAATATCAAAATATCAAAATATCAAAATATCTAAATATCAAAATATCAAAATATCAAAATATCAAAATATCAAAATATCAAAATATCAAAATATCAAAATATCAAAATATCAAAATATCAAAATTTCAAAATATCAAAATATCAAAATATCAAAATATCAAAATATCAAAATATCAAAATATCAAAATATCAAAATATCAAAATATCAAAATATCAAAATATCAAAATATCAAAATATCAAAATATCAAAATATCAAAATATCAAAATATCAAAATATCAAAATATCAAAATATCAAAATATCAAAATATCAAAATATCAAAATATCAGAATATCAAAATATCAAAATATCAAAATATCACAAATATGTAAAGTACAAAACTATAAAAAACAGAAATATTAAAAATAAAAAAAAAAAATCTAAAACACAGAAAAACGTCAGATATAGTTAAGATGAAACAGTTATAGCTGAAATACCCTACCTGTGAAATATGCTAAACAACATCACGCAAACCAGCCAAAATAAAAATATACAAAATATTAAAATAAACATATTTTCAACAAAGTATAAAAAGCAATGCTTACAAAATTTACATATTTGCTAAACCCTTTCCAACAGCGATGAAATTTTGCAACATTCGAGGAGATAAATGAGAGGCTAAAAGTCTCTATCCGAAGCAGATTTCAACGCTCCAACATCGTGTTGGCGTATTTTGGCTGTCGGCACTGGTACTTGCATCAGCATATATTCCGGTAGGATCATATTATGTTTTTATAAGAGGTTTTAAAGGTTATTATTTTCTGGTGGCTTAAGAAATGGGGATTTTAGTGGTATTGTATATGGTTTTTAATCTACCAAATAACATTAAAAAATTTCGGCTTTGTTGTTTTTATAAAGTTGTGTTTATAATAGAAAAATATTAATTTGATATACATATACGAATGAAAATAAAATGTATTTAGTTATATCCTTTTTATGCAAACAAATATTTAAATTATTGTTTTTGTCAAAACATCACAAATGTTTAACAACCTCTCAAGTTGTGAACACGTGCTGAAAGACAACCTGCTGTCAGTGTTCCGTTGTATGTCTAGACTTTAGCTGAAAGAATAATAAAAAAAAACATAAAAACTCGTGTAGAGATTTTTACAGTCATGAATGTGTTAAATTTTATACATTACTGTGCATCCTACAGCCTAAAAAGTAATAATAAGACAAACACGCGTAAGGTCTTCACTTCCACATCAAGTGCTACGGAGCGCACCTGATACATGCCGCATGGATGTCGGTTAATAAGATGATTTGAATCCCTTCAACAAGGCCATAAAATTGTTCAAAGGCGTTGAGTAGGTTTTTATTTTGTGTTGAGTGAAATAAAAATTCACTAAAAAATTTAAGTGATCACAAAAGTGGTCACAAAATAAAAATTGTACACTATAAATTAAATTTGTCACTAAAAATTAAATTAATCAATAAAAATTCAATTTTTCACGGCATTAAATATTTCACTTAAAATTCTAATTTTCACTAAAAAATCAAATTTTACCCTAAAAATTAAATTTTTCACTAAAAATTAAATTTTTCACTAAAAATTAAATTTTTCACTAAAAATTAAATTTTTCACTAAAAATTAAATTTTTTACTAAAAATTAAACATTTCACTAAAATTCAAGTTTCACTGAAAATTCAATTTTTCACTAAAAATTCAATTTTTCAATAAAAATTCAAATTTTTACTAAAAATTAAATTTTTACTAAAAATTAAATTTTTCACTAAAAATTAAATTTTTCACTAAAAATTAAATTTTTCACTAAAAATTAAATTTTTCACTAAAAATTAAATTTTTCACTAAAAATTAAATTTTTCACTAAAAATTAAATTTTTCACTAAAAATTAAATTTTTCACTAAAAATTAAATTTTTCTCTAAAAATTAAATTTTTCACTAAAAATTAAATTTTTCACTAAAAATTAAACATTTCACTAAAATTCAAGTTTCACTGAAAATTCAATTTTTCACTAAAAATTCAATTTTTCACTAAAAATTCAAATTTTCACTAAAAATTCAATTTTTCAATAAAAATTCAATTTTTCACTAAAAATTCAATTTTTCACTAAAAATTCAATTTTTCACTAAAAATTCAATTTTTCACTAAAAATTCAATTTTTCACTAAAAATTCAATTTTTCACTAAAAATTAAATTTTTCACTAAAAATTAAAATTTTCACTAAAAATTAAATTTTTCACTAAAAATTCAATTTTTCACTAAAAATTCAAATTTTCACTAAAAATTCAAATTTTCACTAAAAATTAAACATTTCACTAAAATTCAAGTTTCACTAAAAATTCAATTTTTATAAAAATTAATATTATTCAGTTAAAATACATTTTGTAAGAAAATCAAAATATCAAAAATTAAACTTTTCATAAATTTACACAGGGCATTACCACATTATCTATGGCAAATTTTTAAAATCAAAACCGCACACCATATACAAAAGTTGCATAAAAGAGGAAACAAAATATCTATATTCCTGTGAGCATTGGTTACGCGCAAATGATTTCTTGAATCATGATGCTGATGATAATATGAAAATCAAAATAACAAAGAAAAAAAACAGAAAATTCCCACCACATTGGCTCGAATAACGTGGAATTGAAGCGCGGCAGGGATAAAGAAAACTTTTGAAAAATGTTGCTGATGCCTCCACGTACAAAAAAAGGGCTAAATATTGTGACATAAATGTGCAGTTGGCAGCTGCTATAAAAGCGCCATTTTTTTCGTATTTGTAAATTTGAACAATTTTTAACGTGGATTTCTTTCCGTTGATTGAACATAATGCGAGAATTTGACTTCTGTCAGCGTGAGATACGGCGAAAATGCGGCGAAAACAGCATCAGAAGTCAGCCAGCCATCCAGCCGCAGGTGCAAAAATGTGCCAAATACTCACAGATGAGAAAATCAGTAACAATGTATGGAAAAGTGTAAATCGCATTAAATGCGAATTTTTTTTATACAAAAATAATATTTGTCAGTCAACAAAGAATGAAATAAAAATCAAAAATAATGTGTATAGATCCAAAGTTGGGCGGTAGAAAACGTAGATTGATTTTTGGTTGTTGTCATTTTATTTTTCTTGAATACGGTGTTATTTACTGAGGCGGAATAAATGCGATGAGTAAGGAATTTTTAAATTGTTGTTGCATAAAATTGGCGCGTCGACCGTTGGCAGACACTAGAGAATTAAGAAAATATATATCATATACGTGGTCCATGTGTAAATTCATTTAAAATAAGTTGAATTTAATCGAATTAATTATAATTTATAATTTATTTATTGAATTAATTATAATTTATAATTAATTTATAGAATTTTTATTTTTTATAATAATTATTAATTTTTGAAGTATATCACTTAGTAATTTTTTACACTGATAAAAAAACAGTCAGGATGGTAAGGGGTCACATGAGAAATTTTGATAGTGGTTGTTAGTAAGAATTGTGCATAGTAAGAAAATTGCAAGAAAGTTTACTTCGGATTTTATATTAATTAGGTATATAAATTCATTGATTTAGTTCTTCTTGTTTGCCTGTACTCGTAATTTCAAAAGACAGACGGACAGATATACACATACAAGCAGATAGATAAACAGGAAGTTTTTCATTGTCTACCGAGAGGTAAAGATGTTGTTAGCCCCAGCCCAGATTTAAACATGGGTCCTTTCGACTTGCAGTTCAACGCAATAACCTCTGAGCTACCGACGCTACGCCCTCATTAAATTAACAACAAATTCACATATTAACTGTGGTAAATTGTAGTATTTTGCGACGATTATTATGGTACCCATTAAGCAATTTAGGAGCGCTCTGAAATTAGAGTCATAAAGAGACCAATTTTTGAGTATTTTATAAGCCCTCAGAAAAAAGACTCACCTTAAAGCATCAAATATAAAATTGTTTTTGAGCGCTCAGAAAATAGACTCATAAAAGTGTCTCATTCATGAGCGCTTTAGGAGCGTTCCAAAATTTGACTCATAAAGGTGTCTCATTCATGAGAGCTCTAGGAACCGCCTCAAATGAAACACATAAAATCATCAAATTTAAGAGTATTTTAGGAGCACTCAGAAAAGGGAGTCATAAAAGTATCTTATTTATCCTGGCTTTAGGAGCCTACTGTTTAAAAAAAAATTGATATACTAAAATTCGATTTGAATTTGAAATCAAATAAAAATTCATTTTAACGTAAGTTCAACAGACAAACATACATATTTCATGAATTAACTTGAATGGATGCATTTTCTCACGGATATCTGGACTTGAACATGTACTTAAACATGTACTGTGTTGGATTAATTTAAGACATATTGTAATTGTGGTGTCTAGAAATTCTCAAAAATATGCATGTTTGAAGAATATTTAAAATGATCAAAAATATGCGGATTTTCGGTCTCTTAAAAGAGTATCCACAACACAAGTTTCTGTAGCCTTTTGGGGCTCTTTTTAGTGCTCATATATGAATGTTTTGGGCTTCTAAATTCGTGCCATCTACCCAGGGGTCGGGAGTCTTTTGGTCTCTTCTAAGTGCTCATATATGAGTGTTTTAGGTGCAATAAAAGTTTCATACATATGGGTGTTTTTGAGCTCATAAAATCGTGCGTAAATCAGAGGTCGGGAGTCTTTTTAGGCTCTTTTAAGTGCTCATATATTAATGTGGTGTGTTCCCACATATTAAAAGTCACATAAATATGAGGGTTTTTGGGCTCATAAAATGGAGCCCTCTTTTTGGGGTCTTTTAAGTGCTCATATATGAGTGTAACACTCATAAGTATGACATATTTAAGAGTCTTAAAAAACTTAAAATTTTTATTGAGTATAAATTTTTGTATTGTGAATATTGGAACAGTGAAAAATGTAAAATGGAATTTAATTTTTGGGTTAATTGTCTTGAGTTTAATTGTAATTTCATAGATCATTTTTTGTTCGATTTACTTTGGTGTTTTGATTTTTCAGTGTATCGTGATAAAATATAGTAAGATTTAGTGCGTTCAGTTTTAAAGTTGTATTTTAAGTTTTAAATATTGTGAGTTTTAATGTGGTGGCGTATTTATGTGGCGAGTTTTAATGTGGTCTGTTTAAATGTGGTGAGTTTATTGAGATCAATTTTGATGTGGTGAGTTTTAGTTGGGTGACTTCTGGTGCGCTTAGTTCATGTGCTAAGTGTTAGTGTGGTGAATTTTTGTGTGGTGAATTTTTTGTGAACAGTTTTAGACATAAAATGAATGATGAAAACTATTTCAATGTGGTGGATTTAATTTTTATACTCTTAAATTGTACACGTTTTAAGTTTAAGCAGTATGTGGAACTAGGGATCGTTTTAAGAATTTGTGTGTACATAGTTTTTATAGATCAATTCGTTTAGGGATTTTATTTACATTTGATGCAAATGCATTTATATTTTCATAATATATTTCTTATTTTTTTTCGGGACATATTTTTTAGCTGAGATATCTCTAAGTATGGATATAGGAACGGTTTTCCAATATCGATTTATTGAAAGGTTTCCCATTAAGCAATTTAGGAGCGCTCAGAAATTGGAGTCATAAAGGAGACCAATTTTTGAGTGTTTTATGAGCCCTCAGAAAAATGACTCTTAAAAGTACCTCATTTAAGACTGTTTTCAGAGCTCTCAAAGATATTACTCATAAAAGATTTATATTTAGGAGCACTCATAAATTAGACTTCTAAAAGCATCAAAAATAAAATTGTTTCTGGGCGCTCAGAAAATAGACTCATAAAAGTTCTATATTTTAGAATGTTTTAGGATCTCTTCAAAATTTGACTCAAAAAAGAGTCTCGTTTATGAGCGCTCTATGAGCCCCTTCAAATCAAACTCATAAAATCAACAAATTTAAGAGTATTTAAGGAATACTCAGAAAAGGGAGTCATAAAAGTATATTATTTATATTGGCTTTAGGAGCCTACTTTTGAGCTCTTCAAAGCGCAGTTTCTGTAGCCTTTTTGGGGTCTTCTTAGAGCTCAAATATGAGTGTTTTAGAAGTAATAGTAAATAGTGTTTTAGAAGTGTGAGAAATATGAGGGTTTTTGGGCTGATAAAATGGTGTCCTCTACCCAGGGTTTGGGAGCCTTTTTGGGCTCTTTTAAGTACTCAAATATGAGTGGTTTAGTTGTAATAAAAGAGTCAGAAATATAAGGGTTTCTGGGCTCTTAAAATGGGACCCTCTACCCGGGAGACTTTTTAGATTCTTTTAAGTGCTCATATATGAACACTCATAAATATTACACATTTATGAGTCTTAAATGACTCAAAATACTTTCTGGGTTTACTCCCATTTGAAATGGTACTTTGAGATATTTTAAAAATCAATTCAAATGTATTAAAAACAAATAAAAATTAATTAAAGCTGTAAATGATTTGATATCTGATAACCATTTTCATATTAATACTCAGTGTTGTCTCAGCTATGAAATACTACCAACTTTTTTCAAATGTTTGATCAACAAATTGACATGCACTTGCTTTTGCAATTCAAATAAAACTCTTTAACGAATTGATCTATAAAAACTGGGATATACGTGTATTATATTTTTTAGCGCATTTTAAGAATATATAGGATTTTTTCATGTGTGCAGCCAAAAAATGAATTTTGTCGTACGGCGTTTTATATATCGTCGTTGTAGAACAAAAAGTCTCCAAATACATTATCAAAATGCCAAATATTAATTTATGAAAAACTTTAATCATGATAAAATCATGATAAAAAAATATATATCTATTAGTTGATTTTTCAACTTTAAAAATGCGTGAATTACTTTTTTTAATATTTATCAATGAACTCGAAAATTAAGTTTTTCATAAAAATGTATTTGGTGACTTTTCGTTTTACAACGACGATATTAAAGGTTTAAAATGTATTATATAAAGTACTCAAAATATAAATAAAATAAGTTTTTGAAATCACTAAAGAGTTTTTAAATCAATATAGTAATACCAATCCCAAGGCGCAGATTTCAATTAAAAATTAAAAATGTATAAAAAAATATCCCTTAAGTATTCAGCACAAATAGAATCTAGTCAAGTGTTGGCCAATGTCGTTCATGCTATAACGGTCATTTCTAATTCACCATGGTATTTTGTTCGCATTCGATACAAAAATTATCCAAGTACAACATGTAATTCAGAGCAGCATGCTTCAGATTCTAGCCATTGCACTGACGTTGCACTTTATTTTATTGTCTCAAATCGTAGTCGGTTTTATGGCAAAATGTTCAATGGGGTTTCGATGCAAAATTAATGGCACGGCTGGTGGTACTTGGAGTAGGCCAACAGGCCAACAGGCCACCAGGGCGCTGCTTAGATGAATTTATTGAACTAACATTTGATCATTGATTTGAATGGATTTGTGTGCACGATATTTAGCATACTTTTGGCACACATTGCGGCTTGTGGTACGGCCAATAAAAGGCATGGGAGGTTTTAATGTTGAAGCTGTTGAATTTTATTTTATTTAACTATAACAGCCGACATCAGCCTCAAGCCACCAATACATTTGAGTTGAGTGAGAACTACTGTGGACCACATGGTGCCGCAATGTGTGGTTTTTGCAGTCAAGCTTATTTGATAAAAATAGATTCAATTGGATATAACTAGTTCTATGATAAACTGGGTATTTATTATGTAAAAAAAATTATCAAAGAATTAAGAATCAAATAAAATACGTTGAATCATAAATACCTCAAAGTTACAGGAGTTCAATTTTTAATAAAATATTAAAATTACCTGAAATGAAAAAATGAAACATATAGAAATTAATAGGATATATATAAAAAAAATTGAAAATAATAATAAATTCAAAAATTTTAAATAATAAAAATGCAAAAATCGGTAAATATAAAAATGTAAAATACCAAAAATATCATTTATTCAAATATAATGAAATTTAAAAATACTAAACATAAAATGGTTTTAATTAAATTTAAAACCAATCATTGTTGATCCAATATATGCTACATATCATTGTCTTTCACCGCTGCCGGATTTCCTGCCCATTAAATAGAATTCAACCAAACTGTTACCCACTAAATCCAAACTTTCAGCATGTAAATTGTGTGCAATAAGAAAGTGAATTTTTTTATTTCTTCATTTACTATGTAACTCATCGTAAGTCATAAAATACAACTTCAACCCTCACAAACCGCAAATATTAAATTTACTACTCTATGTGGCGTGATGAACCGCCTAAGAGACTTCCTTCCCCTACTTTTCTGGTAAGTTATATCCAGAAACCCCTTCTATAAAGAGTCACTTTTGCGTCCTTGGATGCTGTGGCTAGTACAAGTATTGGCCTGGTCTGTATGCCGTCGTTTTTTCGGTTTTGGTTTTCAAAGCATTACAAAAACCAATAAAGTTAAATGGAAAATCCGAAAACTATAAATCATGGCTTAAGTCCATTTCCTTGGATGTCGATACGCTTCCGCTTTTGTTGTTGTGGCTGTTGTTGCCTTTTCTGTTGCACATTCGCCTTGCGACGGGTGTAACGAGTGCCGAGTGCTTATTCGTTACAGTTTTTCATTTACAGTTGAACGCATTTACGAATGTATGGGCTCTGTACGCGGTCTGCTTTTTACAGTGCAAAGTCATTTTCAACGCGCACAAATACACGCACGCACGAACTCACGCATAGTCATGGACCTGGACGTCGACTTCAACTCGAACTCAAAGTCAATACATTGGCAAAACTTTCGACATCTCGATTTATTAGAATTTTCGCACAAACACACTTTGACAGGCACTTAAATACATGTAGAGAAATGTAAAATAAACTAAAAAAAACGGAAATTTTTTAACATTTTAAACTTTTTTTAGTTTTTTTAACATTATTAAAATTTTTAACATTTTTAACATTTTAACAATTTTAACATTTATAACATTTATAACATTTATAACATTTATAACATTTATAACATTTATAACATTTATAACATTTATAACATTTATAACATTTATAACATTTATAACATTTATAACATTTATAACATTTATAACATTTATAACATTTATAACATTTATAACATTTATAACATTTATAACATTTATAACATTTATAACATTTATAACATTTATAACATTTATAACATTTATAACATTTATAACATTTATAACATTTATAACATTTATAACATTTATAACATTTATAACATTTATAACATTTATAACATTTATAACATTTATAACATTTATAACATTTATAACATTTATAACATTTATAACATTTATAACATTTATAACATTTATAACATTTATAACATTTATAACATTTATAACATTTATAACATTTATAACATTTATAACATTTATAACATTTATAACATTTATAACATTTATAACATTTATAACATTTATAACATTTATAACATTTATAACATTTATAACATTTATAACATTTATAACATTTATAACATTTATAACATTTATAACATTTATAACATTTATAACATTTATAACATTTATAACATTTATAACATTTATAACATTTATAACATTTATAACATTTATAACATTTATAACATTTATAACATTTATAACATTTATAACATTTATAACATTTATAACATTTATAACATTTATAACATTTATAACATTTATAACATTTATAACATTTATAACATTTATAACATTTATAACATTTATAACATTTATAACATTTATAACATTTATAACATTTATAACATTTATAACATTTATAACATTTATAAACTTTATAACATTTATAACATTTATAACATTTATAACATTTATAACATTTATAACATTTATAACATTTATAACATTTATAACATTTATAACATTTATAACATTTATAACATTTATAACATTTATAACATTTATAACATTTATAACATTTATAACATTTATAACATTTATAACATTTATAACATTTATAACATTTATAACATTTATAACATTTATAACATTTATAACATTTATAACATTTATAACATTTATAACATTTATAACATTTATAACATTTATAACATTTATAACATTTATAACATTTATAACATTTATAACATTTATAACATTTATAACATTTATAACATTTATAACATTTATAACATTTATAACATTTATAACATTTATAACATTTATAACATTTATAACATTTATAACATTTATAACATTTATAACATTTATAACATTTATAACATTTATAACATTTATAACATTTATAACATTTATAACATTTATAACATTTATAACATTTATAACATTTATAACATTTATAACATTTATAACATTTATAACATTTATAACATTTATAACATTTATAACATTTATAACATTTTATACATTTTGAACATTTATAACATTTTTAACATTTTTAACATTTTTAACATTTTTAACATTTTGAACATTTTGAACATTTTTAACATTTTTAAGATGTTTAACACTTTTAACATTTTTAACATTTTTAACATTTTTAACATTTTTAACATTTTTAACATTTTTAACATTTTTAACATTTTTAACATTTTTAACATTTTTAACATTTTTAACATTTTTAACATTTTTAACATTTTTAACATTTTTAACATTTTTAACATTTTTAAAATTTTTAAAATTTTTAACATTTTGAACATTTTATACATTTTGAACATTTATAATATTTTTAACATTTTTAACATTTTGAACATTTTTAACATTTTTAAGATGTTTAACATTTTTAACATTTTTAACATTTTTAACATTTTGAACATTTTGAACATTTTTAACATTTTTAACATTTTTAACATTTTTAACATTTTTAACATTATTAACATTTTTAACATTTTTAACATTTTTAACATTTTTAACATTTTTAACATTTTTAACATTTTTAACATTTTTAACATTTTTAACATTTTTAACATTTTTAACGTTTTTAAAATTTTTAAAATTTTTAACATTTTGAACATTTTATACATTTTGAACATTTATAATATTTTTAACATTTTTAACATTTTGAACATTTTTAACATTTTTAAGATGTTTAACATTTTTAACATTTTTAACATTTTTAACATTTTTAACATTTTTAACATTTTGAACATTGTGAACATTTTTAACATTTTTAACATTTTTAACATTTTTAACATTTTAACATTTTTAACATTTTTAACATTTTTAACATTTTTAACATTTTTAACATTTTTAACATTTTTAACATTTTTAAAATTTTTAACATTTTGAACATTTTATACATTTTGAACATTTATAATATTTTTAACATTTTGAACATTTTTAACATTTTTAAGATGTTTAACATTTTTAACATTTTTAACATTTTTAACATTTTAACATTTTTAACATTTTTAACATTTTTAACATTTTTAACATTTTTAACATTTTTAACATTTTAACATTTTTAACGTTTTTAACATTTTTAACATTTTTAACATTTTTAACATTTTTAACATTTTTAACATTTTTAACATTTTTAACATTTTTAACATTTTTAACATTTTTAACATTTTTAAAATTTTTAACATTTTTAACATTTTTAACATTTTTAACATTTTAACATTTTTAACATTTTTAACATTTTTAACATTTTTAACATTTTTAACATTTTTAACATTTTTAACATTTTTAACATTTTTAACATTTTAACATTTTTAACATTTTGAACATTTTTAACATTTTTAAGATGTTTAACACTTTTAACATTTTTAACATTTTTAACATTTTTAACATTTTTAACATTTTTAACATTTTTAACATTTTTAACATTTTTAACATTTTTAACATTTTTAACATTTTTAACATTTTTAACATTTTTAACATTTTTAACATTTTTAACATTTTTAAAATTTTTAAAATTTTTAACATTTTGAACATTTTATACATTTTGAACATTTATAATATTTTTAACATTTTTAACATTTTGAACATTTTTAACATTTTTAAGATGTTTAACATTTTTAACATTTTTAACATTTTTAACATTTTTAAAATTTTTAACATTTTGAACATTTTATACATTTTGAACATTTATAATATTTTTAACATTTTTAACATTTTGAACATTTTTAACCTTTTTAAGATGTTTAACATTTTTAACATTTTTAACATTTTTAACATTTTTAACATTTATAATATTTTTAACATTTTTAACATTTTGAACATTTTTAACATTTTTAAGATGTTTAACATTTTTAACATTTTTAACATTTTTAACATTTTTAACATTTTAACATTTTTAACATTTTTAACATTTTTAACATTTTTAACATTTTTAACATTTTTAACATTTTTAACGTTTTTAACATGTTTAACATTTTTAACATTTTTAACATTTTTAACATTTTTAACATTTTTAACATTTTTAACATTAAACATTTAAAATTAAACATTAAACATTTAAGATTTAACATTTAACATTTAACATTTAACATTTAACATTTAACATTTAACATTTAACATTTAACATTTAACATTTAACATTTAACATTTAACATTTAACATTTAACATTTAACATTTAACATTTAACATTTAACATTTAACATTTAACATTTAACATTTAACATTTAACATTTAACATTTAACATTTAACATTTAACATTTAACATTTAACATTTAACATTTAACATTTAACATTTAACATTTAACATTTAACATTTAACATTTAACATTTAACATTTAACATTTAACATTTAACATTTAACATTTAACATTTAACATTTAACATTTAACATTTAACATTTAACATTTAACATTTAACATTTAACATTTAACATTTAACATTTAACATTTAACATTTAACATTTAACATTTAACATTTAACATTTAACATTTAACATTTAACATTTAACATTTAATATTTAACATTTTATATTTAACATTTAACATTTTATATTTAAAATTTAACATTTAACATTTTTATCAGTTTTTATAATTTTAATATATTAAATGCTAAAAAAATTATATTTTTCATGAGCGCTGACGTCTTTGATTTTTGCTGTTTGCATTGGACACAACTTGTCCCCTGAGCAGAAGTCTACAAAGGACCCTGTCCACGCACAAGAAAGACATGCAAAGCAATGTCATTCACATCAACCAGCATGCAGTGTAAACGTGTTATATATCTGTGTATGTGGAACATATTTGGATGGACTCTGAGAAAAAGATGATATCATCGAGATGAACGAGTTGTCCAGCACAGTTCTGACCAAAAACCAATTTGAATTTGTGGTCATACAATCGTCATAAAAAACCATTCAGTTACGTGCACATTAAATGCTGTCCAAAGAAAATAACATTTGGAAGATGTAACTCGAAAATAAACTAAAAAAAAATGGAGAGCCTTCAGCAGCAGAACTGACCACAAAAGTGCTATTAGAACAATATTTTTTACAGAGAAAAAGTATAATAAAAGACATATAAAATGACTTTTAATATAAAATAAAAATTCTTATAAATTTTCTGTATTGCTCAACTTCTTGTTAATCATTTGTTGCATCAAAAGTCACAGAAACTTCTTGCTGCAACAGTTTTGAAAAAAGCGAAAAATTTCCAATCTTATTGCCCCAAGTAGTTTTCAAATAGTATATTTTAAAATGGTGGCAACTATTTCACTGTAACTCTGTATGATGCTTGTATAAAATTGTAGTAGTATAACTAGTAAAAGTTTTTTGCATTTGCAAAAGTCAAAGTTGTCAAAGTTATTGGTGTCAATGATAAGAAAGAAGAAAAATACTAGTTGACGATTACTTCAAAAGTTACTTTTCAAATAATGAAAGAAATGTTCAGTATATAAAAAAAGAAAAATATACAAATTATATGGCTAATTTTAATATAATTTTGTGGTATTTTTTTGTTGAACTAAACATTGAACTAAACATTTTGTAAAAGATTAAAAATCAAATTAATTTTAAATAAAAAAATTAATTTGTAGTGAAAAATGTAATTTTTAGTGTTATATTTAAATATTAGTACAAAATTTATTTTAAGTAAATAATTGAAATTGTTATGTTTCATTAAATTGAAATATCATTTATTTTAATTAATTCAAGATAATAAATAAATCAAAAACTGTAAACCTTATAAATAATTAAAATGTACGTTGACAGCTTTTATTAACTATTTATTATAGTCAAACTTTCAACATGCACTTCCTATCAATTACGTTCACATTTTCCACAGCTGAATATCAGTTTTTTTTTTATTAACACTTAGCTAAATAGTAATAAAAATATTACCACTTACCACAGGCTGAAGAGGGCTGTATTTTATGTTGCAGCCAAAGGATCAGCAAACATAATATTCAATATGCGTGTTTGTGCCAACTTTTTCACAAATACTAAAAATACTAGTAACAAATAAAACTATGACTAACACGTGAGCAACTCAGGCAACTCATAAAGAAATGGATTTTTCGTGTGATTTTGGCATAAGTCGGCGGATTACTAACGTAATGTAGTAATAAATTCCTAGAACGAAAGAAACGCCCAAGGGAAACAAGTATTAAGAACAAGAGAAAGAGTATGGTAAAATTGTAGTAAAAATAATAAAAAGCATTTGCGAATGCATTAAGAGATTATAGCTATAATTTGATAGGGTTTTGCTTTCTTATTTTTTACTAATTCAATATATTTTTTGTTGGGTGTGTTTATGGCGATTAATAATGAAATGTGTTTATTATGTATGGGCTATAAACATTTTTTATGGTATACCAAAATAGTTTATATTTCAGTTTATTTATGAATTTCTTTATTATTATTTGTAAATAAAATTTTCGACACACTAAGAAAAATTTAACTTAAAAAGATGTTTTATTAGTAAACGGAGACAATTTATTAAACAATTCATTATTCAATTTAAATGTATTTAATAATTTTAATAATCATACTGATGTGAACGAAATGAGAAAATCTCGAAAACACGAAATTAGAGATAATATTTGAAAATGAAGTTGATAATTTAACATACACTATTTGAAAAATTAGAGAAATATTCTAGACGTGTAGTGAGTAATAAAGGGTTTTTTTATAAGAGTGTTACAAAAGTTTTTTTAAATAAAACAAAAACGGTTTTGGATATCAATGAAATTTTTTATTCCTGTAAAAGTACGTTCGATGCCATTATGTATGGAACTCGATTTCTTTTGCATGGCCACCACGGGCACGCTTGCATAAGTCCAGACGCTGAACCCAATTTTCGAAGGTTTTCAAGTATAAATTGGCCGATACTGCTGCAATTTCACGTTCGATATTCGTACGAAGTTCATCAATCGTCGCTGGCTTGTTGGCATAGACCATAGACTTGACGTAGCCCCACAGGAAATAATCTAACGGCGTCAAATCGCACAACCGAGGCGGCCAATCGACTGGACCATTTCATGAGATAACAAGTTCTCCAAACTTGGTTTCCAATAAATTGATTGTGATATTCGATGTGTGGCTTGTGGCGCCGTCCTGTTGGAACCACATGTCCTCCAAGTCCATATCCTCCAATTGGGGCCAAAAATATTCGGTTATCATTGAACGGTAGCGATTCCCATTCACTTTAACGTGCCGCTCTTGAACATCTCGGAAGAAGTACGGCCCAATGACGCCGCCGGCCGATAAATCGCACTAAACCGTCATTTTTTCGCGATGCAATGATGACTCATGGAGTACGTGTGGATTGCTGTCTGACCAATAACGCATATTTTGTTTAATGACGAAGCCATTCAGCCAGAAATGAGCCTAATCGCTGAAGATGATTTTTCGATGAAAAAATTGCGCTCAGTCCTGAAGAATTTAGACCGAGCACTCACTCACCATTTTAGCTATGCGTATTATATTTGTTCTAAAAGTGGTAGGACCTACACTTTAATGCTGAATCCGAACGGTGGCAGTGAGATATTTTCATGGGCAGTATTTGCTCTGAGATGTTTGATATTGTCTGCCAAGAGGTGGCGCGGTATAGAAAAAAGTTTTCTATGCAAAGATGTTTTTAGACCTATCCCATATTTGAACATAGAACCTTTGATTCGCAGTCCAACGCATTGACCTTTGAGCTACAGATGCTTAAGTATATCAACTAAAAATTTAATTAAAATTGTACATGATACCGACACAAACAGAACAAACACCATTCCGCACATCATTGCGACACCTTCAACATTTTTCTATTTCTTAAATTTTATTATTGTTTAAAATTATATGAAAAACCCAATTTATTTAAATTAAAGCAAGAAGCGTCTTACGATATCAGTAATTTAAAATGTAAAATGTCAAATAGGATTTCGTAAACAATGAAATTTAATATGTTTATAATATTGTTACGAAAAGAGGTAATTTGCTCCACTGTGCAAGCAATCCACAATAATAAATGAGACGCAAGACAATTCAGCGCACTAAGCAATGTGTTAGAAAGAGACGGAAGATCATTCAGCGCACTAATCAATGTGCGAGAAAGAGATGGAAGATCAGCACATTGAAACACATGAGTGCGAATGAGATGCCAATATTATGCGTCATTCACGAAACGAGTAGAAGGTTCTTGAAACATATCGAAGCTTGTTGAAACGTGTCGAACTGATGCATGCAGTATATAAGGGCGCCGCATCTGAGGCAGAGCACTTCAGTAGTGATTGTAAAGTGGTCGAGTGCATCTCGTGTGATAAATGTCAAGTTAAATTGTGGACATGCAGCAGTTGTTAGAATTTGTTATTAGTAAAGTTGTTTATTAAAGTGAATTGTTATAAACAAACATAAGAGTGTTTTTATTTAGTACACTATCCAGAGATACGAACTTGTAGAAGAGTTTAGAGTTTTCCGTAGACTGAATTTTCGTAACAATATATTCCACAAATCAGTGTGCTATAATCTAGAATATATAACAGATTTTATTATAGCCTTAGCTAGTTTTGATCCGAAAATATAGAATTTTTTTTCGTATTTTGATGGTTTTAGCATATTGATTTATAATCTTTTGAAAATCGTTTTTTTATTTTTTTGACGTAAATTCAACACGCTGTTTCTTGGCTAAAAATATAAAATTCTCAAAAAATAAAATATATTAGCAAATCCATAAAACTTTTAGCCTTCATGATATTGACATAAAGCAATTAATAAAAATTATTTGTTGTTTTTTTATTTTATATTTTAATTGAATATTGTTAAAAATACTTAAATTAATAAATCCCATCCATTTTGAAGTTCTTAAAATGCTATGTCGAGTTGCTACGTGTGACCAAAATAAGAATAACATGAAAAATATCGATGATACGCGCACGTTTAGTGTCGTTTTAATCATCGCTACAAATTTAATACATATGCTAGCTATTAACTAAATACAAACAAATATATGTCGCATTTCCCTAATGAAATTTGGACAGAGGTGAAGGCCTGATACGACTCTTGGAACGAAAACGTCATCTTCTTTTCAACGTATGAGCCACGACTTGTATCTAATGTACCTTTTTATATCTAATTTTTAATAGAGGAGGTAAATATAAAGATTTTAAGTTAAAAATATTTTTTATTCAGTCAAATATAAACTTAAAATTTATAAGAAATTCGTTTAATAGGAGTAATATTAAGAGAAAGAAGATAACGCTGATAAAGAAGAAGATGAGTAAGAAGACATTGGTAAAGAATACCAAGAGTTTCAATCTTTTTTATTATATATCTGACATCTATTTCTATTTTATATTAAAAATCCTTTTTTTTATATAAAGTTAGTTTTTTTTTACAAAATCAATTATTTGCAAAATTTAAAAACTGATTTGAAATGCTCCTACATTTGGCAACAAAACTGAAAGGAGCAATGCGGAACACTTTAACTTTTAACAATTTACTTTTTGTTTTAGAGGCTAACAAATATATTATGATGTCTTATTGGCCCTTTAGACTAGTTCCTTTTTTTGTTGTATTATAAGTTCTTAAAACATATATTTATATAACTATGAATAGTATATCTACATTAGCAGTAATCTTAAAATCAAAACACACTAAAACATACATTTTTTTTAATAAAAATATTACTTACTTTTATAGTTAATATCTGAAAAAGAGTATATTTTTCGAATACAATTCTTGGACGCATTTATGGCCTGGAATGTTTATAAGTGAATTATAATACTAAGTATTGCTTGCATTAAATTAATTTTAAAAAAAGTATTGAATTTTGGCCAGCTTGTTTCACTTTTGGACCAGTGTGCGCTGGAACTTTTTTAAAAAAACGTGATTGGCCCGAAAAAATATTTTTTTCCTACGGCACATCTACAATTACATCTGAATTTGGCTGAACATAGGTGTGATCGGAAATATGTATATATGTGGTAAATGATATTTTAATAATTAATTTATTTTATTTTAATTAATAATATTTTATTTAATGGTTTATAATAATTTTACAATTTTTATTGTGTTATATTGTGGAATGTATTTTTCAAACTGAACTATTTAATTTTATATTCTGAAGTCTTTCATATTTTATTTCGTCGTCTATTCTGTTGTTTTTGTTTCGTCCGTAAAGTGTGTATACGTAAAGTGTCGTCTGTCCGTTTCCCCCCTATCCTACATATATGCGATGAAAATCCAAAAAAATACAATTTTGCCGCTTTTATCGAACGTGTGAGGAGAGAATTTTGACGAATTTTTGGTTTGATTTTTTATATTGCAACGTATTGTAATAGCAATGATTTTAAGGTATGTCACTTGAATGCGCCCCTATTATCAGAAAATACAGGAGCACTTTAAAATTAAAAATTCGCCTATAAGATTAAAAAAATAACAATTTCCTCAAAATAATGCAATCAAATATTGCTCTTAATTATCTTTTTATAATGTTAGAAAATTTCTTATGAAAATTTGATGCAGAAAAAATATGTAGAATTTTCATCAAAATTTGATAAAAATGAAGGTTGAGTCACTCAAGGTAGAAGCACTCACAAAGATTTTCTTAGCATTGCTTAATGCAATTGCTTAAATGCAAGTGTCGTAGTGATTTTTGTAATATAGAGTGTCAAATCAAAACATTTTTAGTTTATTTTGAATGATTTTTCAATTTAGGGGTTCGGTTAACATTTACGTATAAAATATCAAAATTAATAAAACTAGTTCATGATTTTATAAGTAATACAGATTGGTTGAAAAACAATAATATAATTAAAATAATTCATTTTCGGTCTTTTTTGAAAGGTGTTTAACGATTTTTCGTGGTGGCCCAACATACGGACCAATTTTTTTTTTGCTTTTTTTTTTTGTTCTTTAAAAAGTAGGCTATATTAAACTCAAATATATTAAAATATTGTCATAAAAAATAGTTTCACTTCACTTTATCAATGAATATTTTATAAGTAAACAATTCTTTATAATTTTGAACCAATATAGCGTTACTGACCTCTATATTTGACGGCTTTCATTAAAAGTGAAGCACGCGAACGGATTTACATTGCATAAGGGCCTATAAGCTTATATTTAAAAGCGCTAACATGTGCCCACAAATTTTTTTATGAAATTTTGTCAAGCCCAAAAGTTAAAAGTTTTCTGGATTTGCTTATATATATGTAGCAATTATTGATTGCCGTCTCCTCAAATATTTATTAAACTTAATTGACAAAATCTTAATGCGAAACAATAATTCATTCCTTTAAAAATTATATTTTTGAAAATACATTTTCCAATTAGATTAAGTTCACGTGCATTTTTAACATAAAACTAAATCCTCATAAAAATAACGTTTCAATCAAAAAAAAATCTTTGTCGAGAAGCAATTTTGTTACACGGAGGGAAATAAAATTCTAAAACTCGAGAAGAATTCGGTTAGAAAGAAAAATAGTAGAATTTGACTAAAATCAATAAAACACTACTAAATTTCAAGAATTTGTCATCTGGATATCAAGAAAGCAAATTACTTAGTAAACAAACTTTATTCAACTGGATTTTCAGAAGTTAATTTATTGAATATTAAAAACCAAAAAAGAACACGCAAAATTGTTGCTGTATTAATCGCAAAAAGAACACGTGTTCATGCATTGTTGTTGTTTTCATCGATATTGCTCTGTTTTTATGCTTTGTTTTGCGAGGTCATCATCTGTTTGTTAGTCTGCCTGTCTGTCTGTTGAAAGTAACTAAGACTAATTTTTCTAGATATTCAGACATTAAGTTCTTAGGTATCAAAAAAGTAACTAAGTACAATTTGTCTGGATAACACATTTTTTTCTTCTTAGGTATCAAAAAACGGCATGATATACAATGTTTGCATGTGTGTGTTTTCACGAATAGAACAACAAAGCACAGCCAGACAAGCAAGCGTCTGTGTATGTATGAATGTTAAAGATCTAAATAGAAAAAAAGATTTTTCCTACGAATCGTGGTATGGTTTCAGTTCGTAAACATAAATTAGGGTTCAATTTTGAATAAATATCAAGTGGATTTCATTCCATTGTTATCCAAATACACTATACAATGCTTATGGGTAACGTGAGGAGGGTTTATACATAACCAACAGAAGAGGAGAAAGGTAATAAGGTAAGTAAACGGTATACAGAGATTAATAAATAATAATAATAAAATTAAAATAAACAATTCAATTACATTAAGTATTCAAAGAAGTCATATACTATACAAAAATGCATTATAGACAATAAAGTTCTAAATAAACAATAAATTAACTCGACTATATTTTTTTTTTATTTTATGTTAGCTTCGAAATAATTGCTTTTAGTTACTTTCAACATATCGACAGACAGACACACGAATAAACAGATGGGGCTGACAGACGGACAAAGTAAAACAATACATAATAGCGACAAAGCAAGATCGAAAAAACAACAACTACACGAACACGTGTTCATTAAATTTTGGGACGAAAACAACCACAACTTTTTTGATACCTAAGAAATTAATAACTGAATTCAAGACTTATTCTACTTAGTTACTTTTTTGATACCTAAGAAATTAATAACTGAATCCAAGAATAGTTCTACTTGGTTACTTTTTTGAGAAATTAAGAATTTTTCGGTTTAGCTGTATATCACTACGTATACTTCTTGATTCCTTCTGGATCTTAGAACTTTTTTCCCTCCGTGTACCTTTTGAAAAACCTAAATTATCGGTTCATTTGTCCTGAGGTGATACATTTTCATTATATATCGTAAACAGTGACAAAACCATTAACCAACCACAGCGGGCACAGTTGTCATTCTAACCACAATTATAATGACAGGAGGTATTTGTGCATCTGTCTGTCCTTATTTGAACTATTACTAATTCCCACAACAATAGACGAATATCGGTCGGTGCTTGGTCCTTTTGTGGTGTCGCATTCACCGAAATGTTGTCGCCCAGAAGTCAATCTGTTTCTGTGTGTTTTCTGTTATTGAATCAATATGCAGCGATAAGTAAATGGTGATTAAGTGGTGACAAAGCAATACGACACCTGTGAAGATGTTTGTGGCATAATTAAATAGTAATCATAATCGACACAGAAAATCGAATGATTCTTCATAATTAATCTGTTTGTCTGTTAATAGGATAAGCTTTATTTTTTTAGTCTACGTTCAGTTATCACCTAATATATTAATTGGTATTTAGTAATGTGTATAGATAAATTGTAAATTTAAAATAAAAGCAATAAAAAATGTCTGACAAAAATATTTTTTTAAATTTTAAAAATTTTAATTTGTTAAATTTCTATTGTGAAATATATGAAACCACTTAATAAGAAGAGAAATTCAAACTCTTTATAAATAAGACATTCATTTTCTGTAACCGGGTGAAATTCAAACCCGGTTTAAATAAGACATTAGTTTTTTGTAATTGATTCTTAAATTAAATATTAACAAAACCCCAACTTTAGAAAACTATATTTTAAATTAAAATGAAAAAATTTACGTTTTCGAACTTCGTTTAGAATACATAGCAAACAAACTTATTTTAACAAAATAAAAAAGTGCATTTATAGTAAAATTTTGGTTTTTTGAGTTAGTCTTTGTTTTTATTTTATTTTAAAGTATACTCGGAAACCTCGTTTAGCGCGTTGGCAACACTTCAAATGCAATCATTTTAAGTTTTCCGCAAATTACACAAAATGTTTATTTTTATTACAGTTGTTATTATTTGAATTGTACAATTCTAACTATTGTATACATCATATACATATTGCTATCTTTATTACTTTAGAATTTTTAGTTTTACTATATATGTCTCGCTCGTTTTAATGCTGTATGCGTGGTCTGTCTCACTCAGTTATTGTGTCATTGTGGGGTTTTTATTGTGGTTTCCCTTTTTTTCACTATTAAATGTTTTTTTTCCACAGCAGCAACAATAAAAAGAAAAAAACAACTGTAATAAAAACATTGGCGGATGCATGTCAACATTTATTCTAAATTTCATCGTTTGTATTTAGTTTTTTGGTATTTTTTTGTTATAGTATTTTCAGTGGTTTCTATTTTTGACAATTCGTCGCTCATATTAGTAGAATTTAACATGAAATTTTTTGCCATACCATATTTTCTTTTAATAGTATTTTACTTTTATTTGAAGGTTTGCATTATTTTTTTTTAATACTGAAAATAAATACCTAAATGCAATTCAGGGATTTTAAAACACAGAATAATTTCCATCAATTTTTTAAAACGGTTTTTAAACTTTCGTCTTTAATGAAATTTGTAACCCCTTTCAATCAGCAAACTGAATTTATTACATGTGTTTGTAAAAATTGTAATCAAACTGACATTTTTGAAATCCACCAACTATTGTTCAAATCCAGTAAACCCTTTTGCTACTGATTGTGTGGAGGTTGGTTTTCTATACATGCTACTGTTATAACAAATACTACGTGTCTCGTTTGCTGCACCGACTAAGGTGCAAATTTAAGCCACGTCAGTTGGTTTTGCTCTGCAAGTAGCTACTGACTTGATGCATGACATTCGGTTCCACGTTCTAAATCCAGTTGTCGTCTAAGTTGAGCAGTTGCTGTGCGCTGCACTCTGGCATCACCTCGTAAGACACCACACAATCGCAACATCAGCAGTATCCCTACCTGCAACAACACCTATTGAGACCATTACCTTTGCCATCAACAATTCACATACTTCATAGTTTAGGATTCGTTGTCGTTGACTTCCTAAAATGTGCAAGTGACGTTTGAAAACCTCCACATATTTACTGTGGGTGTTTTCAGTTTTAGAATAGACATTAAAAAAATTGTATTCCAAGGGAAAATTTAAATTTTGAGAGAACATTTGAGTTTTTAGTTAAATTTGAATTTTTAGTGAAAATTTGAATTTTAAGTGAAAAAGTTAACTCTTAGTAAAAAAAATGTAATTTATAGTGATAAATTGAATTTTATGTGAAAAATTTAATATATAGTGATAAATTTATTTTTTTGTGAAAAATTGAATTTTTAGTGAAAAATTGGATTTTTAGTGAAAAATTGGATTTTTAGTGAAAAATTTGATTTTTTGTGAAAATTTGAATTTTTAGCGAAAATTTGAATTTTTAGTGAAAAATTGAATTATTAGTGAAAAATTGACTTTTTAGTGAAAATTTGAATTTTTAGTGAAACTTTAAATTTTTTGTGAAAAAAGTGAAAAATTTTAATGTTTAGTGAAAAATTAAATTTTTTAGTACAAAATTAATTCTTAGTGAAAAATTTATTTTTTTAGTAAAAATTTGAATTCTTAGTAAAAATTTGAATTTTTAGTGAAAAATTGAATTTTTAGTGAAAAATTGAATTTTAGTGAAAAATTGAATTTTTAGTAAAAAAACTGAACTTTTTGTGAATATTGAATTTTTAGTAAAAAATTGAATATTTAGTGAAAATTTGAATTTTTAGTGAAAAATAGAATTTTTAGTGAAAATTTGAATTTTTAGTGTAAAATTGAAATTTTAGTGAAAATTTGAATTTTAGTGAAAAACTGAATTTTTTGTGGATGTTGAATTTTTAGTGAAAAATTGACTTTTTAGTGAAAATTTGAATTTTTAGTGAAAAATTTGAATTTTTAGTGAAAAATTTAATTTTTAGTGAAAAATTTAATTTTTAGTGAAAAATTGAATTTTTAGTGAAAAATTGAATTTTTAGTGAAAAATTGAATTTTTAGTGAAAAATTGAATTTTTAGTGAAAAATTGAATTTTTAGTGAAAAAATTGATTTTTTTGTAAAAATTTGAATTTTTAGTGAAAAATTGAATTTTTAGTGAAAAATTGAATTTTTAGTGAAAAATTGAATTTTTAGTGAAAAATTGAGTGTTTAGTGAAAAACTGAATTTTTGGTGTATGTTGAATTTTTAGTGAAAAATTGAATTTTTAGTGAAAAATTGAATTTTTAGTGTAAAATTGAAGTTTTAGTGAAAAATTGAATTTTTAGTGAAAAATTGAATTTTTAGTGAAAAACTGAATTTTTTGTGAATATTGAATTTTTAGTGAAAAATTGAATATTTGGTGAAAATTTGAAATTTTAGTAAAAATTTGAATTTTTAGTAAAAATTTGAATTTTTAGTAAAAATTTGAATTTTTAGTAAAAATTTGAATTTTTAGTAAAAATTTGAATTTTTAGTAAAAATTTGAATTTTTAGTAAAAATTTGAATTTTTAGTAAAAATTTGAATTTTTAGTAAAAATTTGAATTTTTAGTAAAAATTTTAATTTTTAGTAAAAATTTGAATTTCTAGTAAAAATTTGAATTTTAAGTAAAATTTGAATTTTTAGTTAAAATTTGAATTTTTAGTGAAAATTTTAATTTTTAGTGAAAAATTGAATTTTTATTGAAAATTTGAATTTTTAATGAAAATTTGAATTTTCAGTGCAAAATTAAATGTTTAGTGTAAAATTGAAGTTTTAGTGAAAAATTGAAGTTTTAGTGAAAATTGATTTTTTATTAAAAATATTAATATTTAGTGAAAAATTCAAATGTAGTAATTCCTAAAACTCTTTTCTGTACGTTGTCAAAATGTCCAACCCCACATTTCTCACACTTAACCTGACAAGGAAAAAAGAACATACAGCACATCGAAAACTCACAAAATGACAAGCAGCATCATCCATCTTTCGAGACAGTGCTGAGCAGTAGTGCGCCATGCACGGCCACGGGCACTGCCAGGATGTTTAATGCCAGGATCAATGTTGCTTTAGCACTGAGACCCGTTTGCCCTCTCGTTTGCAGCATTTTTTTGTTTTTTTTTTTGTTTGGGGTATTACAAATGCCAGAAAAATCTCACAAGCACGTAGATGTACATGTGACCATATCTATCCATCTATATATACTATATGCCTTTCAAGTTTTGCTGGGTAAAACTCTTGCAAATCCCACCAGTACTGCAAGGACTGCAACGAAGTACAATAGCACTCATACGAGGCCAACTCGAAGTGCAACGTGCGATTAAGTCCATTCGTAGAACCCATCAAAATGAAATGCATCGCAAGTCAGGTGCGCATTAACCAGAACGAAATGAACCAAACAGATGCATTTGGATAAATACGTTGGCATCAAATGTTTTTTGTTATAATTTATATGTGTTGGTTAAATTTTAAGTTATGTTGAAATATACTATTTTACTTGTACTTCGTATTCATTACAATCAAATGCACCCTTCGTGTATTTTTCAATGGTTTCACACTTTGTTTGTTGCTACCACAAATGTGGTAACTCGTTTTTTTGGAAAATATTACAAAACTTGCTGCGCAACAAAATAAATCGACCGCTAATCGATTATCTCACTTAATAAAGTGTCAGTTCTTTGGTCGATATTTCGGTCTTTCAGTTATTGAGTCGAAATGTTTGTCTGCATTTGCGAATTCCTGATGTTCATAGCACGCACATATTTTTGGCAGATAAAGTCATTGCCATATCTGAAATGCTACCCTCACCAGTAACACTTGCGACTCCACAAATTCGTCTGTGGACTCCATGCGATGCCACTGCAATCTTCATCAATATCTCTCTCTGCATCTTTCGACTTGAAATATTTTACACGTTAAAAATTTGACACTCACTCCTATTAAAATTTTCACAAACTGCTCCTTTTTTTTGTTAAATGGGTTTTTCTATCTAAGTAGTACAATCTAAGACGCGTAATATAGCCATCTATCGCACTATATACAACAAGTTTTGATATATTTTAAATAGTGAGAGTCAAAAGTGGGGGTCCAAAGTTTGACATTGAAATACTGGCATCATTGAAGTATTTGAGTAAAATTATTTTTCTCCACAATAGAATAAATTCAAATATATTTAAAACAAAAGAAACAGTTTGCCGCTACAGTCCTGTGAAGATCTTAGACCGAGCTCTTTCATCATTTGAACTGTGCGTGTTATATTTGCACTCAAACTGGTGGGACCAACAGTTTAATGCCGAATCCGAACGGCACACAGTGGTCCAGAAACGTTTTTTAGTAAATATTTTTGAATGCAGTTTTTTTTTATTTAATTGGAAATTGATGAATTATGATTTTAAGATTAAATAAATACTTAAAATAGCCGACTGATTAGATTTCGCTGTATAATAAACCAAAGTCGAACTTTTTTTTGTTTTTGGTTTTTAGTATATAGAACATTATTTTTTTATTTTCTTGAAATAAGTTCTTTTATTTATATTTGGCATGATTGATTATACTAGATACTCAAACATATTTTTTCTTTTGTTTGAAATTTTGAACCTCTAATTTTTTTTTTTAAGTGTTAATCTTTTTCACTTTGATTTCAAATATCTCCGTAAGTTTTGGAGATATTGCGGTTGCAGGTTTCATTTTTTGAATACTGGATATATTCTTCGTATTTTTTCGAAAGAATCGATTGTTTCACTTTTTTTTGTTTGTATGTTATGAAAAATATAAGAGAAGTCTATTTTTTTCAAAATTTCGATTTTGAACGTTCATCGGTAAAATTCTTTAAAAGTCTTTAAGCTAAAAATGATTTCAACTTATAACTGAATGAATAGCCTTTCACTTCATATCCACTTTTGCTGCCGAATACGAACAAAAACTGGTCGCTGGAGGCGTAATAGTTGAATTAGGTCAAATTTGTTGACTTTGAACGTTCACAACTAAAAACTATAAACAGTTATTAAGAATTGATTGTAACTAATAGCTGAATTAATTCTCTTTCACCCAGTGCTACGTTTTAATGCCGAATAGTGAATAACATGGACTTTTCAACTTCGAACTACAACTAAAAACCTTTAACCTTTATGTCGTTGATTTCAATAGGTTCCATTAGAGGTATTGAATTGAAACTTTCTGACATCTAATAAACATTCATAAGGTGTGTTATGTTTTATACACCTATCTCTTATAGCAACCTAGCTATTGGTTACAATAAATTCATACCTCGTGGATGGCGGAAAGGTAGACGTGTACCTTAATACACATCAGCTAAAAATTACAAAATTTTATAAATTTCTATTTACCTATTGTACCTACTTTTTAATTTATCTTTTGAGACAGCTAATTCGCGAGATGTTTCTTTCTTGAGATAATTGTTCGCCGATACCACAATATCCTAGACAGTTATTACCCGAGACAATTATTTCTAGACAGCTGTTTTTTTGGAAAATATTCTTTCCTGAAGAAATGATTCCAGAACACAATTATTTCCCAGTCATTTCTTCCTTGAGACTATTCTTAAAACAGTTCTTTTCTTTTCCATTTTTTAAGGGCAATTATTTTCCCAAACAATGTCTTTCAAAAAATTCTTTCTTGAGACAATGCATGCAAATTTTCAAATAGTATACAATTAAACAATCATAGAAATAATTTATTATAAGGAATATTTTTAAATTATTTGAATAAACCGCAACTCCAATCAGAATGATTGAACTACTGTGAATGAAAATATTTGTTTAAATTCTTTCTCAAATGTACAAGTTAAATACATTTTTCAATAAGCTACAAATTAACAAAGTTCAAAACATTCTTTACATAATTTTCTTTGAATAAACTATATTTAATAGAAATAGAGATTTCTTTGCATGTATTATTCTCAGTTCATCGCCTTAGTGACCCCTAAAGAACTCCTCTAAGTGATGTTGCGAATTATTTAAAATGCTTCGACTTCTTTCTCTTCTATTAAATCGACCTATATTTTATTTTTATCTTCTACTTTTTTTTATGTACTACTCTATCTATATCAGCTGCATGGTCTTATTGCGAGATTTTTTTTATTTCGCATTACATGAAGTTTTGCTTAAACATTTGAAATAAGACATTAATTCTCTGCCAGTAAACGATTTGCTCCGAATGAGTTGGAAACCATGGCGAGTGCGTTGCATATCAAGTGAGCAAATGCGTTGAAGATATTCAGTGTAATGAGACTTATTTATGTTCAACTCCACTTTAACAATTACTTGAAATTTATTTTATTAAAGAAATTCCGGAAAAATAAATTCCACAATTCTAAAATTGTATAGTATGTTATTTCATATGAGACATTTTTAAGTAAAGGCATTTTTATGTATTGTCACTTTCAGTTTGTGTATTGAAATAAGTATGAATTAGAAAAGTTGTGGTAACCCAAATAAATTTGATAATATGTGAAAAAATAAAAATTAAAATTGGTTACCACTTAAAATAATCGAAAGCTGACCAGGGTCTACAAATAACGTTTGTTCCACTACTCCGAATAAACGGCTGATCCGATTTTCTTGAAATTTTTACCACAGATGCGATATGGTCTGGAAGAAATGATAGGTAATATATGGGCGGAGGACAAAGAGGCGTGGCACCTCCCATACAACCTAAACTTTCGAAACGATATAACTGGCACTTTCACCAGCTACGAACATGAAACAAAAAAAACAAAACAAAAAGGCAAACAAACATAAACAAATCAAAAACAAATGCAAAAACAATATTATTTTTCGACATTGTTTTTGGCGAATATTTTTGTTTGCATTGTTTTTTTTTTCGTCCTTAACAATTTATTTTTTCGAAATTTTTCGAATATTGTTGTTTTTGTCGAATATGTTTTTTTGTAAAATGGTGATTTCGTTCTTTTTGTCGTCCAAAATTTTTTTAACAACATTTTTTTTTTTAATTTTTCACACCAGTGTAACAACCAGCCCAAATTCATTGAACTCACCACACCAAAATTCACCACAACGAAATTCCCCACAATGAAACTCACCACACCTAAATTTACCACACTAAAACTCACCACACTGAAACTCACCAAACCAAAATTCAGCACAATAACATTGACCAGACGAAAACTCATCACACTAAAACTTACCACACTAAACTGACCACACTAAAACTCACCACAATAAAATTATCCTCACAAAAATTCACCACACTAAAACTCACCACAATAAAATCCACCACACTAAAATTCAGCACACGAAAACTCACCACAGTAAAATCCACCGCACTAAAATTTACCACACCTAAATTCACCACACCTAAACTGACCACACCGAAACTCACCACACTAAAACTCACCATACTAAAACTTCTACTGGGAAAAACTCTACGGGGAAATATTCCATGGGAAACAATTCTACCGGGAAGAATTCTACGGGAAGAGTTCTACAGGAAAGCGTTCTATGGGGAAGAATTTTACGGGAAGATTTCTACTGGGAAGAATTCAACGGCGAAATATTCTACCGTGAAGCACAGTCTGAGAAAGAATAGTCTTTTAGAAAAGTTGTTTTGGCGGAGAATTATTTTTTTGTTTTGGTTAATACAATTATAAAACCAAGAAAAACGTCTGATAAAAAAGAAAAAATGTTTTTTTATGGGCCATTCCACACCAAATCGACCAGCGGTTGGAACTCACCTTCTTCGATTTCAATGAAATTTTGGCAACATGCACTAAACAATTTAGAAAGTTATTTTTTAAAATATGATGCAATCAAAATACCATCTTGAAATTTTGCATGAACATTAACAATAAATTGACAAAAATTTAGGATTTTTTTCAGAATTTTAAAAAGGGTCCTTTTTAAGGACATCAATTTTGAAGTGCAAGGATAATGACCACGGGCCACATGTTACCGTTTGGAAATTACAACTTAATTTTTCTAAAAGCTTGTTCTATTAGCTTTAACGGAGTTTCTAGCATTTCTAGATCAAGAGATATTTAAATATGAAGAACAGTACAAAAGTGATTTTTGGCACTTTTTTCCAACTTTGAGCCACTGTATCTCTGGAAGTAGTGGTCGGAAAAAATAAAAAAAAATGTTTAGTACATGTCTCGATACCCTTTATCAGTTGCCAAAAGTTCATTAAGATCGAAAAGGTAAAATCTCAAATTTGACTTTTTTTGGTCGATTTGGTGTGGAATGGCCCTTATATATAAAATTGCTCCATATTCTCGCATTCACAAAATCTTTGTACAAGTCGTACACGGGTCCAGCTAGTAACGAAAATTTTGAATACAGAACAGATTAAGTACTATCTATCTGTCCTCTTTTTTATATCATCGAGATTTTAACAGACATGACAAAGACGGATTTATAACTGACTCGGAAGTTGACGCTGATCAAGAAAATATTTTTTTTTTTTTTACTGACCAGGCCATGGCTTTTTCTTGTAGTATCCAAAACTGATATATGAAATATGTATTAAATACAAGAATTTCTATAAATACAAAATTATTATTATTAGTTTTGGCGTTATCCCGAATATATTTGCAATGATATCGTATAGATTTCTATCACATAATTTAAACCAATATCTGTTAATTGCACAAAGTTTAAATGAAATTATTATAAGGTGTTATTTTTTTAATTCATTTACAAATTGATGCAAATTAAAATTATTTTGTTTTTATACTATTAATTATGTTTTTATTCTATTTGTGTAGCTTTTGTGTAAACATGTTTTATTCTCACACATTCATCTTTTTTTATTGTTTTTAGAAATCAACACCAATGTTATTAAATTATTTGTAAATTTAATAACTACAAAATATAATTATAAATTACATGTAATAGTACATGTTTGAATAATACTTTAATGCTGTATTTTATGCAGGGTTAAATACACAAAGTTCTACATAATAAATTAATATTTTTTTTGTTTGATTTCAACAAAAATATTATGATTTATTTGCAGCTTAAAAAAATATTTTCAAATAGCAAAAATAATAAACAACTACATAGGTATTTGCATGTGTTTGCCATAAACTGTTATCAGCAGTATTATGTATGCATAATAACTCTTAGTAAAACATTTAATTTAAATGAAAATTGTTTTGCAGACAAAAATAGTTATGTATTATATGTGTTTTGTTATGTTTAATAAATTTTAATTGAGTTTTACTTTACAAGGGTTTTATTATATATAAATTTATAGAATCTAATACTAAATGTAATTGTGATGTTGTGAATTAAATATTTTTCTGATTTTAATAATTACATAGTAAATGTAATTATTAAATAATTAAAGTTATCTTAAGTCTACACTAAGTAGCGTCGGTAGCGTAAGGGTTAGGACGTTGAACTGCGAGCCGAAAGGTGCCATGTTCAAACCTGGGCTGGGACTAACAACATAGTTTCATATACAATATTTTTCTATACAGCGGTTCCTTTCGACAGACAATGGTCACATCAGCGAGTACACGATACAGCATGGCCAAGATCGGGAACTGATCATTGAAATTTTTATCTTACATAACCTGACCACAACCTTATATAACCTGATCGTACATAACCTGACTGGAAAGAAATCCACTCCACCGGATTTTTTTCATTTTTATTGGATTTTATTGGATAAGTTTTTATGATTTTTTTGGATTTTATTGGATTTTTTATAAATAACATAATTTCAATAGGATTTATCGGTGTTTAAAGTTATTTCTTCCCACCCTTTCGCTGTCGTGAACTGCTGTATAGCCTTTGATTAAAATATACTATGTGGAAAAAATCTTAGATCTGGAAGCCGTTTTTTTTCCATATAATGAATTAGTCATATGAGTGATGAAATGAAACAGCCTAAGTGCCTGATCAAATCTATTTTGAATGTGTTCTTTATAACAGGACAACTCTTCAGAATCGAATAGATTTAATCAATGTCTATCGCTTTGAAAATTGGCTTAGAATTGGCTTAGAATTGGCTTGAATAAAATTCATAGTTTCGGAGACTACATCCAGCTATTTATATCATTCAATTATATACTATATGAATCATTTCATTCTCAACCTTTCCAGAGAGTTCATGTTCAAAAATTTTGTTCGATTTGGTAATTTAAATCCAATTCTTAAATTTTCAAACAAAAAAAAAATAAAAAATCGTACTCAGAAAACCACAAATATATTTCCCAAGTTATAATTCGAAAAATACAGAAAAATCAATGAAAACAAAAAAAAAAAAAATACAAAAAAATCAAACCCGTTGGGAATGTTAGATCACATGGGAAATTTTAAATTTGGTGTTATTATGATAGTTAGGATTATCAAAAGTATAGTCGGTCTAAGCCGACTATAAATGCCCTACACATAAATACTATAAATACCATTCAAATTTGTATATAGGTTACCAGGGTATACGAATCCTGAAAATAACTACAAACTTTCCATCCCTGAAGAATTTTCTTTTATTTGATACCCATATTTACAAGGTAGGTGTACCGAATTTCGATTTTTTTTTTTTTGGGAACCAAAAGTCGTTTCGCGTGAAAACATTATTTCCATGTATTTGAGCATGTAGTCAATATAAATTTGACCAACAAAGTTTACCTGAGCACGTATGCAGTAAAATTGATTTGTAGATGTAAATTTTATATGAGGTATTTGAACATAAGTAATCGGTTTTCAGGTCACAATAGACCGATCATGCCAATTTTCTTGTTCAGACAGCTTAGAAATATAAGTAATCTAAATCTAAAGTATTATTGCTTTAGCTCTTCAACTTTTTCTGTAATCGTGATTTCAACAGACAGACAGAAGGACAGACGGACAGACGGACAGACAGACAGACAGACAGACATACATACAGAAAGACATACAATAATAACAGACATACAGACATACAGACAGACATACAGACATACATACAGACATACAGACATACAGACATACATACAGACATACAGACATACAGACATACAGACATACAGACATACAGACATACATACAGACATACAGACATACATACATACAGACATACATACATACATACATACATACATACATACATACATACATACATACATACATACATACATACATACATACATACATACAGACATACAGACATACAGACATACATACATACATACATACATACATACATACATACATACATACATACATACATACATACATACATACATACATACATACATACATACAGACATACAGACATACAGACATACAGACATACAGACATATAGACGGACATCGGACAGACGGACATCGGACAGACGGACATCGACTCAGGAGGTCATGCTGATCAAGAATATATATACTTTGCCATACCGGAGATGCTTTTTTCAGGGTGTTACAAACGGCGTACCAAACTGAATATAACCTTTCACTCTAAGTGTAGGGTATAACAATCAAGGATTGTTTTATCCCTAAAACTTCATAAAAAGTAAAAACCCTATTTTTAACAATTATTTTAATTAAATACTTCGACAACACAATATATACGTTAAAAAATATATTTGAATGCTCAACAGATCATTTGGTTTGTTCATTAACCCAACAGGAAATGTCAAGAATGATTCCTCAATGATTCCACCCCCCCCCCCCCATGTCAGGTGAGAAACATCGATGACCGATAGCATGTTCACCCTGCAAAGCATTGATTACATTTTCATACAAATGTCCACTGATTCCTGCATGATGTAGCATTAACGATGTCATGCACGTCATTCATCAATGAAGTCACAAATGATTGTCATACATATATATATATTTTTTTATTATTTTATTTATTTTTTAATTTATATTTTTTAATTTAATTTTTTTTAATTATCTTATTAAATTTAATATTTCAATTTTATTATTTTCTTCTGTTCTCGGTAGGAATTATATGTGTACTTGCTAATGTCAATAACGCCATCATCTATCATTACTACTGCTTATTATCTCGCATTTCTAAAAATTGGTCCCTCAATTTGTGCTTATGATTTATATGACAGGGTGACATAGAACGTAAATTTTCAGTTTCAGTTACGCGTTTATGCTGCCCCTAAACGTACGCTGTATGCATTTCACATTGCATTTCACTACATAAATGCTGCCAACCTTTAGGCGCATGTGACGCGAATGTTAATTTTCATCAATGACGTCATCAACAACATTTCATCAATGACAGATTTTCACAATGTCATTGATATATGTATATAAGACATATCGTCACTGTCATGCCAAAGGGGCGAATGTGCATTTTTAAAAATGTCAAATCAAATCAAATTTTAAAGTTTGAAGTGCTTTAAAAATTACGAAAATTTATATTTTTTTTTAATTTTTTTCTGTTATTTTAGTTTATTCGTCAATTATTATAACGTATATAAAATATCTTTAGATTTGGACAACCTACTGAATTATAAATACGGATTGTGTGAGGCTATATCCAGATCAAAACGCAAATATTTTTGATTTTTATGCTATAACTTTTTATTAGCGCAAGATGAAATAGTAATGTAGAGGCATTAATTGTTTGTTTTTAAAGCACCTATCTATTGCCATTATTAATTAAAAATATTTTGTCAAACATTAATTTGCCATTTGTTATTTGCAGGAAAAATGTTTAGCGAAATATTTTAAAATAATGATGCAGTTCGATAGGTGCTTTAAAAACAAACAATTAATACCTTTACACCACTATTTTATCTTGCACCAATAAAAAATTATAGCAAAAAAAACGAAGAAATTGGAAAAATTTAAAATCTTGCCATGCCAAAAGGGCGAATTTTTTCGTTTTTTTGATATAACTCTTTAATGGTACAAAATAAAGTAGTAATGTAAAGGTAATTATTGTTGGTTTTCAAAGCACCTATCGTTCTGCATCATTAATTAATATTTTGCTAAACATTTTTCCTGCAAATAACAAATTGCAAATTAATGTTTGGCAAATTTTTTTAATTAACGATAGGTGCTTTGAATACAAACAATAAATGCCTTTACACAACTATTTTATCTTATTCCAATAAAAAGTTATGGCGTAAAAACGAAAAGATTCGCCCTTTTGGCATGACAAGATTTTCCATTTTTCAAATTCGCCCTTTTGGTTTTGTCTTTTGTGGCTAGAAATATCCAACAAAATGACAGACGATTTTGGCACAGCATACTTGAGGATAAACTACATTCAAAAATGTAAAAAAACGCAAATGTCAAAAAGTATTTTTCCAGTTTTTTTTTAGAATGCGTATACTTTGGAGACTTATGAACCATTCTAAACAGTAGCCACACATATTATCACAAATGTTGAGGGTATTTTTAAAATGCTTATATTAAAACTTTCCTAATTCTTACAAACTTCATTACACCAACTATCAAATTTTTCTTTTTTCAATATTTCTTATGAGACCTAATTTCCTTTACTGGTTACTATTGCCATATATTCAAAAAAAATATATTTTGTTTTAAGGGAATTCAGAATATACGAAGCTCCAAAATTCCCTCTTAACGTAAGATTTGTAACTTTTTATTTTTCTCCCTTCCATTTTACGATAGACACTTTTTTATTTATACATTACCAATTATTCAGAAAAATACGACATGAACTAAAGTTTCAAGACGATATATCGTACCGTTAACAAATTATAAAGAGATGAAAAAAATTGACCAAAATTGTCCAAACACAAGAGCAGGGTTAAGTGGATAAAATTCAAAAAAATTCATCCGGATTGGAATGGATAACCCTGCTTACATGACAAAAGTGGCCGTACCTTCCCTAATTTACACTAAGGAATAGCATGACATCACTAGGAGATTGTTTTATAGTCTCTATTATAGTCTCACATGTGTTTTATTGGTTTTCAATTTCCAAAGATTTTGGACGTTTTTTGATCGAATATGAATGAGATATATTACTGTAATTTGCGTAAGAATGGCGCAGTTTAATGACAGAATGTCATTAATAAATACCAGAAATAGGGACAAGGATAACCTGGCCAATATATTGACGTAATTGGCATTTTTGTATGGGTCATAAAATCTTATATTAGTACATTCAATAATAGAATAATTTGATTTTGTTGTTTTTAGTGGACCTTAAAATAGAGTAATGCAAAAACTAATTTGTTGGGCTCTAGGTCTTCCAAATTCAATATGGTTTAAAAAATACACAACAGTAATAGACAAAAAACCGATTATATTAGCCGTTCTAAAGATAAAACAAAGAAATTACGATTTTTGAATAAATGTGTACAAGCCACACAAAAAAATAAATTTAATTTTTATATAACATAATATGACTATATTTTTATTCAATACACTATTATATTTTATTACTGCATTGAAAACAATCATTGAGTTTATGCAAAAATCTGTGCTGCTTAAACAGTGACGCACGACGTTTGCGAGCGATAAAATAAAACACCTCCAAATGCTAAGAATAGTTGAACCGCGCATCCTTAGATAAAGGAAAACCTCATTTGTCATCCTAGCTGGCAGCGTGTGAAGTACAATGCGACAAACAGACATACAGACACACACAGAGAACGACAACGACAGAGACAGAGCGACACAAAGACAGACACACACACACACATCGGCACCAACACAAGGACGTTTTCCACTACTAGAGACACTGCTACTACAACAACAACAACAAAAACAACTACTTCATTTCTCCCTCAGGGACAAACTCATTTATCACTCGGTCGCTTCTAGCTCGTTCGCTCACTTGATCAGGACATAGTGCACGCCAGGATGAGGCCACAGCGAATCTGTTGATTTGAAAAGCACTGCGTAAAATCTCTGCTCCACTAGCTGGCTTTCAGTGAAACACTCATGTTGTTGTTATAGTTGATGTTGGTGCTATTGCTATTGCTAAAGTCGCTGCTGCTTCTAAGGTCGAAGGTTGTTGTCTGAAGTTTGAAGGACATTTGAGCGTGTAACATTGATGAAACTTCTTGCTTGATTGTATGTGCTTTCAGTCGCCTATATGTCCTTCTCTGCGTCCGTCCATTCACCCAACCACCCATTCGTCATACATTCATTCAGCCAGTAGTCCTTGCGCTAAAGTAATAGTAATGGCCAGGAACAAATCACAGCCACCGAGGTGCCTCAACTGATGTTGCATATGCGTCACGCACCATGCATCAATTTGATAGGAAATGATATATTTGAAACGTTTTATGCGAATGAAGGTAGCCATTTTTTCTTCGTTTTGAGCCACTTACCCCGTACGTTGAGTGTAAACTTTGCCAATTGTGTGAAACAATGTTGGGTGGGTTGTTGATGAAAATTTTTGCGCCAAAGATTGCAATTTTTCATTTGCAAATTATATAAATGTGTGGAGTTTTGTTATGAGATGGGAACTGTAGACGGTGCATTGTTTTTTTTTTTAGAATTTTAGTTTTTTTAACTTTTTAATTTCTATAAAATAGTACCAAAATTAAGTTAACAGTGGAGCATATAAAATAGAGTTCGGGAAGTTAGGTCACATGGGAAAGTTCGGTGACATGGTAGGATATTCGATAGTCGTTCGGACCCGACTTAACACAATAAAAGTTCTATTAACTTTGAGTTATTTATTTTTTGATATTTTTCACAATACTTTATCACTTAATATTCATTATATAAAGCAGCAGTACTGTCTGAAAATTTTATTTAAATATTTTATAAACTTTTTACAATATTATATACACTTTAAACTAATTAATAATTTTTCACACAAAATACCAAAAAGTGATAAATGTTTTGCACAACTAAACGGTATGGTGACACGCACTAAACTGATCTTGATACTGCATGAGAGGGGGAGAAGACAAAAAACAAGGAGAGCGCGCATGCAATGAGTTGTTGTTATTGTTGTTATGACTCTGTAAGAAGGGAGGCATGCACATTAGGCAATGAGACTTAATATTGGACCATTCTCTTTATTACAGTGTTGCATATGCTAAGTGTTGGGAAATGTTTGAAGAAATTGTAAAATATTGTAATAGATTTGTAATCTTATAATAGTTTATTTAATATATTTAAATAATAAAAATTATATATATATACATAATAAAGTCGTTTGCTAAAATAGTTAAATAATGATGTATTTTTTTTTAAATATTTTATTGAATTATAAAAATAAAAATAGTTGATAAAATTCAAAATTTAAATTTACATGATATAGTCTAAGAAATTCATAGAATTGACCAGAAGTGGTCGGACAAAAACATAATGTTGTAAACCAATTATTGAAATTCGATGTAGAACTAAAACTCACAAAATAAATTCTTGGCAAAATCTTATTTTTTAAAATTTGTTATGAAAATTAATTTATAAATTTTAAAAATTAAAATCCATTCGAAAGATTTAAATGTTCTTATTCATTTATGCCATTGTTGGTCTCATCGATTAGAAATCAGCTGATATAGAAGAATTATGGTAAATATATCGTCAGTATCATGCGAAATGGGCGAATGAGCGTTTTTAACATTTTTGAATGTAGTTTTTCCTCAAAAAAATCGCGTATCGTTTTGTTGGATATTTTTAGCCACAAAAGGGCGAATTTGAAAAATTGAAAATCTTGTCATGCCAAAAGGGCGAATCTATTCTTTTTCCCCATAAATTCTTATTGCTACGAGATAAAATAGACATTATTGTTCATTTTTAAAGCACATATCCATCTGCTTCATTAATTAAAAATATTTAGCCAAGCGATCGATAGCTGCTTTAAAAATGAACAATAAATGCCTTCACATGACTATTGTATCTCGTATCAATAAAAAGGTATGGAGAAAAAGAAAAGATATTGGCATGACAAAATTTTTAATTTTTCAAATTTGCAAGAAAATATTCTTAATTAATAATGCAGATCGATAGCTGCTTTAAAAACAAACAATAAATGCCTTCACACCACTATTTTATCTCATATCAATAAAAAGTTATGGCGAAAAAACGAAAGGATTCGCACTTTTGGAATGACAAAATTTCAATTTTTCCAATTTATAGGTTTTTTTTTGTTATAACTTTGTATTGGTGCAAGATGAAATAGTAGTTTAAAGGTATTAATTGTCTGTTTTTAAAGCACCTAATGATTGGCATCATTATTTTAAAATATGTTGCCAAACATTTTTCCTGCAAATAAAAAATTGCAAATTAATGTTTGGCAAAATATTTTTAAATAATGATGCAAATAGAGAGGTGCTTTAAAAACAAATAATTAATGCCTTTACACTACTATTTTATCATTGCACTAATAAAAAGTTATAGCTTAAAAAATAAATTGCGTTTTGGTCAGGATATAGCCTCACAAAATCCGTATTTATAATTCAGTAGGTTGTCCAAATCTAAAAATATCTTATATACGTTATAATAATTGACGATTAAACCAAAATAATAGAAATATAAATTTTGCTAATTTTTAAAGCACTTTAAACTTTAAAATTTGATTTCCCAACATTTTTAAAAATGCACATTCGCCCCTTTGGCATGACAGTGACGATATATAAAGGGTTTTTCAATAAGAGCGCTACAAAAGTTTGTTTCAAGGGGTTTTCAACAGGGACGCTACAAAAGTAGAGCGACATGGACAGCAAACGACGCCATATTTCTTGTCGCTCTTTTGACATTTCTCTTCAGTAAGGTTTGCCATTTCAAGGTGGAAAGATATACGAGCCAATAATGAGTCGAAATTATAAAAATTTACTACCGAAATTCGAATTCGTACATCTTTTCATCATGAAATGGCAAACCTTACTGAAGAGAAATGTCAAAAGAGCGGTTAGAAATATGGCTTCATTTGCTGTCCCTGTCGCTCTACTTTTGTAGCGTCCCTATTGAAAAACCCTTTATTAATGTAATTTATAAGATTTACAAAAACTCAAAATCTTGATACATATTTCCTTTAGCAGTACTAGCTTCGTAGTAGATTAATTGAATGTGACAATTGAAGATGTGTAATTATCAGAAACTAGAGAGTTCCCTACAAACCATTTGACGATAGTTTTTAAATTCGATAAAATAATGATAAATTTTAGATATAAAAATCAAAGTATTTAAAAATTTAATTGCGTATTCTTTATAATTTTTGTCAAAAATAATTTTTTTTTTAAAAATAAAATTTGTTTATCGAAAATAAATCCATTTATGATATCATCTCGATATCTTTAACGATAAAAATAACGATGTCGTTTTAGACAGGTTCGTTTTTATCGAAACCCCTATCGTTTTCGTATCATTATAGATTATCGAAAACGACAATTTGAGCCTTGAGCCTATAAATGATATCATTTCGATATCGAAAAATTATCGTTTGGTTTGCTGGGTCATTATATATTTTTTATATAGGAATTTAAAAAAATAAAAAAAAAAAATCGCATTTTTACATGCAAAGTACAGCCCCATGATACAATTATATTTGTCGCAGTACAAAATAACCAATTTGTACGGAGTAGATCATAATCATGGCCAGACAATATTTTGAAATTATCAATAGAGGTGGTAAAACCAAAAACAATTAATTTTTAAATATATTCCAACTTGTAGGGTTAATTTGTTCAATAACTGCTACAATTTAGTTTGTTTAAAAGGATAGTTAAATATTAAGTGGCCTCTTCAAAGTTAAATCTGATTCATTAAGAACTAAAGTCATAAAATGTATATTAATATTTTAAACAATTTGTAAAAGAGCAAAATCAATTAAGTGATAAATCTAAAACAAGGTGTCAAGATATTGCAAAGTTGTCACCTGAATAAAGAGTAGCTGACAATAAATCTGTTTTAATATTTCTTATTATTTTCAGACTCAGTATTTCTTAAAATTGTTTTTAAATTTTTTGTTTTAATTACTTTTTCCTATAGTTTACATTTGCATAAATGAATTTTTATGAAGATTCCATATGCTGTAATGTCATAAAATTGAAATGTCAAAAAGTCAAATGCAAATAAACAATATCTTAAATATTTATATGTTGAAAACACACAAAGAGTAACAAAAAATGAAGTTTATATAAATTTTGAGAAATTGTTATATATTGCAACAAAAATTTATGATCATCAGTGACAACAATGACAAATGTCAAGTGCATTATTGCATGGCATATTCAGTGGCACATGATGACAAACAAATATGTGAGGCAGAAAGACAGACAGATAAAAAGACTTAAAAGTCCAATAGATGCATTAAGAGACAAGCAGTAGAAAGCAGGATACAAGACTGGAGTGGGGCACTGACAGGAAGTCAATGCAAGGAACAGGAAGACAGCAAGACCGACAGTCGTTCTTAGAAAATATTTACACAGACATGCACAGACAAATGGAGGAAATTGTAGCCAGTTGTCGTTGACACTTTTCAAACTGTACGACTTTGGATATGAATAAAATAAAATACAAGTATTAGAAAATACTAAAAAAATAAAAATAGGCAAAAAGAAAATGACGCCAAGAAAATGCACAAAATAAAGAATTCAGGAAACAAAAGACATAATCGAAAAGTTGTACAGGACATAACAAAATATATGACTCCATATATCTTGTCAGCAGCACTTAATGGTTTTCCTATTTTGCATATTATTTTATTATTTAGAATTTTTGGCATTATTGTAAAAAACTTAAAAAAATTAAATTTCATAGATGACAAAAATTGAATATTTTTACTTAAATGTTGGATATGAACAAAAAAAGAGAAAATTATAAAAGAAATATGCAAATTGCTGACAAATGTCTCACAATTGGCGGAAATGCATCTACTGCTGCATCAATTTTATTTCTTTGCACAATTGAGCAAAATATAGAGTGCCTCGAGTAGCTGCCACTTATTGTGCAATTATGGCGCTGACATATTTTCAAAGACTTCACTTAATATTTCTCGAACATTGAAATTTTGTGCCCATTTTACACTAAAAAAATATATTGAAAAACAAAAAATTGTCATTTTGTATTCTGTGTTCATTTTGTAATTTGTAATTTGTATTTTATATTTTATATTTTGTATTTTGTATTTTGTATTTTGTTATTTGTATTTTGTATTTTGTATTTTGTATTTTGTATTTTGTATTTTGTATTTTGTATTTTGTATTTTGTATTTTGTATTTTGTATTTTGTATTTTGTATTTTGTATTTTGTATTTTGTATTTTGTATTTTGTATTTTGTATTTTGTATTTTGTATTTTGTATTTTGTATTTTGTATTTTGTATTTTGTATTTTGTATTTTGTATTTTGTATTTTGTATTTTGTATTTTGTATTTTGTATTTTGTATTTTGTATTTTGTATTTTGTATTTTGTATTTTGTATTTTGTATTTTGTATTTTGTATTTTGTATTTTGTATTTTGTATTTTGTATTTTGTATTTTGTATTTTGTATTTTGTATTTTGTATTTTGTATTTTGTATTTTGTATTTTGTATTTTGTATTTTGTATTTTGTATTTTGTATTTTGTATTTTGTATTTTGTATTTTGTATTTTGTATTTTGTATTTTGTATTTTGTATTTTGTATTTTGTATTTTGTATTTTGTATTTTGTATTTTGTATTTTGTATTTTGTATTTTGTATTTTGTATTTTGTATTTTGTATTTTGTATTTTGTATTTTGTATTTTGTATTTTGTATTTTGTATTTTGTATTTTGTATTTTGTATTTTGTATTTTGTATTTTGTATTTTGTATTTTGTATTTTGTATTTTGTATTTTGTATTTTGTATTTTGTATTTTGTATTTTGTATTTTGTATTTTGTATTTTGTATTTTGTATTTTGTATTTTGTATTTTGTATTTTGTATTTTGTATTTTGTATTTTGTATTTTGTATTTTGTATTTTGTATTTTGTATTTTGTATTTTGTATTTTGTATTTTGTATTTTGTATTTTGTATTTTGTATTTTGTATTTTGTATTTTGTATTTTGTATTTTGTATTTTGTATTTTGTATTTTGTATTTTGTATTTTGTATTTTGTATTTTGTATTTTGTATTTTGTATTTTGTATTTTGTATTTTGTATTTTGTATTTTGTATTTTGTATTTTGTATTTTGTATTTTGTATTTTGTATTTTGTATTTTGTATTTTGTATTTTGTATTTTGTATTTTGTATTTTGTATTTTGTATTTTGTATTTTGTATTTTGTATTTTGTATTTTGTATTTTGTATTTTGTATTTTGTATTTTGTATTTTGTATTTTGTATTTTGTATTTTGTATTTTGTATTTTGTATTTTGTATTTTGTATTTTGTATTTTGTATTTTGTATTTTGTATTTTGTATTTTGTATTTTGTATTTTGTATTTTGTATTTTGTATTTTGTATTTTGTATTTTGTATTTTGTATTTTGTATTTTGTATTTTGTATTTTGTATTTTGTATTTTGTATTTTGTATTTTGTATTTTGTATTTTGTATTTTGTATTTTGTATTTTGTATTTTGTATTTTGTATTTTGTATTTTGTATTTTGTATTTTGTATTTTGTATTTTGTATTTTGTATTTTGTATTTTGTATTTTGTATTTTGTATTTTGTATTTTGTATTTTGTATTTTGTATTTTGTATTTTGTATTTTGTATTTTGTATTTTGTATTTTGTATTTTGTATTTTGTATTTTGTATTTTGTATTTTGTATTTTGTATTTTGTATTTTGTATTTTGTATTTTGTATTTTGTATTTTGTATTTTGTATTTTGTATTTTGTATTTTGTATTTTGTATTTTGTATTTTGTATTTTGTATTTTGTATTTTGTATTTTGTATATTGTATTTTTTTATTTTTTTTTGTATTTTTTTATTTTGTATTTTGTATTTTATATTCGAATTTTTTCAAGAAATTTAACTGAAAAGCGAAGAACATTTTTATTCTGCCCTATCAGTTTATTTTCTTCAGTGCTGCCATCATTGAATTTAACTCGCCGTCAACTTGTTTTCCGCTTTTTATTACAAATGTGCCAAATGTCCTAGTCAATTTGCAAATGTCCTGCCGCATTTTCGCCACCACTGCGCTCCGGCATTCGTTTCGTACAATATTTCGTGTCACTGTAACGTGTCAGAGCGATCATCGTCATCATCACAACCAGCACCAGTACCACCATCGTCATTGTCTCGTTCTATGCCAAATAACAGAATTTATTGCCGCCTTTAAATTGACATTCGTTTCATTTTCCGCTGTGTGTGTGTGTCGCTTGTTGGCTGTCGCCAGTGACGCTGTCTTCTGTCACTTTGATTCGCAATCGTTTCGCATGTTAACAAAGATATTTTTGAATTCTTTGCGTTGTGTGTTTCGGCCACCAATTTATTACCAGGCCAAGCTAACCGATTTATCAAAGCATTCAGACTCATTCATTATGAATGTATGTTGTGCGGTACGGTGCTGCTGTGCGATGCGGTACGGCGGTGCCAGTGGTATCTACTTGCAACCCGCATAGCAGTTACTGTGTGGAAAGTGTTTGTGCTGATTGAACAAAGACTACTTGCGAATGGAACAAATTGAGTGTTAGCATGAAAAATTGAACATTTTGTTTGGCCGCAATTTATGACTTATGCACGGTCATTGGCGGCCAGGTTATTGCTCTTGTATAAGCAACAACAAAAAACTTGGAGGTTTTATTAATAGTTTTTTAATATTTGCAAATTGCATTGAAAACAAAGCGGTATTTTTTATATTTTTTAATTGAAATTTATTGTTACGGTTGTATGCTTTTGATAAAATACATTTTTTTGAAAAATAAGTAAACATTTCATTGATATTCTGACGTATGAGTAACGCACAAATGAAACTGAATTGTTATTATACAAAAATTAAAATTACAGAGTACTTAACACTAAATATTAAATAAACGAGTTGGGAAAGTTAGGTCACATGGGTAAGTTCGGTCACATGGGGTGGATTTTTATAGTCGGTCGGGCCCGACTATGGAATACCCTACACCTTTGGTGGGGATATTCATGTGGGATATTTAATTGCATACCTTAATTTTAAAGTTTTTAATTATGCTGAACCTCCCCACCCTCAGAATATTATTCACATATCAGAAATTTTCGTCTTATATCCCAATAAATTAAAAAATTTATATAAAAGTATAAACAACTAAAAAAAAAAATTGAAAAATATAATTGGGCAGACCACGCCTCTATTTAAAATTTTGAAAGGCTAATATTTCATAGATTTGATTTTAATAATTTACGGATCAAATTTCCACTATGAAAACCCGGGAAATAATGAAAAAAAAAGTGGGCGGATCACGCCCATTTTTGGACCACATATTTTTAGGTGAATTATAACAATACCTTTTAAATTTTATAACTATACCTTGAATACTTTTCGATTTATTAGTTCCGAAATAGTTATATAAAAGTACCTTGTATGGGAGGTGGGCGTGTCCGTTGACCGATTTGGCTCATTTTCAAACTCAGTTCCTACTTTTGGCTAAAATATATTGAGACGAAATTACATCGCATTCTGATCAGTATTTCTCAAGTTATTCTGTATTCGGACAGCAAGACAGCAAGACAGCAAGACGGACAGACAGACGGACATGGCTAAACGGACTCGGGTAGTGATGCTGATCAAGAATATATATACTTTTCCATACCGGACACGCCTCCTAAGGGGCGTTACAATATATGCACAAAGTTAATATACCCTGTACCTCATAGGTGTAGGGTATAAAAATACTACGTACAAAATATGATATACAAAAGTAGCACCTTCTATACAGTGTAAAATTTCAAAACGATATAACTTGGTACTTACACCAGCAATGAACATGAAACAAAAAACTCAAATACAAAAAAAATACATAAAAGCTAAAACACAAAAGTAAAAGCACAAAACAAAAGCAAAAATACAAAAACAAAAGCAATAACATACAACTAAAAGCAAAACTAAAGAAAAAACAATAAAAAAAAAGAAAATCAAAACAAAACAAAAACAAAAACAAACTAAACTAAATCTTACCCTACTCACCACGCTAAAATTCATCACACTAAAACTAACCACACTAAAACTCATCACAAAAAATTGACCACACTAAAACTCACCACAATAAAATTCACCACATTAAAACTCACCACACAAAAACTCACCACACAAAAACTCACCACACTAAAACTCACCACAATAAAATTCACCATACTAAAACTCAACACACTAAAATTCACCACACTAAAACTCACCACACAAAAACTCACCACACTAAAACTCACCACAATAAAATTCACCATACTAAAACTCAACACACTAAAATTCACCACACAAAAACTCACCACAATAAAATACACCACATTAAAACTCACCACACTAAAACCCACCATACTAAAACTCACCACACTAAAATTCACCACACTAAAACTCACCGCACTAAAATTCACAACACTAAAATTCACCACACAAAAACTCACTACACTAAAACTCACTACAATAAAACTCACGACAATAAAATTCACCATACTAAAACTCACCACACTAAAATTCACCACACTAAAACTCACCACACTAAAACTTCTACTGGGAAAAAGCGTTAAGATGCGGAAAAGCGTGAAGATCAGTCTGACAAAGAATTGTCTTTGAGAAAGGTTGGTTTGGCGGAGAATTAATTTTGTTTTGGTTACTACATTTATAAAACCAATAAAAAACGTCCACTGCGAAGCACGTGGTTTTTATATTAATAAAATTGCTCACAAAATCTTTGCACGAGTCGGGCACGGGTCCAGATAGTACCAAATACATTAGGTCGGTTCGGGGTCCATACAAAAATAAAATTGAAAGTTCACCCCTAAAATGAATATATCATCGTATGTCAGAAACAAAAAAAATATCAAGTTCTGTCCTAAACTTTAAGCTTACATCGAAAAAGTGTCAAAACAAAAAAAAATGTTGAATCCTCTAAAAACCACCCAAATCGTTGTAACTTTTTTTGTTTATGAACCAAATAAAATGCTTTCGAGATTTTTAATTTTTTGAAATATATAATTATATGACAAACAAATTGCATTTAGGGGGTAGTAGTCTAAATAAACTGACATCACTTATAGAATGTCACCCAGGTCATCAATTAAACCTATGTAACAAATATATTAATCACCGACAATTATTTTAACCTTACAAACATTTTTTTTTTCGATCCGGCCTTCTGTAAAACATAGGTGTAGGGTATAAAAACTGATTACTTATTGTAAGAACCGATCTAAAGCGTAAATACATTACTTGCGATGACATTTAGAACTAGTCCAGTCCAAAGAATTACAAAAATATATTTTTTTTTTATAAAATTTCTTTGTATTTTAACTATTTTTATTCACAACCAAACACATCTGACAATATGCCAACCATGAATAATGATGTTGACACTAGTATAAAGCAGAGCGCAACAAAGGAATTGATAAAAAATATATTTTTACCAATAAATTCAATTAAAATTTTGAAATCAAACAATTTTAAAGGTCGTACAGATACATGTAGCAACTTCTGCTGGTGTCTCTTTTTCACAATTTTCACACAAACACATTGAAAAACATAAGGTAAGTGTACCAACTTCGTAACATGAACCAATTTTTTAATTTCAGGGAATTTTCTTTTATTACGTCAGACGACAAGCATCAATTTTTTGTTGCACACATGAGAAAATCCTATACTGAGAGAGAAAAACATACTTTAAAATTAACAACGAATGTTGAAAAATTGAAATTAAACATAATGTTTTAAAATTAATCATAACGTTTTAAAATTACACATAATGTTTTAAAATTAATAATAACGTTTTAAAATTAATCATAATGTTTTAAAATTAATCATAATGTTTTAGAATTAAACGATATTGTTTTCAATTTAATCACATTGCTTTTAAAATCGAAATTTCGTGACATGCCCCTAGATGTATGCAGCATTTAAGGTGTGAATGTAATGTGAAATACATACAACATACATCTAGGGGCAGCATTTACGCTTTAAACTGAATTTTTTTGTTCGATGTCACCCTGCCATATTATTCGCAGCCCAATTTTAGAGGGATCAAATTTTATCAAACCGGCATAATAAGCAGTAGTACCGTTGATAGACGATGGCTGTTTGTAAAATAGGTTATTGGCTTTAGCAAGTACTACACATTCCAAACAAGAACAAAAGAAAATAAGTTAAAATAATAAATTAAAAAATAAAATAATAATAAAAAATTATAAATTGAAAAATAATAATAAAAAAATATAAATTGAAAAATAATAAAAAAATATATTTTTTTTTTTAACAAAAATAAAGTAGTTTTTACATTAAAATAAAAATTTATTAACAATTGTTTTAAATTTTAATACTTTTTTTATTTTGTGTTAAAAACAAATGTTTTAAATTTAAATGAAATTCTTTTAAGATGCTTTTCATTGTCGATTGTGTTTAATTTGAACATATTTTCATTTAATTTTAAAACATTTTTTCTCAGTGTATATATTCTGAATGTACGCTATATAATAAAATAAACTTGTATCTCAGTTTATCTGGATTAATTTATAAAAGGGATTTATTTGCATATGAAATGCAAGTGCATATCAAATTTTTGGTCGAGTATTTGAAAAAAGTTGGATGTACTTTATAGCTGTTAATTCCTTGAGTAAGAACATGAAAATAGTGGTCCGATATAAATTTGATTACAACTTTTATTTTGATTTAATAAATTTAAATTGATTTTAAAATTTTCCTTAGACCATTTTAAATAGAAATAAATTTTTTAAATGAATTGACATTGGTAAACCGTTTTCATATTCATACACAGAAAAAATGATCGACGTAAATGCAGCAATCAAAATTAATTGCACACCATTCATTGGTCTAGCAATGACATTTTTGCCTTTTTCATGTATTGAGCAAACACATTCGCTAAAAATGTTATTTGCGTCCAAAAATATACCAATAAATTATTTAATTGGTATGGTCGACGATTTAAAAGTATTTTTTCAATTTCACAGTATATTTATAATTCTTTTTTAGTTTATTAAAAAGAATATTATAAATTCTTGTGAAAGTATTTAACAAATATACTGATGATGAAGCACAATTAAATATTCAACTATTGCCATCATTATTATTTTTAACGACACCAATAGAGTATTATCAAACTCTATAAGTGTTTCTTTTAACGTGAACCAAATGTGAACTGTTATGTGCGTCAACTAATAATTTTAATTCAAAGCGAATTCCACCAAATTCACCAGCGCTGTAAGCGAGTACACGTACCACTCACACCACGCACTGCTATAACATCAACACGGTAAGCGAATACACAAAGTCGTTGCCAGCAAATGCATTTGCTAATATGAAGAATGTGTACGCTAATACAATTAATAATTTCGTCGTCCCAGTTTTAGCAAAAATTTAATTTTTTCTGTGTACTAAGAAAGATCTCCGCTACAAAATATGTGTTACAAAAAAATATTATTTTTTATAATGGTGATATTACGAGTTGATCTATAAAATCTATACAAACAATTTCTTAGAATGATCCCCTGTTTCCTGTGTGCAAAAAAGTATCGGACGGTGTTATAAATGATTTTTTTAAATCACAAAGTAAATCAAATATTTACGCGAAATGTTCGGGGTGACAAAATTAGGTATATTTACCTTATATATTTGCCAATATATAGACCGATATAAATGTATATAAAATAAGGACAGATGCGAAACGACGAGACACAAAGGCAGGCAAATTGCAGATGATGTATTCGAGTTGTTTGTATCGAAATTTTATTAATTAATGGCGAATTGCAGTGACATGTGAGTCGGTGTTTGTATGCGTGAGTATTTGTGTATGGCTGTGTGTGAGTGCGCACAGCTGTCTTTGTTGTCGTTCGTGTTCTATTTGTCCTGATGTCTGTCCGTTGGTATTAATGATTTTTATTGAATTCTACTTTGTGCAATTGAGGCAGCACCACAATCGAACTGTACGCGTCAGGCACACAAACACGTCTCATGCCTTTGTACATGTGAACCTTGTGTGTGTGTGTGTGCGTGTGAGTTTGTTTGTGTGTGTTGTGCCTTTATTGTGTCTGTGCTGCTGGCTGTGTGACAGCGGCAATGCCGCAAATGTTTGTAATTACCGCAAATTTGCATCTAAAGTGAAAATTAAGCAAAAATAATTAAACACCAGTGGATGGTTAATATTATGTGTGCATTTAAGGCTGTTCCTGTTTTGCAAACGTTGCTATTATAAATGTCTGTCACCGCTGTTGCCAATAGCGGGCGTTTATTATAAACAGCGGTACGATAAAAAAAAAAAATATAAAAATATAAAAATATAAAAATATATAAATATAAAAATATAAAAATATAAAAATATAAAAATATAAAAATATAAAAATATAAAAATATAAAAATATAAAAATATAAAAATATAAAAAAATAAAAATATAAAAATATAAAAATATAAAAATATAAAAATATAAAAATATAAAAATATAAAAATATAAAAATATAAAAATATAAAAATATAAAAATAAAAAAATAAAAAAATATAAAAATATAAAAATATAAAAATATAAAAATATAAAAATATAAAAATATAAAAATATAAAAATATAAAAATATAAAAATATAAAAATATAAAAATATAAAAATATAAAAATATAAAAATATAAAAATATAAAAATATAAAAATATAAAAATATAAAAATATAAAAATATAAAAATATAAAAATATAAAAATATAAAAATATAAAAATATAAAAATATAAAAATATAAAAATATAAAAATATAAAAATATAAAAATATAAAAATATAAAAATATAAAAATATAAAAATATAAAAATATAAAAATATAAAAATATAAAAATATAAAAATATAAAAATATAAAAATATAAAAATATAAAAATATAAAAATATAAAAATATAAAAATATAAAAATATAAAAATATAAAAATATAAAAATATAAAAATATAAAAATATAAAAATATAAAAATATAAAAATATAAAAATATAAAAATATAAAAATATAAAAATATAAAAATATAAAAATATAAAAATATAAAAATATAAAAATATAAAAATATAAAAATATAAAAATATAAAAATATAAAAATATAAAAATATAAAAATATAAAAATATAAAAATATAAAAATATAAAAATATAAAAATATAAAAATATAAAAATATAAAAATATAAAAATATAAAAATATAAAAATATAAAAATATAAAAATATAAAAATATAAAAATATAAAAATATAAAAATATAAAAATATAAAAATATAAAAATATAAAAATATAAAAATATAAAAATATAAAAATATAAAAATATAAAAATATAAAAATATAAAAATATAAAAATATAAAAATATAAAAATATAAAAATATAAAAATATAAAAATATAAAAATATAAAAATATAAAAATATAAAAATATAAAAATATAAAAATATAAAAATATAAAAATATAAAAATATAAAAATATAAAAATATAAAAATATAAAAATATAAAAATATAAAAATATAAAAATATAAAAATATAAAAATATAAAAATATAAAAATATAAAAATATAAAAATATAAAAATATAAAAATATAAAAATATAAAAATATAAAAATATAAAAATATAAAAATATAAAAATATAAAAATATAAAAATATAAAAATATAAAAATATAAAAATATAAAAATATAAAAATATAAAAATATAAAAATATAAAAATATAAAAATATAAAAATATAAAAATATAAAAATATAAAAATATAAAAATATAAAAATATAAAAATATAAAAATATAAAAATATAAAAATATAAAAATATAAAAATATAAAAATATAAAAATATAAAAATATAAAAATATAAAAATATAAAAATATAAAAATATAAAAATATAAAAATATAAAAATATAAAAATATAAAAATATAAAAATATAAAAATATAAAAATATAAAAATATAAAAATATAAAAATATAAAAATATAAAAATATAATTTATACATATTTAAAATATAATTTATACATATTTAAAATATAATTTATACATATTTAAAATACTTAAAATTCTCTAAAGTGTACTTTGCATTAATATCAATTTGCGCTGCAAGTAGAAAAGAGATCATGTATAAAACTAAGTAATTAAAAAAAAAATTAGCACATCAATCACCATGATGAAATGCTTTGATATGGCATCGTAGTAGACGCTTCGTGGTATTCATGGCATTAAATGAGTGGCACAGAGTGTGTAAATGGCATCGCCGCCAAGTGTTTTAGAAAATACCGCAACAAAATGCCACAAAATCCAATTAAAACAGAGCGTACCTTTATGAGATTATGAAGCGAATGTTGAGAAGACTTAAAAAAAAATAAAACATAAGAATTAAGTCAGGATAAAAATGTGTGGGTTTTTTTGTTTTTCAGTTTTTATAATATTTTTAATTAGTTGTGTGCACTGAATTTTAATAAGCAAGATATTGCTAAGGAAGAAATAAAAAAATAAAAAAATAAAAAATTAAAAAGATTAAGTTTCAAGTTTTAGTATGAATATGAAATACACGAAGATAAAATTTTCAATTTGAAATAAATTTTTATACAAAAAATTCTATTTTATACTATAAATTCAATTCTTAAGTACAAATTCAATTCTTCAGTATAAATTCAATTTTACACTAAAAATTCAATCTCACACTAAAAATTCAAATTTTCACATAAAATTCAATTTTTCGCTGTAAATTCAATTTTTAACTAAAAATTTAATTTTTCATTAAAAATACTTTTTTTTAATATAAAAAGAATTTTTCAATAAAAATTAATTTGTGCACCTAAAATGCGCATTTAAACAAAAACTGTACATTTTATATATAACAAAAAGAGAAAATAAAATTTACCAAAACATAAATTTTCAATTTCCACAAAAGTTTCATTTTGAACGTAATCTGAGAATTAATTATATTTCTCATTTCAGCACAGCGTAGAAAATCAAAATGTTTATTGCCATGCATGACAATTAAAAACTTGAAGAAAACAATCTATGCTAAAAGCCATTTAAAGTTTTCGGGCACAATTAACACTACGACGATACACAAAATAAACAAATGAAGATGTAAAACGGAAAACAAAAATCAAGCAAAAAGAAAATGAACTTAAACAAGTTCAAATGTGTTACATTGAACAATGTACATAGCTGGAAAACATGAAAATGGCGAAATATCATAACCCACAGAAAATCATTTTTGGGTTAAAATTTAGAATATATAATTAGAAATTTCAAAATAAAAGTGATATTGCATATTTATATTCCTTAAATTTACAATAAAATGTCCTTACAGATAACTTAATAATATTAAATATTGCATAAATTGTACAGAAAACGTTTGACAAACGTATTTAAAAATACTAATACATCAACTATATGCTCCAAGTAATTCTATAAAATATTTGTTTTATATTTAAAACTTTCGTAGTCCAGTTTTAGGCATACACAGCAAATTAAACATATTCATCTTTATTATATTTTAAAAAATTTAAATAATTTTGTATATAACAGTTTAAAAATACTGATTAAAACAACTTTAAAATTAATTTAAATTTAAAAATATAAAGGGAGAATTTAAAATTCAAATATAGTTGCATACTTATATGCTGAAAAATTATTATATAAATATATATAAATAAATATTAATTTATTGATTAAATATTTGATAAATAAAATAACGAATAAAGTGTTTAGTAAACATTTGCCAATAATATTTATAAAATATTTATAAGATACAAATATTTAATTTTATCTTAACATCAATTTTATATGTTTACCATATTTTCATAGTCTACCTTTAGGCAAACGCACAGTAAACACAACCGTTCTCGTATTTATCTTAATAAAATTCATTGAAATGTTTTTATGCACATAACATAAAATATGAGCGAACTTATTTAGTTCAATTTAAAAATCACTTTTTCATAAAATCATAATACAAAAATAATGTTGCATTTTATAGGCTGAAAAAGTATAATTTAAAAATTAATTTACTAACAGAAAAGTGGATAATTTTAAAGATTTATAAAATTGTTTAATAAACGTTTATAAACTAATATTAAAGAATATTTATGGTACAAGTTAATGCTGTAATAAAACTCAATATGTTTTAATCATATTTTCTTTGTCTACTTTTAGGCACATACAGTGAACTTATTGCATTTCGTATTTAACACATTTATTTTTAATATTAATATTTAAATAAAAGTATAAAAATGTGTAAGTAAGAGCAATATTGGGATAAGTTTTATATAATATGTTATGAAATCTTGAATTTAGATGATGCTACATATTTATAGGCTGAAAAAGTAATATTTAAATAATGAATTTTATTATTAAATATTGAAAATATCGTATAAGATGTTACTTAATCAAATAAATTTTAATATAATTTTAGAAATGCTAAATTCTGTCCAGAGATCGAAAAAAAACACTAACGTACTGTACCTTACTGTACTGTACTGTTCTTTGATACGAACACTACGAAAACACAAACCTAACATGAAAAACACTAACGCTACCTTCCTTCTTAGCGTTTGTGTTTGCGAACACTAACTAATACACTACGAATATAACGCAACGAAAACAGAACAGTATACAACTTTGTTTAGTGTACTAGGAACACAAACTCTATCTCGAAGTAAGTGTTTGTGTATTTTTAGCGTTATTTTTAGCGATAATTTAGTGTTCTTTTTAGTGTTCTTTTAGAGTTTTTTTAGTGTTTTTTTAGTGTTCTTTTAGTGTTTTTTTAGTGTTTTTTTAGAGTTTTGTTTTGTGTTATTTTAAAAATGTTTACCACTACCAGAGGTTTTGTAGCGCCTCCACCAAGTGATAGAAGTGGATTAGGCCCCGCCTTCTTAAAGTGGGCGGAAATCGGTTTTTGAACCAACTTTTTTTTTTCGCTGAAATCGATAGAGAAGGTCGAGAAATGGATGTAGCCACGCAGAGGGGTAGGCCACGCCCACTCAAAGTGGGCGGAAATCGCCTTTTTGTACCAACTTGTTTTTATTGCGGAATTCGATAGAAGAGGTCGAGAAATGGATGTATCCACCGAGAGGGGTAGGCCACGCCCACTCCAAGTGGGCGGAAATCGCCTTTTTGTACCAACTTTTTTTTATTGCGGAATTCGATAGAAGAGGTCGAGAAATGGATGTAGCCACCGAGAGGGGTAGGCCACGCCCAATCCAAGTGGGCGGAAATAGCCTTTTTGTACCAACTTTTTTTTATTGCGGAATTCGATAGAGAAGGTCGAGAAATGGATGTGGCCACCGAGAGGGGTAGGCCACGCCCACTCCGAGTGGGCGGAAATCGCCTTTTTGTACCAACTTTTTTGTATGGCGGAATTCGATAGAAGAGGTCGAGAAATGGATGTAGCCACCGAGAGGGGTAGGCCACGCCCACTCCAAGTGGGCGGAAATCGCCTTTTTGTACCAACTCTTTTTTATTGCGGAATTTTTATTTATTTTCTTCGATCACTTCTAGCGGTAAATCGAATACAACAACAGTAAAACTTGCCACTCAAAAGACAATGTTGTGCTGTTTCAGTTTTCATAGCTTCGCTTCGCTCGTGTCGTTCGTCGTTTGTGAAGTTTGTGTTCGTCGTGTGTTTTGTTTCAATTGAGTTTTGTGGGCTTTGGTTCGCTTAACTTCTGTTTCGTTTCAAGTTACTGCCTGAACAGAATACGAACAACAAATTTGACGTTCGGCGACTGACGCTTGAATAGTAAATGTTGTCATCTTCTTTGATAATTCTAAGAGAATTTGAGAATCGTTGCCAACAATTTCTAAGATTTTTGATTTATTTTTTATATTTTGTTTGCGAAATTTTATAATATCACACTTAATATTATTATATATTCCATTGTTGAAGTATATACAGGTTAGTTCATCTAGACAGTTAGTTGGCATACACTATGCTGAGAATGTCAATAATAAAATTTAAAAAATACAACAATTTATTGTCAATTTAAAATTTATTTCAATGTTATGTTTTTTTGCACTTTAATTTGGCTAATTTATTAAAATTGCACATCACAAATTCACTTTATCACTTTGTTATAAACTGCGGTGTTCTTATGGTGCCCCTAGACAGCTTGAAAATTACGAAAATGTTGAAATTTATTTATTTTAAAATTTTGAGTTGAAATTTTTTTATGAATTTGTAATAATTGATGTTTTGTTTAAAATTTTTCGTAAACAAATGATGAGTCTTTCAAACAGTGTTCAAAAAAAAGTAAATGGCGCCTGATATTTGAAAGATGACTTAACCTGTATATACATCAACCATGATATATTCTATTTGTACTTCTAATATATTTTATAAATTTCAAATATTAAAAAAAAAATCAATCAGCCCAAGCAAGTTTCGCGATGAGCGGAAGGCGCCGGATTGTTTTTCTTCCAACGAAAAATAAAAGTTAATCAAGTTTTCCGATGAACTGGAAACATTTATAAAACAACACAACATTTTTTTATTTCATAACTAGTGGGACATCTATCGAATTCTGCAATAAAAAAAGTTGTTACACTAAGGCGATTTAAGCCCACTTCGAGTGGGCGAAATGGATGTAGCCCCTCTCGATGGCTACATCCATTTCTCGACCTCTTCTATCGAATTTCGCAATAAAAAAAAGTTGGTACAAAAAGGCGATTTCCGCCCACTTGGAGTGGGCGTGGCCTACCCCTCTCGGTGGCTACATCCATTTCTCGACCTCTTCTATCGAATTCCGCCATAAAAAAAGTTGGTACAAAAAGGCGATTTCCGCCCACTTGGAGTGGGCGTGGCCTACCCCTCTTGGTGGTTACATCCATTTCTCGACCTCTTCTATCGAATTCCGCCATAAAAAAAGTTGGTACAAAAAGGCGATTTCCGCCCACTCGGAGTGGGCGTGGCCTACCCCTCTCGATGGCTACATCCATTTCTCGACCTTCTCTATCGAATTCCGCCATAAAAAAAAGTTGGTACAAAAAGGCGATTTCCGCCCACTTGGAGTGGGCGTGGCCTACCCCTCTCGGTGTCCACATCCATTTCTCGACCTTCTCTATCGAATTCCGCAATAAAAAAAAGTTGGTACAAAAAGGCGATTTCCGCCCACTTGGAGTGGGCGTGGCCTACCCCTCTCGGTGGCTACATCCATTTCTCGACCTCTTCTATCGAATTCCGCAATAAAAAAAAGTTGGTACAAAAAGGCGATTTCCGCCCACTTGGAGTGGGCGTGGCCTACCCCTCTCGGTGGCTACATCCATTTCTCGACCTTCTCTATCGATTTCAGCGAAAAAAAAAGTTGGTTCAAAAAGCGATTTCCGCCCACTTTAAGAGGGCGGGGCCTAATCCACTTCGATTACTTGGTGGAGGCGCCACAAAACCTCTGGTACAGAAACCCTTCCTTTTTTTATAATTTTTAAAATAACACAAAAAAAACTCTTTAAAAATTCTAAAAAAACACTAAAAAAAACTTTAAAAAAACACTAAAAAAACACTAAAAAAACACTAAAAAAAACTCTAAAAGAACTCTAAAAAGAACACTAAAATAACGCTAAAAACAACACTAACGAACCTCGTGTATACTGTTTTCGGTTTGTGTTCTATGAAAAATCACTATAAATTGAAAAGGAGTATGTGTACGCATCGGAATTCGTTATCGTTGTGTTCTATTCTTTCTGTTAGTGTTCGTTTTGTAGCGTTAGAGTTTGTGTTCACAAACACAAACGCTACCCTGCAAGATAGTGTTTGTGTTCTCTTGACGTACTGTACGTGTAGCGTACGGTTTTTTTTCAATCTCTGATTCTGTCACCAAATTCGATTAAAGCATTTTTATTTGTTCCATGATTTCATTGCCTACATTTAGGCTACCGAAACTTTATATATTAATCAAATTTTTTAAAAGGTTTATAAATAATATAGATTATAATAATATTCAATTAACTAATTTAAGTTAAATTTAAATTTTAAATTTAGATGACTCTGCATACTGATAGGCTTAAAAATTTAAACTTAAAAAGCAATTTTATCATTAAAATCTTTATAATTAAAAATATTGTATAAGAAGTTAGTAAAAGTTTTTTAAATAATTTTAAATATTATTATAGAAATACTAAATTATGTTCTCAAATTCGACAAAAGATTTTTCATATATTTCATATTTTCATAGTCTACTTTTAGGCACATTAAGTAAACCGATACTTCATATACATATTTGTCCTAATCACGTTTGTTGATAGGTTTATATATATTATAGATTATAATAATATTGAATATAACTAATTTAAGTTACACCAACTTTCTGTATTTCGAAACGAACAAAAAAATGAAAATTTGACGTCAAAATAACGTCACACAAATTTCTATTTCATGTTACTTGACTTTTAAAACTTTTAAATTTATTTAAAATTACGTCACTTTCGTCTAATAGTTTTTCGTTTCGAAATACAGAAAGACACACTTACATGTAAATTTATCAAAAATTTAAAGGTAAATCTTAAAAGTAAAATATTGTTGCCTATTTGAAGGTTAAAAATTAAAGCTGAAAAGACAATTTACAGACTGAAAAATTTATAATTTTAAATATGGAATATAGTGTTAGACAAAAAAATATTTTTTAAAATACTTTTAGAACTTATAAATGCTATTACTATAATACATCATCTAAAATATTTATTTATTTATCATATTTTCACAAGTCTACCTTCAAGCACACACACACACAATACGAACTAAACATTTTTCGTATTAATCATAATAACTTGTATTTGAGTTGGCTAATGCTATGTCCTTTTGCAAGCACATTCATTGAAATATTTATATCCTCATAACAAAATAAAAGGGTTATTATGCTTTTTATAGTGCGGTAAAGCAATTTCACTATGAAATCCTGTTTATAATTTGTACTGCTAAGTTGTCACACATGTATGTAGCATTTTCTAGCAAACCAAAAGGCAAAGAAAACTATAAAAACAATAAGAATAATAAAAATAACATAAATGAAAGGAAGGAAAGGAAAATGGTTGAAAAGCAAATTAAAATCAAGTCAATGTGCTGAAGTTTTCAAACATATAAAAGCAGGACATTTGATAGAAGGATGCTATGAAATTTTAGTTTGACAATAGCAGAAGGATGTCAGAAGGATAATGCCAGCAGGATGCTTGCCTGGCTAAGTTTATGCGAAAAGTTTGTGTTAATAATAATTTGTTGTTTTCTTTTACTTTTCTTGAACTTTTGCTTGTTCTTATTAGTTCTGTTTGTCTTTTTCGACTCTACTTTGGCATCTTTTTGTCTTCTTTTAGTTAGTTTACTTTTTGCAGAGCACATCGTTAAGATATCGACATGTTTGGTTGTAACAGTGGCTACGCACACACCCACATTTACACAGTTACAAACGGCAGCCAAACAAAAAAAAGGTCCTTTGACATTGCGTGACATACAAATAAATGTGCATGAATATTTTGCCTGCAGGTTTTTGATGTTTTATATTTTATTTTACTTTTTTTTTTCTTTTTTTTATATTTTGCTTAACGAAAAACATGATGAGGAGGACATCGTTTATTTTGTGGCTGAACGCACGTTGCGAGTAACGTGCTGCATAGTTTCATAATTTTGTATTTATTATTTTCTTTATATTTTTATATTTTTATATTTTTATATTTTTATATTTTTATATTTTTATATTTATATATTTTTATATTTTTATATTTTTATATTTTTATATTTTTATATTTTTATATTTTTATATTTTTATATTTTTATATTTTTATATTTTTATATTTTTATATTTTTATATTTTTATATTTTTATATTTTTATATTTTTATATTTTTATATTTTTATATTTTTATATTTTTATATTTTTATATTTTTATATTTTTATATTTTTATATTTTTATATTTTTATATTTTTATATTTTTATATTTTTATATTTTTATATTTTTATATTTTTATATTTTTATATTTTTATATTTTTATATTTTTATATTTTTATATTTTTATATTTTTATATTTTTATATTTTTATATTTTTATATTTTTATATTTTTATATTTTTATATTTTTATATTTTTATATTTTTATATTTTTATATTTTTATATTTTTATATTTTTATATTTTTATATTTTTATATTTTTATATTTTTATATTTTTATATTTTTATATTTTTATATTTTTATATTTTTATATTTTTATATTTTTATATTTTTATATTTTTATATTTTTATATTTTTATATTTTTATATTTTTATATTTTTATATTTTTATATTTTTATATTTTTATATTTTTATATTTTTATATTTTTATATTTTTATATTTTTATATTTTTATATTTTTATATTTTTATATTTTTATATTTTTATATTTTTATATTTTTATATTTTTATATTTTTATATTTTTATATTTTTATATTTTTATATTTTTATATTTTTATATTTTTATATTTTTATATTTTTATATTTTTATATTTTTATATTTTTATATTTTTATATTTTTATATTTTTATATTTTTATATTTTTATATTTTTATATTTTTATATTTTTATATTTTTATATTTTTATATTTTTATATTTTTATATTTTTATATTTTTATATTTTTATATTTTTATATTTTTATATTTTTATATTTTTATATTTTTATATTTTTATATTTTTATATTTTTATATTTTTATATTTTTATATTTTTATATTTTTATATTTTTATATTTTTATATTTTTATATTTTTATATTTTTATATTTTTATATTTTTATATTTTTATATTTTTATATTTTTATATTTTTATATTTTTATATTTTTATATTTTTATATTTTTATATTTTTATATTTTTATATTTTTATATTTTTATATTTTTATATTTTTATATTTTTATATTTTTATATTTTTATATTTTTATATTTTTATATTTTTATATTTTTATATTTTTATATTTTTATATTTTTATATTTTTATATTTTTATATTTTTATATTTTTATATTTTTATATTTTTATATTTTTATATTTTTATATTTTTATATTTTTATATTTTTATATTTTTATATTTTTATATTTTTATATTTTTATATTTTTATATTTTTATATTTTTATATTTTTATATTTTTATATTTTTATATTTTTATATTTTTATATTTTTATATTTTTATATTTTTATATTTTTATATTTTTATATTTTTAAATTTTTATATTTTTGTATTTCACTGCTTTTGCATTTGGTTTTAATATAACAAATATTTTCTGTTTTTTTTTATATTTTCTTTGAGGGTTGTTTTCATAAAAGTTTGCCGGCAGTCATCATAATTTCTATTTTTATAATATAAATTTGCAAAAAAATATTGTGATGGCTTCGTTCAAAAGTTTTGCCATTGATTGAGCCGACAACCGGCAGCGACTTCTGCCAATCGATTGCTTGAAAAGTTTATTTGAAGTTTTCCAACTATAAATGACAACCTGTCGTGGTAACGAGGAAGTCAAAGAAATCTAGTTTTGGGTTTTAAATTAACATTTTCATAATGTTGAATTTATTAATATTTTTAATCAAAAACTTATAACTCGAAAATTTTTACAATTTTCTATTTATAAAATATTTGAAATAGATTTTCTTTAATTATAAAATGTTGACCATTTGATGCGATAGAATCAAACAAAGAATATTCAAAAATACCAAATATGTCATAATTGGTTTTATTTATCAAAGAAGTCAACTTGCTATATATTGTTCCAGACACATTTCGATTCTGCTGGCGACCGATTAATTATTCGCAAAATAAAGCAGCAAAAGTGCAAATGACGACATCGCCAGAGTCAAGAATCTAGTACCCTGAGCAGGGCAGCAAACAATCAGTGTTGCGTAAATTGAAATTAAAAGATACAGCGACCCAAAAATGTTGCCGCCAAGAGGCAGAGTACCAAAGGCAGACGAAATATTTTCTACAACTTCCCATTAAAAGAATATGGCGTCGCCAGTTGCCTGTAGCCAAGCGCCAGGAAAAAAATGGCAGAGGTTCTTCCCAAAGAAAAATAAAATAAAAAAAGGATGCATCGTAATCAGCAAATACACAAATCTGAATGCGCAAAACGAAGTATTCAACGAATGCTCCTTCATTTGTTCGGTTGTTCTTCATTTGTACAATTTTTTATGCTTCGGAATTTTTCCACTAACATTCTCATCGTAATTTGCTACCTCTCCAACGTCAGACGCTCTGGTAGATCGACCCCTTTCAAAACTCAATCCCTTTTTGAACCTACAGCTCTTTCAATCGAAACGTATACAGCTGTTGTAACGCATTTTGTTTTTTCGGTTGATAGAGATTGTTTTTTTTTTTCGAATTTTGTTTTCTTTTATTTTTTATTCATGTTTGCCTTTTTATCATGTTGTTGTACATCTTTTTTTCGTTATGTTGCAGCAACATTTGTAGCCAGAGATTTGCTGGCTGCAGGAACCACAAATTTTCCTGCTGCCTGCCTGGCCATACAAATAAAAAGCAAAATAATTGGTTGGAAACCCCGACAGTTTTGTGGTACGCAAATTCCTTGGCAAACAGTTCTGTGGTTTCATTTGGATTTGGCAACCAAAACCGACCAAAAGCAACCGTTGTCGGACCCTCTGCAACAGTCATCCAATTCAACCCAGTGACTGGAAAAAAAATGGGTTTAAATTTGCCATGTTACGCTTAATTTAATGCTGAACGTAGTTGCGTTGAGCTCTGCTCAGTTCTGATGGCCAGACTTGTCCAGTCCATCGTCGTATTTTGTTGTCCAGCCCCTGTTTTGGTGCTGTGCAGCAGATTCAAAGCATGTGGCAAGTATGTGTGTGGCAGTTTTTGGCTTTATTTATCGTTTTCGCCGGAAAAAGTCATTGCTTTTAATTTGCTGGCAGGTATTTATTACATAGCATTCATTTCGGGTACTTAGAACTCACTGGAGAATGATTGTTGCTAATTTTATTTATATATTTTAAATATTCTTTGTATGTTTTCATTTAATGAGTTGTAAAGTAATTAATATGTTGAGGTTTAACTCTCGTGCAGTTAAGCCATATAGACGCATTCAAATGCTAAATGATTTTCATAAAATAACTAAACATTAATTATAATTATTCGCATTATTTATATATTAATCATAAATAACGCAAATCTATGCATTTAAATTCAACGATTCTTGCGAAAACCTGCACATTTGAATTTGCCTACGAATAAAAGCACGTTAAAAAGTTTTTTTTTTAAATAAGCATAACTTTATATTAGCTACAAATAGAATCATTAGAATCAGATGAATTCTATTATTGTTTAGTCAGAAACACAATATAATCTTCTTTTTCTCTACGGACAAAAGCAAATATATATGTTTGGCACGAACATTGGCACAAAAATATTTTATAGACGAATAAAGGCACATTTTTGATTTTAGAATGAACATTAGCAAAATTATTTTCAATATTGATATCTTTAAAAACAATTTTATTCGCAAGATATTACAAAACACTGATTGTAGAGGTAATAGATTTTTACATTTTTTTTACTGTTCATTGATGATTTTACTAATACATCCAATTCATCACCCATGCAATGCAGAAGAATTCTACTGCTTTACACCTTTTATCATTCATATATCAGTCAATTCTCTCATTTTTAGTTCTACCGTTCACTCTCAAGTCAATCTAAATGTATTTCTTATATTTTTCTTTATTCGATCCATCTGTAACTCTCCAATTATCCTATTCTTATATTCTTCAATTCTTTAAATCTTTTCATTACTTTTAATTTTTCATTATTGCGTCTTAAATTTTTTTTTGTATTCTTCATACATTTTTCTATTCTTTACGGACGGAAGGACTGATCATATTACCCGGTATCTAAACTGAATATACCCTTGCACTCTTTGTATAAAGTGTAAAAACAAAAAACCAACGTTGTGTAGCTCCGGTAAAAAATACTTGTTGCAATAATGAATATTCAGCTATCGAAGAAATTTATTTTATTTATTCTTCATTTATTCCTCTCTTTTCTTTTGATGTTTCAATTTACTTTTATCTTTTTTATATTATTCTGTTATTACTTTATTATCTAATCTCTTAGAAAATTAAAGTATTCTTTTAATACATTATTTTATTATTTTATTATTTCCATCTGTCAGTCCACTATTCTTCGTAAACTTTTCTTAAGGATTTTTCAATAAGAGCGCTACAAGATAGGGACGCTACAAAAGTAGAGCGACAGGGACAGCAAACGACGCCATATTTCTTGTCGCTCTTTTGACATTTCTCTTCAGTAAGGTTTGCCATTTCATGATGGAAAGATATACGAGCCAACAACGAGTCGAAATTATTAAAATTTACTACCGAAATTCGAATTCGTAGAAGTTACATACTAAAATTACGCTTGTTCTTTTAGCTTTTAAACGAGCCATGAACGGAGTTAGTTAGGTATTTCTACTTTAAGAGATTTTGAAATATAAACAACCATACAAATGAGATTTTTGGCCCATTTTTTGTAACTTTAAAGCACTGTATAATTGGAAGTAGTAGTCGAAAAAAATAAAATATAATTGGTCAATACATATTTTGATACCCTTTATCAGTTGCCCAAATAACATTGAAATCGAAGAAGGTGAGTTCCAACCGCTGGTCGATCTAGAATTAAAATACCTATTTTCTACATTATATTTCTATATTTCTCCTTTTCTCTTAACAGTTATTTCTATTTTTCTTTTATTTTTCTATTCCTTAATTTCTGATAAACCATTACGACAAGAAAATTATTCTTCTTTTCCATAATTCATATTTTTTTGGTTTTTTAAAGATTAATATTTGAAAATCGCGTTTGTTCTTTACATGTGTTCCATCTTTTTGGTATTTTCATCTCCTATTATCTATTCATTATTTTCACTTTCTGTCCTTTTTTATATTTATTCTCTATTTTATTGCTTAATTCATCATACAGTTCAGTTCTGCAAAAATAGAATAAAAATATTCTTCATTTATTAAACAGTTTTGACATTTAAAGATTTGAAAAAAAAAAAGAAAGTGAAATGTATATCATAAAAGGACCTGCCGGCATTTGAAATAATACAAAAAGTTATGTATGACAGTAATAATATCCATAATAAAAATAATATGAAAAACAACATCACAAATATAAATACGCTTGTATAAATAATAAATGATAAACACTGTTTGAAACAATTTCAAGACACTTTGTCTGCATTCATTGAGGCATTTATTTTCTTTTCTTCGTATCTGAAAATGTAACAAATAGAAAAACAAAAGAGCAGAAATAACAAAAATAGCAAAACAATACAACAAAAATAATGATTGAATACAAACATCGAGCTTATTAAGCTTTGGGTCGTTCAAAAAGGGCACTCTTACCTATTATGAATTTTGAAATAAACCACCATGGGCCATTTATGAGTAATCAGTGGGCATAACTCATTCTAAGACAAATTATTGCAGACAAAACCAACCAAATGTTTAAACAAAGAGAGTGAAAGAGTGACAGCATGGAAGCGAAAAATCTTTTATACAATATATAATTATTGTTGGAATAAATAAATGGGATAAATAAATTTAATTTAATGATATCAATGATAGCATAGTTAAAATACAGACATCTAAAAATATTTCTCAGCACATAAGACAATTTATATAATTTATGTATTATTTTGTAAAAAATTTAAAGTTTCCTCAAGAGTTCCTCTTTAAGTGTAGTGGAGTGGATAAATGGATGAGCAGAAAGTTTGAGAGGAGATGAATTTAGAAAGTGATGGAGTGCAAGAGCTCTGAAGGTTGTTACACTAGACGATTTGTAATTTCAATTACCTAATATTAATTTCAAACCAAAACCAAGAACAAATTTCAATAAATATTAATTAGGTCATATTGACAACTATGAAATCGTGGAAAAGGAAAGCAGGGAAGAAGAGAAAAGGGAAGAAGGGAAGAAGGGAAGAAGGGAAGAAGGGAAGAAGGGAAGAAGGGAAGAAGGGAAGAAGGGAAGACGGGAAGAAGGGAAGAAGGGAAGAAGGGATGAAGGGAAGAAGGGAAGAAGGGAAGAAGGGAAGAAGGGAAGAAGGGAAGAAGGGAAGAAGGGAAGAAGGGAAGAAGGGAAGAAGGGAAGAAGGGAAGAAGGGATGAAGGGAAGAAGGGAAGAAGGGAAGAAGGAAAGAAGGGAAGAAGGGAAGAAGGGAAGAAGGGAAGAAGGGAAGAAGGGAAGAAGGGAAGAAGGGAAGAAGGGAAGAAGGGAAGAAGGGAAGAAGGGAAGAAGGGAAGAAGGGAAGAAGGGAAGAAGGGAAGAAGGGAAGAAGGGAAGAAGGGAAGAAGGGAAGAAGGGAAGAAGGGAAGAAGGGAAGAAGGGAAGAAGGGAAGAAGGGAAGAAGGGAAGAAGGGAAGAAGGGAAGAAGGGAAGAAGGGAAGAAGGGAAGAAGGGAAGAAGGGAAGAAGGGAAGAAGGGAAGAAGGGAAGAAGGGAAGAAGGGAAGAAGGGAAGAAGGGAAGAAGGGAAGAAGGGAAGAAGGGAAGAAGGGAAGAAGGGAAGAAGGGAAGAAGGGAAGAAGGGAAGAAGGGAAGAAGGGAAGAAGGGAAGAAGGGAAGAAGGGAAGAAGGGAAGAAGGGAAGAAGGGAAGAAGGGAAGAAGGGAAGAAGGGAAGAAGGGAAGAAGGGAAGAAGGGAAGAAGGGAAGAAGGGAAGAAGGGAAGAAGGGAAGAAGGGAAGAAGGGAAGAAGGGAAGAAGGGAAGAAGGGAAGAAGGGAAGAAGGGAAGAAGGGAAGAAGGGAAGAAGGGAAGGAGGGAAGAAGAGAAGAAGGGAAGGAGGGAAGGAAGGAAGAAGAGAAGAAGGGAAGGAGGGAAGAAGAGAAGAAGAGAAAAATAAAAGTAGAGAAGAATGAAAGTAGAGAAGAATGGAAGTAGGGAAGAATGGAAGTAAGCAATAAGGGAAGAATGGAAAGGCAGGTAATCTAAATTTAGGATTTTAAAGATCTATTTATTTCCATTTCCCTATAATAGTAATTTCAACAAATAAACAGAGTCACAGACAGTCGATTTCAGTGATGGTTTAAAATTCTTCATCAAAACAACTTTAAGGCATTATTAAAAACAACACCTACCAATATTATAATGCTAAACTTTTCAAGGAAAAAATAAAACGCGCATCATAATAATAGCTGACCATGACACGAGCTCATTTGCAGAATTTACCATTCCAAAGTAGAAGGCTCTACAATTTATTATTACTGCATGAGTGACCCCAAATAAACAGGTCTCGCACACAATAATGTCTACGAGAACATAATATAGAATCTATAGAAAATCATTTTACAACTAAATGTACTGGATTTCCTTACAATATTTACAGGAAATACTACTAGAAGATTACAACATAACAGAACATTTAGATGTATACACAGTCAGACAGACATATTTGCCCCGTCGCACAAACCCAAAACACAGCGTAAAAGACGATGATGACACATTGACAAAGTGTCGATTGGTAGCAAAGAACAAAAAAAAATAAACATAGTCTCACGTAAACAGCTCAAGTCATAAAATAAATTTTAAAAAATATTTTAAAAGCGAATTGCGTGCGACAGACAGCTGAGTACAGACCCTTCGTTCTGCACAAAATTTTGTGACTTTTATTTATACATTCTGGTGTTTTTTTGAACGTTACTACTGCGTTTGTTCATGTGCAAAATGCATGAAATTAAAAAAAAAAATGTTGAAAAAAGTTTAATTTACTGTCAAAAAATGCGTAGTAACCAAAATGCTGCAGGTATCTACATAGTTTTAAGGAAGACACCCTCCAGATATCTAATGTTCTCTATACTTTTGCAATAGCAGTAGCCACTTAGTTGGCCAAGTCACGCGTATAGATGACTTCCCTAAAATAAACTTCATAATATTTTTATGAAATATTCTGATGGAAAATATGTGCATGACTTTATTAAATTTATAAACCGTACACTTACAAAAATTCGGAAAGCAATTCATTATTAGAAAATTGTCTCAGAAATAATTCTATTTTAAAATATTTTAACGAAAATAGTTGCCTCGTGGAGTGGAAGAAGAATTGTCTTGATAAAGATTTTTCCTGACTTTTATTTCATCTATACTTTGATCTATATTCTAAATGCAACAACAATAAAAAGTTGATTAGGTAGAATTTGGCTTTAAATCCCTCATGCTGACAGCAGCATACGAAGTTTTAAACAAATAATTTGAAAAATTCAGGTACTTGACTGAAACAAAACTTTGCTTCACTTGTCTGCACTTAAGGCTTAAACAAAAACGTTACTGCTTTGCATGACAAGCTGCTTAAAGGAGGTTTTGGTTTTTCTGTACATATTTCGTGGCCTAATTTTTCATCACTTTTTCTGCTTCTTTTGTACTTTCCAAATTTCATTATACTTATTAACTGCAGGTAAAACTTAAACTGCTTGCAGTGCGTTTAGTGGCTCGTGGTGGTTTCCTTGTTGTTCGCCTTCAGTGGTTCGAGTTGTTGTTGCTGCCCAAGGACATAATGCCAAAGGGTTTTTCTTCTGTGGCTTGGCATAAAGTTAACTGATAACATAAGGATATTGTCATGAGGTAGCAATTGTTGTTGTCAAAAACATGATTTTTGAAATCATTTTTCATTTTTTAAAATGCATTTTTTATAGCTCGTTTAAAATTTATTTTATTCCAAAAATTTCAGTTTCACTAACATGACAACTGAAAATTCAAATTTTCACTAAAAATTCAAATTTTCACTAAAAATTCAAATTTTCACTAAAAATTCAAATTTTCACTAAAAATTCAATTTTTCACTAAAAATTCAATTTTTCACTAAAAATTCAATTTTTCACTAAAAATTCAATTTTTCACTAAAAATTCAATTTTTCACTAAAAATTCAATTTTTCACTAAAAATTCAATTTTTCACTAAAAAAAAATCAATTTTTCACTAAAAAAAAAATCTATTTTTCACTAAAAAAAAAATCAATTTTTCACTAAAAATTCAATTTTTCACTAAAAATTCAATTTTTCACTAAAAATTCAATTTTTCACTAAAAATTCAATTTTTCACTAAAAATTCAATTTTTCACTAAAAATTCAATTTTTCACTAAAAATTCAATTTTTCACTAAAAATTCAATTTTTCACTAAAAATTCAATTTTTCACTAAAAATTCAATTTTTCACTAAAATTCAATTTTTCACTAAAAATTCAATTTTTCACTAAAAATTCAATTTTTCACTAAAAATTCAATTTTTCACTAAAAAAACAATTTTTCACTAAAAAAACAAATTTTCACTAAAAATTCAATTTTTCACTAAAAATTCAATTTTTCACTAAAAATTCAATTTTTCACTAAAAATTCAATTTTTCACTAAAAATTCAATTTTTCACTAAAAATTCAATTTTTCACTAAAAATTCAATTTTTCACTAAAAATTCAATTTTTCACTAAAAATTCAATTTTTCACTAAAAATTCAATTTTTCACTAAAAATTCAATTTTTCACTAAAAATTCAATTTTTCACTAAAAATTCAATTTTTCACTAAAAATTCAATTTTTCACTAAAAAGTAAATTTTTCACTTCAAATTCAATTTTTCACTAAAAATTCAATTTTTCACTAAAAATTCAATTTTTTTACTAAAAATTCAATTTTTCACTAAAAATTCAATTTTTCACTAAAAATTCAATTTTTCACTAAAAATTCAAATTTTCACTTAAAATTCTACTTTTCACTAGAAATTCAAATTTTCACTAAAAATTCAATTTTTCACAAAAAATTCAAATTTTCACTTAAAATTCTACTTTTCACTAGAAATTCAATTTTTCACTACAAATTCAATTTCTCACTAAAAATTCAATTTTTCACTAAAAATTCAATTTTATACTAAAAATTCAATTTTTCACTAAAAATTAAAATTTTCACATAATATTCAATTTTTCATTAAAAATAAAATTTTCACTAAAATTTAGATTATTTAATTTTATATTTTAGTTTTTCATTAAAAATTAAAATTTCACTAAAAATTTAATTTTTAAATGAAATCACATTTTTTAATATACGCTTGGTTTACGCTTGGTTTTTCATTTATTATCCTCACACATTTATTATCCTCAATTTTTAATTCAAATTAAAACAAAAACCATATCATTTTATTAATTTGCATGTTGGCTGGCAACAGCTTAGGCTTAACAGAAATTGAACTAATAAAAAATGTTACTCTGAAAATAACAGATGCGTCTATGAGTTCGCATATGTGTGGATCATGAATTTGTGTCTCTGTGTGTGTAAGTGTGGCAATTGCTTTGTACGTTATTTCATTGGTACCCCGTGGCAAAAAGAGAACTACTCTAAGAAATTATAGTTACAGAACTAGTCCTAGAGCAAGAATGACAAGTTCTGGAACTAGTGCACAACTAGACTAAAGTAGTGCAGAAGATAGTCGACTAACTCCCCACAGTGAGAAGTTCATGTAACAGTAATCGGTGCCTCTTATAGAAAAGAACTAGTCCCCTTTTAAATAAGTAGTTTAGTACTAGTTCTGATTCAGTCGCTTTTTCTACAGGATATATACGACTCACACACATACACAGAGACAGGCATATAGAGTCACTCACGTAAAGCAGCAGGCAGCAAAAAGCCGTCAAAAGCTTATGTTGAAAATCCATTAAAAGAACCTTAATCAAATACAAAAATCCAAACAGAGAGGAAAAAAACAGAAAATCTAGAGGAGTAACACAAAAAATGGATAGGAAACTGCAAAGCTTTGGCTTAAACAGGATCTGTTGGATCTACAGGATATGCTAAAGATTGTATTGTATACATGTTGTAGTTTTTGTCTATTTCTTTCGCATGTTTTACTATTTCTTCGTATTACATGTTTTTTACATTTTCCGTTTTCTTTTGTATTATGTTTATATTTTTGAGTTTACTTTCATTATACTTCTAATTTTTTTGTTGTGCAATTTCGATTGGCTCATTTGCTAATAAAATATTCAAAGGTCATTAAATTCATATGATAGATATTCAAAATGACACGTTCAATATTAACATTACATAGATTTTCCTAAAATTACTGCAGAATATTCGCGATTTGATTAAATTTTACATTATTTAAGTGAACTCTTTAAAATAGTTAGCACTATTTAGTACTTCATATGAGAGACTTTTATCTTTATTGCAAATGTTTAACTTGTATAAATAAGCATGAAATTAAACATAATTTTAATAAATTATGTAATTTTAGGCATTGGTAAAACCAAAACGGCTAAGTCCATGTATGAAAAAACAATGAGTTGATATTCAAAATGTGTTTTGAAAATTAATTCACAAGTTTATTGTTTATTCAATCGTGTGATTCAGGTTTATGATTTAATTTAAATTTAAAATTTCCTAAAAACATAAAATTATATTAAATGTTTAAAATGTAAATGTTTAAAATTTAAAAAAACTATAAAGATTACCAACATAAATAGTTATGGTTTATTTTTAAAATTGATATATAAACATTTTTACTGTCTTAATTAAATTAATACATACAATTTTAATTTTCAAAAAATTTAATTGTTTCCAAAAATTATTAAATTCTACAGGGACCTACAGTTTATTGCCGAATCCAAACGGCGGGTGAGGGCTTTTCATAGGCAATGTTTTACTCTCGTAGGTTGCCATTTACTGCCGAGAGGTAGTGTCGCAAAGAAAAATGTTTTCTATGAAAAAGATGTTAGCAGATGCTGGGGATCGAATCGCGGACTTTTCGGCTCATAGTCAGACGCACCAGTCAACCAGACGAGCTACTGACGCTACATTAAAATAAATATTCATTTTAATTTTTTTTAATAAGTCATTTTCGGACGTTTCTAAATAACTCTCACTAAATATTTTTTTTTAAAAAAGTGAGGCAAAAAACCAAAAACTAAAAAAAAAAAACAAAATGAACGGTTTTGGTCTGACATAAACATTTATATCTCTTATTAGTTATTTTTGAGAAAATGAGAAGCACAATTCTCTTTTCAGATGACGCCCATATTTCTGTACCACAGACTTAAGGCCAAATCGCAACGTTGCGTTAGGTCGGTCGTCCGTTTACCGACGTTGGCTATGCGTTGCTCAGGCGTTACGATCTCTGTTCACACAAAGCACCAGTACACTTTTTCAAGTCGCAATTAAGCATTGCGTTACGGTTGCGTTTCGAAACGTTTTCTCTTATTCGCGGTATAAATAAACAATGTTCGCGCACTAAAAATTATTTTTTTTTGTTCAAACAAAATTTTTTTTATTGTTTTCAAATAATTTTTGAAGGAAACTAAATTCTATGAAATAACGATTATAAGGCAAATGTCAAACGGACGACCTAGTAGAGAGTAGCTCTACTTTTGCGTTGCTGAAGCGTTTACGATATTTGTGAGAATTTACGATAAAACGCAGGAGGTCCACTTTCGGTTTGAATCATTGATTTCTATTAATTCTACTTTTTCTATCAACGCAAGCACTACCTAACGCAACATTGCGATTTGGTCTTTAAGCTAGAGTCACACGATTGATGCAAAGCATCAACAATCAACACAATTTGTCGAATATCAATAAATGAGGGAATATTTCATGTTGACGCAATTTTGTATCAACTTAAAATTTCTATTTTTGTGTCAAAAATTTCAAAATTTCAAATGGCTATTCGTGTTTTTCCTGATTATTTGTCAAAAACATAAAACAAAAATTACATATTTTTTATACAAATGTAGACATGGATAAAAAAAAAGCTTCCAAATGCTCTCACAAATCTTTTTAGGCTGTCTGAAAAGTCTTCTTTCTAACGGTGTTAAATATGCCTGCATTAGTTTGCCACACGTCATTTAAAATGAGTTTAAGTGATAAGTAATATACGAAAAAAGTAAAATATTTTAATTGTTGCTATTTTAATATGTCAGTTTTGGATTTTCTGTCATTATAGTTGACAAAAATGGCTCATATTTGGTATGGTAGTTAAAAATTGTACATATTACAATTTTAAACTACCATACCAAATATTATCAGTACCTAATATTATCAGTATATCTCTTACGATGGTCAAGTTATATAGTTTAAGAAGAATGGCAGGCAGTTGGTCAACCAGTTGGTCAATCACGTCCATATTAAGACTGGTCATGTGCAATTACAATATGTATCTAAATACCAATTATAAACAAAATATATCATTCCAAACAAAAGTTATGGTCATTTTACCATTTCAATTATATGACAGGTGGGCGTGGTAATGGACCAATCTTTTTCATTTTTAAATTGAAATCTATTCATAGTCCATGTATGCTTAGTGTAAAGTTTCGTTAAGATTGGCGCAAAACTGTATGTGCTTGAATTGACTTCTGTCCCACATTGCAGTTTACGAAAAAAACAAAATAAAAAATTCTAAACCATTTCAACGGCCATGTAAAGGTTGTAAATTTAAACAAAAGTGGAAATATTAAAATTTTTAGTATTAGGGTTACCATAGGTAGAAAATAATCATAATATTATTAAAAATGGATTATCTCAATAAATACCATTTTTTAAAAAAAATTTATAAAATGTATATTAAAGGGGGCGAATGTGCAATTTTTGACATTTGCGTTTTTTTACATTTTTGAATGTAGGTTTTCCTCAAGTATTCTGTGCTAAAATCGCGTTTCGATTTGTTGGATATTTCTAGCCACAAAAGTCAAAACCAAAAGGGCGAATTTGAAAAATTGAAAATCTTGTCATGCCAAATGGTCGAATCTTTCCTTTTTTGCCATAACTATTTATTGGTACGAGATAAAATAGTAGTGTAAAGGCATTTATTGTTTGTTTTTAAAGCACCTATCGATCTGCATCATTACTTAAAAATATTTTCTTGCAAATAACAAAAATTCGAAAAATTGAAAATCTTGTCATGCCAAATGGTCGAATCTTTCCTTTTTTGCCATAACTATTTATTGGTACGAGATAAAATAATAGTGTAAAGGCATTTATTGTTTGTTTTTAAAACACCTATCGATCTGCATCATTACTTTTCTTGCAAATAACAAAAATTCGAAAAATTGAAAATCTTGTCATGCCGAAAGGGCGAATTTTACCTTTTTCGCCATAACTATTTATTGGTACGAGATAAAATAATAGAGTAAAGGCATTTATTGTTTGTTTTTAAAGCACCTATCGATTGGCATCATTATTTTGCCAAACATTTTTCCTGCAAATAACAAATGGCAAATTATATTTTGGCATAATTATTTTTTAAATAATGATGCCAATCGATAGGTGCTTTTAAAACAGACAATTAATTCCTTTACAACACTATTTTATTTTGCTCTAAGTTATAGCATAAAAAACAAAAATATTTGCGTTTTGGTCAGGATGTAGCCTCAGTTAGTTGTCCAAATCTAAAGATATTTTATATACGTTATAAGAATTCATGAATAAACCAAAATAACAGAAAAAAATTAAAAAAATCTAAATTTTACTCATTTTTAAAGCACTTCAAACTTTAAAATTTGATTTCCCAACATTTTTAAAAATGCACATTCGCCCCTTGGCATGACAGTGACGATATGTTTATATACGTAAGTGTACAAATTTTAAATTTTTCTACGGTACCACAGATCTGACCGTAACCTAATTTATATTTATACCCTACACTAAGAGTGGAAGGGTATATTCAGTTTGGTACGCCGTTTGTAACACCCTGAAGAAAGCATCTCCCGTATGGAAAAGTATATATATTCTTGGTCAGCATGACCTCCTGAGTCAATTTAGCGATGTCTGTCTGTATGTCTGTCTGTATGTCTGTCTGTCTGTCTGTCTGTCTGTCTGTCTGTCTATCTGTCTGTCTGTCTGTCTGTCTGTCCGTCTGTCCTTCTGTCTGTCTGTTGAAATTACAGTAAAAGTAGAAGAGCTAGAGCAATGAAACTTTAGATTTAGATTACTTATATATCTAAGCTGTCTAAACAAGAAAATTGGCATAATCGGTCTAGAACCGGTCTGAGAACCGACCACTTATGTTCAAATACCTCATATAATATTTACATCTACAGATCAATATTACTGTATACGTGCTTAGGTAAACTTTTTTGGTCAAATATATATCTTCATACTCAAATACATAAACATAATGTTTCCCTCGAACCGACTTGTGTTTGCAATTCGGTACACCTACCCATTTGTAAATATGGGTATCAAATGAATGGTAATTCTTCAGCGTTGAAAAGTTTCAGATTTCAAGATTCGTATACCCTGGTGACATATAAACCACTTTGAATGGTAACCACACATATGTGTTGGGTATTTATAGTCGGCTTATACCGACTATAATTTTGATAATACTAACTATCATAATAACACCTACTATAAAATGTCCCTACTTTAAAATTTTCTAATGGATCTAACCTTCCCAAATGTTTTTTTTTTTTACTTTTGAATGGAAACAGCGGGGATAGTTTGAAGAAGAAAAAACTATATATTTCACTTCAACCGGTAATGGAACGTTCAGTCTAAATATCTATATTTACGGTTGGTCACCTAACAAATATGGTCACTCCAAATTACTTATTATTTTTAAAAGCTATAAATTAAAGTTTAATGGCTTTTATAGTTTAATAACATTTCAAAGAAAATAATTACAAAATTTCATATGAAAATGGCTACTTTATGAAACATTTTTATACCCTACACTAAGAGTGAAAGGGTATATTCAGTTTGGTACGCCGTTTGTAACACCCAGAAGGAAGCATCTCCGGTATGGAAAAGTATATATATTCTTGATCAGCATGACCTCCTGAGTCGATTTAACGATGTCCGTCTGTCCGTCCGTCTGTCTGTCTGTCTGTCTGTCTGTCTGTTGAAATCCCAACTACTTTAAAAATTGAAGAGCTAGATAAATGAAACTTATAACTTAGATTACTAATATTCCTACGCTGTATGTGCGAATTGGCGAGATCGGTCCATTGTGACCTATGATCCGACCACTTATGTTCAAATACCTCATATAAAATGTACATATAAAGATCAATTTTTATGTATACGTGCTTAGGTAAACTTTTTTGGTCAAATATATATTGATATCATGCTCAAATACATTATAATAATGTTTTCCGGCAAAAAGACTTGTGGTTCACAAAAAAAAAAATCGAAATTCGGTACACCTACCCATTTGTAAATATGGGTATCAAATGAATGGAAATTCTTCAGCGATTGAATGTTTGTAGTTATTTTCAGGATTCGTATACCCTGGTGACCTATATATCACTTTGAATGGTAACCACACATATATGTAGGGTATTTATAGCCGGCTTAGACCGACTATAATTTTGATAATCCTAACTATCATAATTACACCTATTTTAAATTTCCCATGAGATCTAACCTTCCCAACTGGTTATTGATAACTTGGGAACGAGCCCAAACACCCTCTGAATTTTTGCAGTTTGTTAGCAAAAGGATACTCTTTAACATGTATTTTTTTTTTAAATTAAAAAAATGGGAGTTATTGCGATAATCCTTTTTTAATAATATTATGATTATTATCTACCTATGGTCACCATAATATTATAAATTTTAATATTTCAACATATGCTTTTAAACGATTTTTCAATAAGAGCGCTACAAAAGTTTTTTTAAGGGTTTTTCAACAGGGACGCTACAAAAGTAGAGCGACAGGGACAGCAAACGACGCCATATTTCTTGCCGCTGTTTTGACATTTCTCTTCAGTAAGGTTTGCCATTTCATGATGGAAAGATATCCGAGCCAACAACGAGTCGAAATTATTAAAATTTACTACCGAAATTCGAATTCGTATATCATTCCATCATGAAATGGCAAACCTTACTGTTTGTGCATTTTTTGTGAGTTTTGTTCAAGGACTTATATCTCTGAAACCACTGCAGTAAGGATACTGAAATTTTGCGTTTTTATTAAGTTTAAGTCATAAAACCATCCTACAACATTTCATTAATTTCTGAGATGGTGCTGCCAAACCTCTGGTTGATCTGACGTTGAATCACCTATATAGCAATATATCTATTTCGACATATTTTTTGTTTCGATTTACTTAGCTGTACTTGAGCATTTAGGTGATACTATACCGTATAACCCCATATTTATATTCTTTTCGTATCAACCAACTCTCCTTTTATAATGACCTTATTGCATTAAGACGAGAAGTTGATTGTGCTATAGTGTACATAGTATATGTGAGTATATATGTGAAAGTGTATAAGTGTATGGTGTGTCTTTGTGTGTGTGTGTAAAATAGGCTAAATTGCTAATCAAATTCAACACGAACAAAATTGTGGGTAACGCAGCAAAATTCGTTACCCACCACAAAATTTGAGCATTTGAGCTCGACTCAATGGTTATGGGGCAACTCATGGGAGCTACATGGTAACATGACAAATGTTGGACGATGCCCTTAAGTGGAAACGTGTTGGCACGTCATGCATGTCCAACGACCGAATATACGTAACGGATTTACGTGTAAGTAGCCTGGAGTAGTGTTCCAATAATGCATGCTGGAGAGTGGGAGAGAGAGAGAGAAGTATTAAAAGCAGAGATTTGGCCACAAATGTCACAATACAGACTGTCAAAGGAATAACAAAACTGTTTGAAGTCTTAAAGAGTGGAATAAAAGTGTTGGAGAATAAGTTAAAACTAGATCAAAAGATTTTTAGAGGATTTTAAAAGAGGTTAAAGTAATTTTTTATAGTTCAAGATAACATTTAAATTCTCTGTTGAAATGAGATGCACTATTTAAATAATACATCTTGTTTTGAACATTTATTTAACTGTTAAATAAAAGATAACAATTTACAACAAATTTTGTGAAAGCAATACATTTTATAAAAGCACATATTTTTATTTTTAAGAAACCAAAAATCGAATTTAAGTTTTGTAACACGATGATTTTAATACCACAAAATGTGCGAGATATTTTGGATTTTCAAAATAAAAAGATACATGAATCATTATGATTCAATAGTTCGAGAAAACATTGATATTTCTATCAAATTGTTTATAACAAAGTCTTATACTTCTTTTCAATTTCCAACTCAACATCGAACTGAAATTGAGAATATTGCAAATAAAATTACTATTTCAATTTTTAAAAAATTATTAAAACAGTATAAAATTTATCTATTGAAATTTATTTCAAACATAATTGACAATTTATCATTTTAAAATTGAAGAAATTTAACATATAGTGGAAATTTACCTTTTCAAATAGTTTGAGAAAAAGGAGCTTCTGAACACTATTTCTAACTTAAACTTAAAATATATAAATGAAATGCAACATTTTCTATTTTAAATTGTAAACATTGAGAATGAAACTGCGATTATTTTTATTTGGAGATTCGATGAAATTCGACCTTCCCATTTCTAACATCCTAAGTATACAAATGAGTTTTGCAGGAACAGCCTTTAAAGTTTATTGTAATTATCTTCGGATTGCAGATCAGATTTATTATTTTCTTCTGTACACCATTTTAAACTAAACTTAAGAAAATATAAAAGAAATTCAAATTGAAAGATTTTTGTCACTCCAAAAATTTTATAGGATTTTATTTAAAATCAAAAACAGCTACTTTAATATTAGAAAATTCACAAATTTTCAAATAAATACATGTTTAGTTTTCTAAGTTAAATATATTGTAAAGTTTTTTAAAAATAAATATTTTTTTGATTATAACTTTGATCTGTACAAACATTTTACACACACAGAAAAATCTTCTATTGGCATAGGGTTAATTTAATACACGTTTCATAATTACAACCGAAATAGATGTGTTGTAATGTCATGTTATTAAAATTAACATACAATTTGTTACTCTAACCGAAATGTTAGTCCGCGCAACTGCACATTCGATTGTCGTAACCTCATAATTGCATTTTTAATTCTGCCAAAATTTGCATTAAAATATTCTTAAAATAAAATTTTAGTTAGAAGTTTCGGCATGCTTGCTGATTTGGAGGTTTAAACAAACTCATGCTTGCTGACTAGGAGGTTGGCACTACCTCATGCTTGCTGTCTAGGAGGTTAGCACAACCTCGTTCTTGTTTACTATGAGGTACAACCTCCTAGTCAGCAAGTTGCCGCAATCGAATAATTCGGTGGGGAAATTTAGTTGGTTGTCGCAACAAATCAGTTTTCTCTGTGCAGGAAATAATTTCAGATATACTTAGGGCCAGTCTTTCAGTTCTAGTTGAACTTTGTTTGTAGTTTAAACTTTGTTTAAAGAGAGAATCTTATTTTTCCCGTGAACTGCATTTGGCGTTTAAGCCTGGTTTAAACGACCGATGTTGAATGGTTAGACTTCATTTAGACTTTTAAGAGACAATAGAGGAAATTATCTCACAACACTTTTGTTATTTTCTGTTTTTGCGTCGGATCAAAATTTGATCTTTATTTTTAGATTTTTGCATTACGTCCACTAAGTTGTTTAATATATTGCTAATATTTAAAATAATAATCATTACATTTTTCTAAAACATTTATTTAATTTATTTGTTTTTTTATTTTTTAAATGACACATATATCAGAAGTAAAAAAAAAAATACAAATTTTTTTTCATTAATCAGTGGTGCCAAATGTAATGACTTGACCTATTCTTTTATGAGCTGAAAAAATGTATGTCATAGAACTCGCGATTCTGGACAACGTTTGTTCCAACGACTTTGATCATAGGTGTTACTTACTTGAACCAGATCAAAAATTCCTCGTTGCTTTCTTGCGGAACCAGTGAGCATTTAAGGGTTAAACGAAGATTTAACTACGTTTAAAGTATAACTGAAAAAAATTGGCACTTAATCTTTAACTCCATGTTATGAAATGAAATGTTCAAATTGAGATTTTCTATTCTAAACTGGGAAAAATTAAAAATAAATAAATAGTTAAGTGTTTCAATTCCATATATTCCTTAAACGAAGATGGTGAAAATGGCCCTTAATGAGTAAGTTCAATTTTTCAAAACTGTTTTTTTCTGTCTTAATTTGAAATAGAAAAATTTAGTTTCTTTCGCAATTTTATATATTTTAAATTTTTACCAATTTCTTAGTTTTAACAATTTTTTTACAAAAACTCTTAATTTCAATAGAAAATATAAAACTCTTAATTTTAATTGTGTTATTTTTTTCTACGAAATCGGAACTATTATTATAAAAATTGTGTGGAATCGTAATCAAAATCCATATATTTTTATTATGCTGTAACCGGAATCAAAACCAGATCAGGACCCAATATTCCAAAGGGTTTTAGTCCCTAAATTAATTTTACCATTTTCTTTAAAAAAAAAAACTCTTAATTTCAATTGGATATGGTGTATTATATTTCTATTTATTTTGGTTAAACTCTCATTTAATTGGCGTTAAATCTCAAATTCAAGTACTAGAATATAGAACCAACACAGAGTAATACACATATATCTCAATTATTTTTAAACGTTAAAACAACCAAACGAAACTCTTTTATTACAGCATGCAACTTTTAACATAAGTTCGCCACTTGATTGTGAGAATTCCACAACACTCAACACTTTTTCCAACACATTACGGCGGGCGCCCACTTATTTGACACCCCTGCCATGTTTGACAATTTCATCCTTTTTGTGAACCCTTTATATAATATGTACAAATCTATCCACTGTCCTTGTATCGTTTACTTTGGCTCCTACTCCTATCATCATCATCATCGTCATCATCATCATCATCATCGTTGTCATTATCCACATGCATGCACAACATTCTCCATCCAAGTCATGATGTTTGCCGAAGGTTTTAATTAAAATCAGATTTAACATTGAACCGTGGAAATTTAATTGAAGCTGAGATGTTGCAGCAGCAGTAACAGCACTAGAAGCGGCAGCAATATACTTGAGCGCTTCCTTCGAGTTGTTCATGGTTGTAGTTGTTGCTGTTGTTTTTGTTTTTGTTGCAACACTGTTGCTCACACATACACAGTAATACGTGGTGCACTTCAGTGCAATGCTGCCAAGTACAGCAACACCGCAGCAATATTGCCAGTGTTGCCAACACACACACACACACACAGACCAATATTGCAGCAATGAACGCAAAATTCCTTGAATATGTCGCCATTGAGAGGCGTTCTTCGACAAGGACGACGTTTAAATTGGGGTTTGAACTGTAGTTGAGCTGCCTCAAAACGCATATAAAGAACGTGGTTTAGTTGTTGGTGGTTGTGAGCGTGGTACATGTTAACAAAGGTAACATTTTAAGCAGCAATTGTTGAAGTATGTGGAGTTTGGAAAATTAGGTGTGTTGTTGTGAAGAGATTGACACAAGTAATTAAAAAATAAGTTATTTTTATTATATTCTATCAGAAATGTTATTAAAATGCTGCTTAAAAGTTGCTTAAAAGTTGCATAAAAGTTGCATAAATGTTGCATAAACGTTGTATAAATGTTGCATAAATGTTGTATAAATGTTGCAGAAACGTTGTATAAATGTTGCGTAAATGATGCATAAATAATGCATAAATGATGCATAAATGTTTCATAAATAATGCATAAATGGTTTATACATGTTGCATGAATGTGACGTAATTGTTGCATAAAAGTGGCATAAATGTTGCATACATTTTTTATAAAATTTAATAAATGATACATAATCTATGTATTATTGTAGAATATATCTTTGATAAATGTTGCATAAATGTCAAATAAATGTACCACAACTGTTACATAAATATTGCATAACTGTTGCATATTTTTTCCATACATTTTCCAAAAACGTTGCTTTATATTTTTCCATTATAAAACTAAATTTTTATGACCAAAATAATTTGATAAGAATTAGACTACCCAAGACGGTTTTTTCATGGACATCCCATACTTAAATTCTTTATAATTTTGACTGCATACTCATGTTTTTTTTCCTATTGCGTAACGAGAGAAAATTGCAATCGTAATTTGAAGCCGTTCTCAGTCACTAATTAGAATTCAAAAAAATATAGCACAGTTTAAAAATTGTTTTAGAAAAAACCTTAATTGAAAATGTTCTTTTAATTGTCGAGAATAATTTAAATATGCTAAGGGCCGTAGCCGCGGTAGCTCATTGGACTGCGAGCCGAAAGGTCTCCGGTTCAAACCTGGACTGGGGCTAACAACATCTTTTCATAGAAACATTTTTCCTATACCGCGTTACCTCTCGTCAGTAAATGGCAAACCCACGAGAGTAAAACCATTGCCTATGAAAAAGCTCTCACCCGCCGTTCGGATTCGTCAATAAACTGTAGGTCCCACATGGTCCCAAATGGTGAGAGAGCTCGGCCGAAGTTCTATACAGGACTGTAGTGCCAAACTATTATTATTATTAAGGGCCGTTTTCACAATGTCCAGTTAAGTGTTTCAATTCCATATATTCTATTGGTAACTCTGAGTTAAAGTGGCAGTTAGTGCTTAACCGAAGATGGTGAAAACGGCCCTTACTCGGAAAATTAAGATTTTGTTCAACAAATTTTTATATATTTTTTGGCATTTATGATATAATGATAGCCAAGAAAATTATTTAAGATTATCCAAATCACAGTCCAAAACTAACTATAAAAATTACTAACTTTTTTCTTAGTCATCATCTTTTTAAAATCTCTCTTGGCAATTTAATTTTAGTACTTGGTTCCTAAAATCAATTTTTTGCTCGCTCAAGAGCACGCAAAAAAAGCTCAAATCTCGCTCTCGAAACAACCCAGACAGCTAAATGATCGCATTGTGCCCGCACTGTGAGCGCACGCCTTATAAAAAAGTCGAACGCGGGCGCGCACAGGGTAGCAATCGTGTGTCCGCAATTGAGACTCAATACGCACGAACTAGTGCGAGGCATTTGTGAGTCGCATTTGATCATCTATATAGTCGCACGAGTGCGTACAAAATTTTAAAAATCAGTAGCATGAGACGCATATGCGCCTCAATATAGTCGCACGAGTGCGAGTAAAATATGTGAGGCGCATATGAGTCCCATATAGCTCGCACGAATGCTAAAAAAATAGTATGCGCCGCATTTGAGACTCAATATAGTCGCACGAGTGCGAGAAAATTTTGTGAGGCGCATATGAGCCTCATGTGGCTCGCACGAATGCTGGAAAAAAAAATAGTATGCCGCATTTGTGACACAAATACTCATATAGCTCCCACAAGTGCGGCCACAACAAATTAAAAAAAAAATTACATCAATTTAAAACAACTTTTGTTTTATGCATACAGAAAGGGGTTGTACTTCAACTCAGAAGATACTTTCAGGGTGTCTATTGCCTCACACGCATTACCAAAATTAGCTCCATTAAAACATCTTCACTATGAGCAGGCGAATACTACAGTTCCATTGTCGGTTAGCAAACATTTTCGAATACGAATCAAGTTTGTTTTATTTTAGCGTAAATCAAAATTATAATAAAAATCACAATATTTTTAAAAATAATTGTTGAAAAAATTAAGGAAAACTTTAAAAAATCTTAGTTTTTATTAGTCGCACGGATGCGAGTTTTGTGATTTTTATGTGCTCGCATTATGCTCGCACTTCACATTCTGAGTTTTATTATATCTGAGTGCTCGAACTATGATCTCATTACACAATCACATAGTACGCCCGCACGTATGCGACCTATGTGATTTTTCTGTGCTCGTACATTGCTCTCATATAGCACTCATGTCGTGTGCCCGCACGTTGTGTTCTCATTTTTATCGCATATAGCACGCTCGACGTGAGCTCTCACGACATGATTGTTTTGTGCGACGCACGTTTGCTATCTGGGAACAAACGAGTGTAAAACTGTAAATAAACTGCGCATCGCAGACAACAGCGATCTCGCTTTGACCTTCGAGCGCTTTTGTGTTTCTCCGAACTCAATTATTCTTCAGCCGCAAGCAAACACAATGCCGCGGTCTGTCGAGTTTCGAGCTGCTACGCAAGCGCGCTAATCCGAGCACCACAGAATTTCTAGCGCTCGGTTGGCTCGCTATTTTTGTAAATTGGGTTTAAATGCATAGCTTATATTCTTTATTTTGTAAAACATTTAATCAAATTGAATATTAAACATGAATAAACGTAAATAACAACAAAATAACTGTTGCAAATGTAATAATTTGAAAGTGAGCAACTCCGAGCCACTCGAAATGTAGGAGTGCTGTACTTTTCGAGCGCTCCATTTAACAGAAGCTCGCTGCATACTCAGCTCACTTGGACGATTAAAGTTCTGATATCTCGTGTTTCTTACGTAACAACAGCGAGCTAAAGACTGTTGCGCGGCACGAACACATGAACCCTGAAATATTGTTTATGTCACAAATAGATACAAGCGCGCTCCGTTTTCGAGCGCTCAAATTCCGAAACCTGCCAAATACTCAGTTGTTTTCTATTACGTAGCCTTTTTGAGAAACAAATAAGGTAGAAACTGCTATTTTCGGTATTTTATATGTAAGATTTACAAACATTTTTTACTTTTATAATTTCGACGGACTGAATTGAAAGGGCATTTTATAAAAAATATAAAAAAATCTTCAGTTTAAACTATCTATTGTATAATTGCAAATCATTTTCTTATTTATCATAAGATACGAAATGCTAAAAAATCATACAAAAATAGTCTAAAAAAATTAATAAGTTTAGATTTTAGAATAAAATAATTTAAACATCTACGGAATATTAGAATTTATTGGTATATATTGTAATTAGTCTTGACAATTACAAGTTAAATTGCGTTTATAATTTGTTTATAGCTGTGTAGGGAACTATATATTTTTATTCTAAAAAGTGGCTCAAAAAGGCACAATATTCCGATATCAATTTTATTAAAACGGAACGTAATAGAAAAAAATAGAGTATACAGTCAAAATCAGCAACCGAGAATTATATAGAATTGATATATGGGAACTTCAAGAAAAAAAAGTTTCGCGTTTTGTGTTATAAGGCATACTTGATTTATGGAGAGTACAAAAAAACATTTTTTTATCATAAAGCTGTCTAATATAGTTCAACAATAATAATTTTGCACAGATATTACAAAAAAAATAACTTCTCTAAGAAATTAGAAAAGATCTACTCCGTACTAAGAATATAATTTAAATTGTGTAGTTTCACTTTTCGTGACTCTGAAAACATTTTCGCACAAAAAATGACCAACTAATCCAAACACAAATATTTACAATACATCACAAAATGCTTTCTGCAGAGCTTTACCAAAAAAAAAATACAAAGTTGCCTCAACCTTAGAACCTCTTCTTGCACACACCACCCATGGCAACACGAACATAATTTCAAAATTAAACAAAACTTTTCAATTTTGTCTAAAAATTTATTCAAGCATTAACCATTTTAGTACAAGTTAGCAAAAAGTTTGTCCGTTTAACCTATGCGAATGGCGGGCCAGTGACAGAGCTGGAGGCAACACTTGTACGACGTAAGGATGTGCTCTTGGACAGGGATGAGTACGACTTTTGAGTGACATTTTGTACGTTGTTGCAGCAGCATCTTTTACGGAAAACTGTTTTAATGATGTTTTTGTGCAAATTTTCACAGTGCGAGGAGTTTTAAACGCAATTAATAGAATTTAACGCTAAGGTGACTAAAAGCATAGATGTCGCTGATGTTTTTTTCTTTTTATTGTGGAATTTTAAGCAGCAAACTTTTTTAATTGTTGTTATGCTAAAGTTTTTGCTGTCAGAGGTGTATTTTTTTGCAGTTAGACAGCTATTTATGCAAAGAAGAAATGCAAAAATAACAACAAATAATTTAATGTCTACTGAATGCTGCTTGTTTGGTCAACCACCTGCTCAAGTGTGCGCACTTCCGGTTAATTCGAGGGTGGCACATTTGAGAGGAGACAACGGTAAAGACGGACAGATGGATAGACTGCTCTGTCGTCGCAACCAAATTGACCGGAAATCATAAATTAGTGGTCGGTATCGATTTGACTGCATGTTTAATTGAATACGAAGAGGTGCCGACAAACAAATAGACAGCCATACAACCGAACGAACGGATGGATGGACTAAAACACGTATAGACACAAATATAATATGTGCACACACACACACACACACACCCACGCTCACTTGCACGCATTGCGATTGCAAAACAGTTTCCCGATGCAACTGAGCCGGATCGCATCGCCATCAAGACGCTCAGATCCATGCGAGACGGCACACAAACGGCACAGATAAGCCTGCCAGCAGAGGCAGCGAACGCGCTATTAAAAGCTGGACGAGTACGCATTGGCTGGGTAAGATGTCGCCTACGGGAGTGCTTCAACCCGACCCGATGCTACAGGTGCCTTGAATTCGGACACATATCGAGGCAATGTCAGAATAAAGAAGACCGACAAGACCTATGTTTCAGATGCGGCAACAAGGGACACAAAGCAAAAACATGCGAAGCCAAACCAAAATGCGCCATCTGTGAACCAGGATGTAGCGGTGGCAACGAGCACCCCACAGGCAGCTACAGATGCCTAGCGTACAAGGCGGCGTACCGCTCGAGAGCCAAGCGGAATGATTAGATGCCTACAAATAAATCTGAACCACTGCGAGGCAGCGCAGGCCATACTGTCAAAAACAGTTGCAGAACATAAAATAGATGTGGCCCTCATATGTGAGCCATATAAAATCCCAAACGGAAGCGCGAAATGGGCGGAAGACAAGACCGAAAAAGCGTCAATTTGGACTTGTGGCAAAACAGCCTTCGAACGCAGAAACAACAAACAACACGATCGCTTCGTACACGCTAAGGTGAAAGGAATTCACTTCTACAGCTGCTATGCTGCGCCAAGTATGAGCACAAATGACTTCGAGGACATGCTGGACCGGCTAGTTATCGATGCCAGAGGAAAGTCACCAGCCATAATTGCAGGCGACTTCAACGCATGGGCAGCAGAATGGGGCAGTGTCCGAACCAACCGGAGAGGAACAATCCTCCTGGAAGCCTTCGCATCACTGGACCTAGTACTGCTGAACCATGGCAACACCCTTACCTTCTGCAACGGGAGAGGTGGATCGATTGTTGACCTAACATTCGCCAGCAGGACTCTCTCGAAATGCATACAATGGAAGGTCATGGATGCGTATACAAACAGCGACCACCAAGCGATTGCAATCCTACCAAAACACCCCGACGGCCCAACTCGGCGCAACCCTAAAAGGAAAGTGCAACAGAATGGCTGGAACATCAAGAAGCTAGACGCCGACGTGCTAGAATACATGATTGAACACATGACAGGAACGGAAGGAAATGCCGAACTGCAAACGGAACACACTATGCGATACCTTGCAAATGCCTGCGACGCATCCATGTCGCGAAAAACGAAAAAGAATGGTCGGACCCCAATCTACTGGTGGAACGATGGCATTGCCAAAATCCGTGCAGAATGCCACAAGCTACGAAGGAGACAACAACGCTCGAGAGGAAGAGCTGGACATGCACAACTCCAAGCCAACTTCAAGGAGAAGAGGAAACAGCTGCGAAAAGCCATTGCTAAAAGCAAAAGCGACTCCTTTATCTCTCTTAGAGAAGAGGTGCAGAGCAACCCGTGGGGTAGCGCGTACAAAATTGTGCTAAAAAAGCTTAACGGGAAAGCAGGGAATGCACCAATGTGCCCGGAAATTATGGGCAAAATTGTGGAAGGCCTCTTCCCGCAACACGAACCCTTCAGCATCCCAAGAAGCCTTAGCTGCGAAATTGGAATGATACCTCCAGTGACCACCACTGAGGTGCTAGATGCAGCCAATCGGCTCAAAATCAACAAAACTCCCGGCTTAGATGGTATTCCGAACTGTGTCCTGAAAAGGGCGCTGCAGAAGAAACCAGAAATCTTCCGCCGACTGTATACGACTTGCCTAGAGGAAGGAACCTTCCCACAACGTTGGAAACGCCAGCGACTGGTTCTCATACCAAAAGGCGACAAACCTCCAGAGGAACCGTCCTCACACCGGCCACTCTGTATGCTCGACACAGCTGGGAAAGTTCTCGAGCGAATAATATGCACCCGCCTCGAATGCCTCACAGAGGGACCGACAGGCCTATCTGAATGGCAGTTCGGCTTCAGAACGAAGCGCAGCACCGTTGATGCTATCGCCAGAGTGTGTGAAATCGCCAGCAAAGCCATTGCCGGCGAAAGATGGCTGGGGGGCGACAAACAATATTGCGCAGTGGTGACCTTAGACATCAAAAACGCGTTCAACTCTGCTAACTGGAGCTACACCCTAATGGCACTAAGCAATATGGGAGCTCCAGATTACTTGCTAAGGATAATATCCCAATATTTCCAGCAAAGGACACTCTCATACGACACAGACGCAGGCCCCAAACAGTACAAGGTAACCGGTGGAGTGCCACAAGGCTCAGTCCTTGGCCCGGTCCTGTGGAACACCATGTACGATGGAGTCTTCAAAATCGAGAAGCCAGCAGGGGTACACATCGTCGGATACGCGGATGATGTTGCGATAGTTGTAGTCGCCAAAATGCTCAGCGATGTAGCCCAAAACTGCAATGCTACGAGCATCAAGTCTTGGCTACGAACCGCAGGCCTACAACTGGCAGAACACAAGACCGAAGCCGTACTCATCAGCAGTCGCAAAAAGGTGGAACGCTTCGAAATACGGGTCGGAGGACACACTATCCAATCCTCGCCGCAACTGAAATACCTGGGAGCCCAGCTCGACCACAGGCTGAACTTCAGAGAACATCTGGCACAGAGTGGAAGCAAGGCCGCCCGAGTTGGAGCCGCCCTAGCAAGGTTGATGCCCAACATCGGAGGCCCCAAACAGCTTATCCGGAAACTGCTGGCCAGCGTAAACACGTCGACGATCATGTACGCAGCGCCAATATGGGCCCCGGCAACAAAATGCCAATCGTACATGAAGGGAGTCAAATCAGCGTACAGGCTGACATCACTGCGAGTCTGCTGTGGATTCAGAACAATATCGGAGGATGCAGCAAACATAATTGCTAGTAGAACCCCGATTGATATTCTGGCGAACATGGCTGCAGACGCCCGCAACATCCGTAAAACACACGGCATAGTCTCTCCTGCAATAATGCAGGCGATAGAAGGCAGAGCGATGGCAGAATGGCAACGGTCGTGGAATGCCACGCCAAAAGGCCGATGGACACATAGGCTAATCCCCGATGTGAGAACCTGGGTAGAAAGGAAACACGGCGACACCAGCTACCACCTAACGCAGTTCTTCTCCGGCCACGGATGCTTCAGAGAGTACCTCCACAAGTACCAACACGCAGACGACCCCTACTGCATATTCTGCGTAGGGAAAGTGGAGAATGCAGAGCATGTGCTCATGGATTGCGTGAGATTCGGCAGCGACCGACTCCAGATAGAGGAGCTCACAAGCGGAGTACTGTCTCCAGAAGGAGTAATCGCGTACATGCTTACCTCCTTAAATGCGTGGGAAGCCGCGGGCAGCATAATAACCCAAATTATGCAACGAGTCCGACATGACGAACAAACGCATCAAAGCCAACAGAGGCGATAGACGAAACAACAAGAACGAAGTCAGATGAATATCTGACTCTATCCTGCCCTGCGAAGTAATGCCTTAACTGGCGGTTCCGCAGGGAAACACAGGAAGCGAGTGGGAGGGGTGCTTAGTACGTAGGCGCTATGGAAGCGAATCGTGCATGCGTAATATTTTTAATACGTATCTTTGGAAGATTACACCTCTCGGCTACCATGCCAAAAAAAAAAAAAAAAAAAAAACTTGCACGCATGTCCTTTGTGTCTATGAATTCCCTTAATTTATGTTATTCAGCTGCATTTCAATTGTAATCAAACTTAGTGTCGAATAGCGTTGGTACACGAGCATACCCAACAGGAATTTTAATTCGATAATGACAAAAATATCAATTACAAATTAAACATATTAAAGATTTCTATTTCTATTCTACTCGCGGTTAGTATAGTCACATTTGTCAGACATTCTTTCAATTTTTATTCTGTCAATTTTGTATTGTATCAATTTTTATAGTCTCTCAATTTCTTTTTCTGTATTATATATACGCAAAATGACGTATTATTGTTATCTTTAATAATCCACATTTCTCGTTACATAAATGACATTTTATTAAATACATTTCACACTTTAATTCATTGATATGTCAAAGACATTCTGAAAATCTATCATTGATGACTTGTCAACAAACAAATCACAAATGAATCTTTCGAGGTAATGTCTTACGAATGTCAACAACGTTTTTAATCTATATCACAGTTTCTTGGGCGACATTTTTTATGTTTAATTGGTAATAATTTGGTCAAATCATTCCGAATTTAATGTGGTTCCTTTAAAAATATTAGCTAAAGTATTGACAATAGAATACAAAATAAATTAGTTCGAAAACATAAGGCTGTAAAATTTTATAGCCCTTAATATGTAGAAAAACATGAGAATTATCATTTGTATTACTTAATTACATACAAACTTTGGGCAATTTATAAAAAAAAACTGAATATGAGGTTTTGATTGGAATTTTAAAGTCTATCAAGAAATCCAGTAAGAAAAGTTAGGTCACATGGGAGATTTTGAAGTAGTGATGAAATTATGAATTTCATTGTTCTAGCTCATGTTTATTTTAAGTAGTAGTGATTTTAGCAGACAGACGAACATCATTAAATCGACTCAGGAGGTCATGCTGATCAAGAATATATAAACAATTTCATACCAGATATGCTTCATTCTGGGTGTGATTTGTTTTTGTTAGTGTAAACTGCCATACCTTCCTACACACTGCCATTAATCTCTGTGAAATATTCCTTTAAAATGAAAGATATACTCAGAAGAAAATGGCAAATTAAGTTATTAATGGTACGACCATTGATGTCATGGTTCATATATTAATCTTTTTATTTTCATATCGTTTTAAATGTTATCTAAAGAAAATTATAGTATTTGAAAAATTCAGTATCATTACTTTAATAATTTCAATATTATTGAATATAATAATTTCAATATTATTGAATATAATTAAATCAATAGTATACTTACTATTGATTTAATGTTTTTTATCCTATTATAACAAACATCTCACTGTATTGTAAATAAAAACTTTAACACGAATAGGAACATGTTCGCTTTGTGTGTCATTCTGCGAGTTTACACAAAATGGTCGCATGCATTTTTTGTGATAATCCACATTATTAAATGCATTCTTGGTAAGGACTTTATTATAGAAAATAAATAATACATCAAACTTTTTTTATGGCAACGGGCTCAAAAATAAATTCAGACTGAAGTAGTGCAATCAATTATTTGAAATTGAAGCGAACATTAAATGTCTTATAACCTTTTGCAACGAAAGGTGTTTTTTTATGTGTGTGATTTTTTTAAATTGAATTTCAATTTCGACATTTTAATAAAATAAATAAAATAACTAAAATCCATTTGTGTTTTAAAATAAAATTAAAATTCGTATCAATGTTTATTTTTAGGTTTAGCTTATTGTAATTAATAGAGTACATTATAACATTTATGGTAAAGGGTTTTTCAATAAGAGTGCTACAAACATTTTTTTTAAGGGTTTTTCAACAGGGACGCTACAAAAGTAGAGCGACAAGGACAGCAAACGACACCATATTTCTTGCCGCTCTTTTAACATTTCTCTTCAGTAAGGTTTGCCATTTCATGATGGCAAGATATACGAGCCAACAACGAGTCGAAATTGTTAAATCCGAAATTCGAATTCGTATATCTTTCCATCATGAAATGGCAAACCTTACTGAAGAGAAATGTCAAAAGAGCGGCAAGAAATATGGCATTGTTTGCTGTTCCTGTCGCTCTACTTTTGTAGCGTCCCTGTTGAAAAACCCTTTACAACAACATATTATTTTAACAGTTTGAGTATTATTGAACTATTGGTAGACATTCTATTAACTAATTTTAAAGTATAAATAACTGTTTTTTAATTGAAATACTATTCATTTACCATCATTTTTTTCAAAATTTCACAAAAATTGAAAAATTTGTTTAAATTTAAAATTTAATTGGGCAATGCACTGCAGTGTGGTTTTTCCGACTAGGTAGTTATGAGACACCCAAACGCACATGTATACACACACACTGATATCCATTCGGCATCTACATACAGTGATGTCCAAAATAATAAAAGTGCGATTTCGTTAAATCCATATGTAAATCAAAATGACTTTTTTATTGATTTAATTTTAATAATATATACTACATTTACTATTTAATCTATGTTTTTTTAAAACAGATATAAATTTGTACATGAATTTCGTGTTTTGTACTTTAAATAAATTGAAATATTTACCAGCTCCTTTTTTTCTGGACACATAAATAAGAGTGTTATGTTATAGTACCTACAACATATTGAATTTTATCAAATTAAGTTACTTTTTATATGCACACAGAAAAAAATCATGGTAAATTGATAGTATTTCAATAGAAAAACAATAATTTATACCATTAAAATTGGTCAATAGGATGCGTCCCATTAATTCAGTAATATTGAAACTGTGAATACAATGTGTGGCTGTACCATAAATTTTATAATGTGATATTTTAATTACAATAAGAAAGACCTATACAAATTTAATGATACGTATTATTAATTATACGGTAAAGTCGAAACCATTAAACCATTAAAACAACAGTATTTATACTATTTAAAATAATAATATTGAAATATTAAAATTTATGGTAGTGAATTTTTCAAATACTATTGAATTCATTAGAAAACTTTTGATTTAAAAAGAAAAAACTATTAATACATGAACCATAAGATCAATGGTCATACCATAAAGTACTTAATGGTGCATTTTGTTCTGAGTGTGGTGTGTTAATCATATATTTACCATAAGCTGTTAATAATTCTATGCATAACATTTATTCTTAAGAAGCATCTCAAATCTGTTTGGCTTTGAGTCACGTTGAGAAACGACACGTTATTCTAGATATTCCGTACCATGACTTCTAAATTTCTTTCGATAATAGGTTCATGTTTGCAGTTTTCACTTGAGACTATATTTTTCTAATTTTCCCCATATTTTTTTTTCTTTAGGAAACATGTCAGAAAATTGCGTGGGTCATAAAAAAACGGAAACCATATTATGTTCAAACCGCCTAATAACCGCGTCGCCCTTATGTTTAGGATCTTTGACCTGGTGGAACATATATTTTCCATATATTCCGCAACATTAAGTAACATTATCGTTTTTAGCTTTTATAGAAACAATGCATTCTTCATCTAACCATTCAATAAATCAATTTTGATTAAAATATGGATTTAAAGATGTCGCAATTTCATTATTTTGTCCACCGCTGTATGTCATGTAACTTCGGACTGGCTCAGTGCGTTCGTTCGTTTGTCTGTTTATTTCTGTTGCTGCCGTATTAATTTCCGGCCAAGTAACAGTGGACATGCATAATTATTTAATGAAGCAATTCAATAAATTGTTTAACTAACTTACATATCCTTCTTAGACTGAGATATCTGCCCTTTAAGCTTATATTATTAAAGTATATTTTTATTGCAACCTTACTTTTTATAACACTTCAAAGTTTATTCGCATTTTACATATTTAATAAGGTAAAACACAGTAATCCTTTAGATATTGTGGGTTTCGATTTCATAACCGAACCTCTGCCTGTTATTCATAATTACGATGTTTTCCTCTATATTCTAAATTAATGATATTGACGAGAAAATGAAACGGCCTAAGTGCCTGATCAGATCTATTTTGAATGTCTTCCTCATATCAGGACAACTCTTCAGAATCTAATACACAGAATAAAATAATTGACGTAAATATATCAACCGACATTAATTGCATTGATTAATAAATCCAGCAATGAAATTCAATAATTTAATGAAAACATTTGCTATTCTTCGTTAATTCAGCAATTATGTTTGCTAATATGAATATTTTCTAATATGTAATTTAGTAAATTTTTAGCAAATATAATTGTTGAAACTGCGCCGACTAACTAATTTGCTGCATTGACGTACAGAATTTCTGAATTAACGAAGAATAGCAAATGAATTTCATTGCTGGATTTATTAATGAATGCAATTAATATCTTTACGTCGATTATTTTTTTTTCTGTGTCGGTTCAATCAATGGAAATTGATGAAAAGAGTCCAAGACTTACTGGTTTTTTAAAATGGAATAATTAATTTGAGAAAATATGCCAGCGCTGGTTGTTATTGAAAATACGATCTTTAAATTAAAAATGTCTTTTAAAAATTATATTTACACATTATCGAAATTCAGTGTGTAGTTAAATTACTACAGAAATAATGAACATTTTATCAAATGTTAATGTGACTGTCTCGCATTACATCCAACCACCTACCAATTAGTGTCCATTTATACCGAAATCGTGCATTTTTGCAAAACATTGTCATTGAATACAGTGTTGCAGTTTTGTGATTGCAGTTATTGCCCTCGCCATGACAGCAAATTGGCTGCAAATCCGCTGACATGGCGCGCAGCAGTTGCGTTGCATGTAGCGCTTCAGAGGGGCTAATATGCGAGACGTCCTTGTTGCATGCAATATGAGCCAGCTATGAGCCAGATGTGTGCGTGTGTGTAACCAGAAGATAATAGCCACATATAATAGTGTGTCTGGTGTCTGTTGTTGGGACCTTTTGTTGTTACTAAATTTGCATCTACAATAGTAGCAACTACATAAAATACAACAAAAATACAACACAGCATTATTAACAGCAACAAGAGCAACTAAACACCAAGGCAACGACACCAACAACAACAGCAATATTATTCTAAGTTCATCGGCATCAACAACAACAGCAATATTGTTGGCAACAATGACAGTAGCAACAAAACCATTTTGTTGTCAGCATCGCCTGCTTTTAACAATACAGACGACGCCTACTTTAAACGATTTTAGTTCGCATGTTCCTCATGGTTGCCATTGGTAACTGCAATCAACTCAAACGCTGGAAATTGCCGGAAATAGCATGACACATGGAAACCGCCCACAGACAAAGTGCACAAAATCGTTTTTAATGCTAAAGTGCAAACAGATATGTGAAACTGTTTTGTTTTTCATATTATGTAAATAAAATAAATTTAAGAAACCATATATTTTTTAGACAACATTTAAGTGATATACACATTTTGGATCACACATTTATATTAAAGTGGATAATGTTATCATTTCGAAATAAATCCAGTAAACCACGAATCATATCCTTCAGGTTACACGACAACCTGGTTTAGTTTATATTTAAAATCTAAATTTAATTATTCACTAAAAATTCAATTTTTAACTAAAAATTCTATTTTTCACTAAAATTCAATTTTTCACTAAAAAATAAATTTTTTCACTAAAATTCAATTTTCACTAAAAATTCAAATTTTCACGAAAAAGTCATTATTTTGCAATACATTAAATTTTTCACTAAAACTTCAATTTTTCACTTAAAATTCAATTTTTCACTAAAAATTCAATTTTTCACTAAAAAATAAAATTTTTCATTAAAAATTAAATTTTTCACTAAAAATTAAATTTTTCACTCAAAATTAAATTTTTCACTCAAACTTCAATTTTTCACTAAAAATTCAATTTTTCACTAAAAAAATTCAATTTTTCACTAAAAATGCAATTTTTCACTAAGTATTCAATTTTTCACTAAAAATTCAATTTTTCACTAAAAATTCAATTATTCACTAAAAATTCAAATTTTCACTAAAAATTCAATTATTCTCTAAAAAATTCAAATTTTCACTAAAAATTCAAATTTTCACTAAAAATTCAATTTTTCACTAAAAATTCAATTTTTCACTAAAAATTCAAATTTTCACTAAAAATTCAATTTTTCACTAAAAATTCAATTTTTCACTAAAAATTCAATTTTTCACTAAAAATTCAATTTTTCACTAAAAATTCAATTTTTCACTAAAAATTCAATTTTTCACTAAAAATTCAATTTTTCACTAAAAATTCAATTTTTCACCAAAAATTCAATTTTTCACCAAAAATTCAATTTTTCACTAAAAATTCAATTTTTCACTAAAAATTCAATTTTTCACTAAAAATTCAATTTTTCTCTAAAAATTCAATTTTTCACTAAAAATTAAAATTTTCAATAAAATTTCAATTTTTCACTAAAAATTCAATTTTTCACTAAAAATTCAAATTTTCACTAAAAATTCAATTTTGCACTAAAAATTCAATTTTTCACTAAAAATTCAATTTTTCACTAAAAATTAAATTTTTCACTAAAAATTCAATTTTTCACTAAAAATTCAATTCTTCACAATATATTCAATTTTTCACTAAAAATTCAATTTATCACTAAAAATTCAATTTTTCACTAAAAATTCAATTTTTCACTAAAAATTCAATTTTTCACTAAAAATTCAATTTTTCACTAAAAATTCAATTTTTCACTAAAAATTCAATTTTTCACTAAAAATTCAATTTTTCACTAAAAATTCAATTTTTCACTAAAAATTCAAATTTTCACTAAAAATTCAATTTTGCACTAAAAATTCAAATTTTCACTAAAAATTCAATTTTTCACTAAAAATTCAATTTTTCACTAAAAATTCAATTTTTCACTAAAAATTCAATTTTTCACTAAAAATTCAATTTTTCACTAAAAATTAAATTTTTCACTAAAAATTAAATTTTTCACTAAAAATTCAATTTTTCACTAAAAATACAATTTTTCACTAAAAATTCAATTTTTACTAAAAATTCAATTTTTCACTAAAAATTCAATTTTTCAATAAAAATTCAATTTTTCACTAAAAATTCAAATTTTCACTAAAAATACAAATTTTCACTAAAAATACAAATTTTCACTAAAAATACAAATTTTCACTAAAAAATTCAATTTTTCACTAAAATTTCAATTTTTCACTAAAAATTCAATTTTTCACTAAAAATTCAATTTTTCACTAAAAATTCAATTTTTCACTAAAAATTCAATTTTTCACTAAAAATTCAATTTTTCACTAAAAATTCAATTTTTCACTAAAAATTCAATTTTTCACTAAAAATTCAATTTTTCACTAAAAATTCAATTTTTCACTAAAAATTCAATTTTTCACTAAAAATTCAATTTTTACTAAAAATTCAATTTTTCAATAAAATTTCAATTTTTCACTAAAAATTCAATTTTTCACTAAAAATTCAATTTTTCACTAAAAATTCAATTTTTCACTAAAAATTCAATTTTTCACTAAAAATTCAATTTTTCACTAAAAATTCAATTTTTCACTAAAAATTCAATTTTTCACTAAAAATTCAATTTTTCACTAAAAATTCAATTTTTCACTAAAAATTCAATTTTTCACTAAAAATTCAATTTTTCACTAAAAATTCAATTTTTCACTAAAAATTCAATTTTTCACCAAAAATTCAATTTTTCACTAAAAATTCAATTTTTCACTAAAAATTCAATTTTTCACTAAAAATTCAATTTTTCACTAAAAATTCAATTTTTCACTAAAAATTCAATTTTTCACTAAAAATTCAATTTTTCACTAAAAATTCAATTTTTCACTAAAAATTCAATTTTTCACTCAAAATTCAATTTTTCACTCAAAATTCAATTTTTCACTAAAAATTCAATTTTTCACTAAAATTCAATTTTTCACTAAAAATTCAATTTTTCACTAAAAATTCAATTTTTCACTAAAAATTCAATTTTTCACTCAAAATTCAATTTTTCACTAAAAATTCAATTTTTCACTAAAAATTCAATTTTTCACTAAAAATTCAATTTTTCACTAAAAATTCAATTTTTCACTAAAAAATCAATTTTTCGCTAAAAATTCAATTTTTCACTTAAATTTAAATTTTCACTAAAAATCCAATTCGCTATATATTCAATTTTTCACTAAAAATTCATTTTTTCACAAAAAATTCAATTTTTCACTTAAAATTAAATTTTCACTCAAAATCCAATTTTTCGCTAACAATTCAGTTAATTACTGAAATTCAGTTTTTTTTTTACTTAACTTTAAATTTTTTACGAACATTTTAATTATTTAACTAAAATAATTAATTTTTACTGAAAATTAAATTTTTCACTAATAATTTAATTTTTCAAAGAATTTCAATTCTTAAATTGTTCTCTTAGAACAATAACATTTTTCTAATTATGTTGCTTATATCAATTTCCAAGTAATTCCAATAACCAGTCATTAAAAAGATTAATATGTTCGAGCAAATTTTGTTTTGCGTTTAATTTTACCATTTCCGGCTTAACAACGAATCATCATTTGTTCGGCCTACTGAACCACTCTACGTTTTGACATTTTCTATAGCGTACACATTTTCAATTCCGTTTTCCTTTTCATTTTGAAATCACTTTCAACTCGTTTTAGTCTCGTTGACTCGTTGTCTGCAACATATTTGATTTATGAGAAAAGCAAATGCGAAAACAAATACTAAACGCAAACACAGTAATTGTGAAAATTGCAAACAAACGCAAACAAACAAATAACGCACTAGCAAAATAGAAGGGCCCCCATGACACCCCAAAAACTAGGCAGCAATTTAAGGAAACTTCAATTGTTGGCTTGGCTTAACTTTAAAACATAATTTACAACATTTGGCTGTCACTGTGTTGAACACAGGGGCGGAGTGACGATACGAAATAATCGATAATCGATAACGATACAGATAAATAGACTAGAATTCGTTTAATATACTAAAATGGTAAAGTTTCATCTGAATATAGAAAAAATTTATTCAAAAGGGACCTTGTAGACAAAGCCTTTTTTTTATTAATATCCAATTTAGTTGTTTAAAAGTATTGATTCGACCGAGTATTAATCTTTTTATGGATCTGAATGATCGAAGCAAAAAGGCCGCTGATTATATATGAAGAATAAGGTTGAAAGTACCCTATATATAGACCTGAATGCATAGATCTGAATGTATTAAGAAAATAGTAAAAACCTGTAATTAAATTTGTAGGGAATTTGATTTTTAAAGGCCTATCAAAAACGAAAAATTCCCGTAAGTTTTTCAATCCGATCCACTCCTGGTTGAATGGAGTAGGAATAGGGAACATTTTCTTTAAATTTCAGTAAATTTTTGGTTTATGTGGCATTGGTGCCGATTGGAAGCTGAAACTATACAAGGCGTAAAATTATTGTCAATTGGTGACGCTGTTATCCACTGCCTCTTACCCCAAGCAATCTTTAAAATTAAACTCCATTCTTATCCCAGGAATAATGCGCTGAATTTCTATGGTAACATTTCCGCACTTGCTTTTGGTAAAGTTTTCATGTAAATCATTTCAACTGACATTCGAAACTGATTTTGCAATTGCTGCATTTTACACAACGTCGGCTCCCCCTACATGCTATGTTGGCAGCAATTTTATGCTGCTGAAAACGAAAATTTATCCAGTTACAACTGTAAGTCACAGACATGTAGACAGACAGACAGACCAAACGACAGCCAGAGCCAGCATTTTCAATTCTCATTGAAAAATCATTCAATGTTCACAAAATTTATTATTTTGCGTAAAATGCAGCTGGAATTTTCCAAAAATATTCTACTATTTATTCTGACTACTGTGTGATGTGTGTTATTCTGCAAATTTTATGTGAAATGTATTTTTCAAAAATGCATAGCATATGGTTTTGTGTTTAATATGGAATGATTTCACTACTATTTAGGTTATTCGGTAGAGTGTATGACATACAGTTTTAGACATGATATACCCAAAATATTTATACAAACATTTCTGAGTTTTGTTTAACTACAATTTAACTTCGTATGAATTATATGTTTGGTATTAGGTCGAGACTCAGTCAAGTAAATAACAGTTGTACTAAATGGCTTGAGGTATAATAAGAAATATATAATTAAAAGAATAACAGCTGCTTCAAATAAAAAAAAAACAGTGGATAGATTACAATAATTGTATCAGATATTTGAAAATTTAAAAATATAAAAATTAAAAATATAAAAATATAAAAATATAAAAATATAAAAATATAGAAATATAAAAATATAAAAATATAAAAATATAAAAATATAAAAATATAAAAATATAAAAATATAAAAATATAAAAATATAAAAATATAAAAATATAAAAATATAAAAATATAAAAATATAAAAATATAAAAATATAAAAATATAAAAATATAAAAATATAAAAATATAAAAATATAAAAATATAAAAATATAAAAATATAAAAATATAAAAATATAAAAATATAAAAATATAAAAATATAAAAATATAAAAATATAAAAATATAAAAATATAAAAATATAAAAATATAAAAATATAAAAATATAAAAATATAAAAATATAAAAATATAAAAATATAAAAATATAAAAATATAAAAATATAAAAATATAAAAATATAAAAATATAAAAATATAAAAATATAAAAATATAAAAATATAAAAATATAAAAATATAAAAATATAAAAATATAAAAATATAAAAATATAAAAATATAAAAATATAAAAATATAAAAATATAAAAATATAAAAATATAAAAATATAAAAATATAAAAATATAAAAATATAAAAATATAAAAATATAAAAATATAAAAATATAAAAATATAAAAATATAAAAATATAAAAATATAAAAATATAAAAATATAAAAATATAAAAATATAAAAATATAAAAATATAAAAATATAAAAATATAAAAATATAAAAATATAAAAATATAAAAATATAAAAATATAAAAATATAAAAATATAAAAATATAAAAATATAAAAATATAAAAATATAAAAATATAAAAATATAAAAATATAAAAATATAAAAATATAAAAATATAAAAATATAAAAATATAAAAATATAAAAATATAAAAATATAAAAATATAAAAATATAAAAATATAAAAATATAAAAATATAAAAATATAAAAATATAAAAATATAAAAATATAAAAATATAAAAATATAAAAATATAAATATAAAAATATAAAAATATAAAAATATAAAAATATAAAAATATAAAAATATAAAAATATAAAAATATAAAAATATAAAAATATAAAAATATAAAAATATAAAAATATAAAAACATAAAAATATAAAAATTTAAAAATATAAAAATATAAAAATATAATACTTAAATTTTGGTGTGCAACTCCTTAGGTTTTGCACAACCGTGCTCAACATTGTATTTGCATATTTTGGTTATCTGGTGTGCAAATTTTGTTTCTGCTATTTTAAGTAATAACCATAATTGAGAAGCAAATAGCCACAAATTCTTAATCTTAATGACCTGACCACAACATGCAGACATGTAAACAATAGAATGTTATCGAAAAACATTATGTAAAATAATAGTTTACCTAATATAAACTCTGTGAAATATAAAGATTAAATTACAAGTTTTAGTTGAAGCTGCAAAGTAAAATTACATTTGATACTTAATTAAATTAAAAGTATTATAATTGTTTTAATTAAACGAATTGGGAGAAATAATTGCAAAAACCACAATAGAAACGAATTTTTAAAGAACAATTTTTTAGGACAAGTTTTTCAAATTAATCGTAGTTTAAACTAGCTGTACTTTCGTCCATAGCCAATAAATATTAAATATTAAAAATATTATTTGAACTGATTACTAAGTGTATTTCTGTCTGTAGAATAAAAGGATATTTAGATGATCTGATTTGGAAATGGATAAGTTTTAAACATGTGGAAACGTTTAAACTAAGTTTAAACATGAATTGAAAAACTGAGCCTTAGTCAAACACATTTTAAATATTTTTCTAGTTATTTTTTATTGAAATTATATATACATTTTTTAGGTAATTGGTTTTTAGTTTTCGTGTGACTTAAATAATATGTTTTTGGTTCAAGGTTCAAGGTAAAGTATGGACAAAAAGTAATGATATTTTGGGTTTCAATCCTAAAGTAAAATGTGATAATTCAAAGTAAAGCTATTACTACACACTGCATATTGATTTGACATTCTTAGCGCAGTTGTCAGCACTGGCTTCGACAGTTAAAACACTAAGGCATAAAATATGCAAATTCGATGCGTTTAACATTTGTCAAAGTCATTTAAATTAAAAGAGGACATTGAAGTGAAAGAAACTTTTTCAAATAGCATAGCACAGCACCGCACCGAACAGAGCCTCTTAAGTATGTCTTGAACTGTAACAGACACAAGGCAAAGGATAGTTTATGATATTAAATCGGTTAGAAAGAGTTGTAACGGGGGCTTTAGAAGTAGTGTCAGCAATGGCGCGACACTGTCGGATTACAGGAATATAAATAAATTTTGCGAAATCAACCCTTTAATATATGCAAACAACATGTACAAACAGACAGCCAGACTGACAGAACGATAGTACCTACCATAGGCAGAACAGACCTATACCACTATAGCCATAGACGAAAGGCTTTAGTATTAAACAGACTCTATTGCCATGTCTAAGATGATGCAGGCATCCTTTTGCAGAGGCATCCAGAGGAGAGCAACGTATAGCGTAGAGTAGCTGCCAAGGACTACTGTGCCAAAGATAGATACAAAACAAAACAGAGAGCAAAAACTTCAAGTGGCATGCAAATCCTTTTAAATTAAATTGAGACAAAGGTTGCTTTATAGAATTATAATTGAGTGGGTCGTTGTTGTAAGTAGAAAATCTATTTTAGTAAGGATTAACAAAAAAAAAAAAAAAAAAAAAAAAAATAGCGTTGAGAGGGTGAAATGTCCATGTTGGCGGAAAGAGCAAATTTTCAAGTGATGGCGCACAAAACGAATGAACTTTGAAGCGCATGTTAAACAGAAGCATTTATAGTTCAAGTACTATAGTATTTAATTTAATTAGTTAGGATTTTGTTTCTTAAATATTCTCAATTATAGGAAGAATTTAATAAAGAAAGGAAATATTATATGGGAATATGAACCGAATCGTATAACATTTTTACAAAATATGTATGTTGTATCCGTGCAGAATATAAGGTATATGTGGTTCGGATAGGTAGACTGGGCATAACACTTTCCATAAAACACAAAAATTAAAAAAAAATAATAATAATATGAGGTAGCGAATTTTCACAGAATATGGGAGGAATTGTGTGGGTGCTCCCATGAAAGTTACATTTTTAAATGGCTGAATGTCGACAGTTATTACAGTGATATTAATGACACTTCACACAAGTGTTAACCACTTCAATTTATTTAAACTAACCACACAGAAATTTATCACCCCGGAACTCACCACGTCAAAACTCACCACTCTAAAACTCACCACTTTAAACAAAAACAGAGCAGACAAAAATCTTACCACTACGATGCAATAAAAAAAAAATGTCAAAAGTACTGCTGAAATTAAAAGTTAGGAATTGTGTCTAGGAATAATTATCCGAGAACGAATTGTCTGGGAAAGAATTGTTCTGGGATGAACTGAGGAGCTCATTTCCAAAACGTGCTATGTGAAACGAATATAGTTTTAGTAAAACCTGAATTAATCTTACTCATTGGAAGTATCAAATTAGAACAAAATTGTTTTACATTCATTTGTTATATACTAATTTTTTTTATAATAATCTTTTTTGGGCCGTATATTTGGAAATTAACTCCTCAATTGTCTCTGGTAAAAATGTTATTGGTGAAGAGTTCTACGCGAAGGAATAGTTCGGGAAAGAAATGTGTTTGAGAAAAGTTGTTTTGGTAGAGAATTGTTTTTCTTTTCGATACTACATTTATAACACCAATAAAAAAAATTCAAAAGCGAACCCCTACTAGTATTTCATAAATTATCATTTCTAATTGAATATATCATCGTTGTAGAACGAAAAGTCATCAACTACATTTTTATGAAAAACTTAAATTTTGAGTTTGTTGATTAATATTATAAAAATAGTAATTGATGCATTTTTAAAGTTGAAATATCAATTGATAGATTTACATTTTCATATCATGAGAGCATGAGCATTGAGATCATCGATTGAAAATTAATAGATATATAAAGATAATTGTAAATGAATATTTGAGATTTTGAAAATGTATTTGGTGACTTTTCGTTCTACAACGATTATACATTTTAATATATAAAACGTTTTTACAGGCATATTTATTAAATTTCCCAAATAAACACTTTTCTAACCTATGGATCTTTGAAAGGTCCTCTTTTTTAATGACTATCTTTGACGTTGTTTGCTTTTATTTCAACACAGCATCATATTCACGAATTCGAAAACGTCAGCAACACCATTAAAACAATTTCTACCTTCTGAGTATCAACACACTATTCCAACCCATCCTACTCATCACCATTCTGAACATCTTCACCTGCAATATCATGTGCCATTCATTTCACTCCTCAACATTCAGCACTTACTCGCGAGTTTCTCGCACACTTCAAGCGCAAACAAATAGTTTTAATAATGAAAATTTCCCACCTCCGACGCGTGCAAATTCAATTAATTTTTCAAATTGGAAAATTATGTCAACAAGCGAGCTGATTGTCTGTATGGTGTATGTGTGTGTCACATCCACTCAGCAGCGGTATCAGTGGCAACGACTACTACGTTGACATGGCAGCACATTAAAGTTGAGAATGTCTACGTGTTCCATACCTGAAACCTGATGCGGCGGGTAATGCAAACGTTTGCTAAATTAGTTGAAATTCATTTGGAAAGTTATCGTGTTCCATATTCTTGAATATTGTGCAATAACATGGCATTTTATTTCTGAATTACGTAGAAATCGAACTATTGATCGTGTCATGGTAATAACTATTTTTAATTGCATTTTAAAATGTTTTAGTTGGAATTTAAAATTGAAGTTTATGATGTCAGGTTTTTAATCTGTATATATAAAACTCTTGGTCCGTCTGTTAGTCTGTCGGCCTGTCTGTTTGTTCCAGAATCAAGACTAACCCGCTGAACCGATTTAACTGAAATTGTACACCAGGATACTATGCAGTCCGGACGGTGTCATAGGCTATATATGGACGGGATTGGACAAAGGTGCGTGGATCTTCCCATACAACCTAAACATTCAAAACGACATAACTCGGAACATACACTAGCTAAGAAGATGAAATAAAAAAAACACAAATACAAAAAAAAACACAAAAACAAAAGCAAAAATTAAACACAAAAACAAAAGTAAAAGCACAAAACTTAAGCAATAACTTAAAAACAACAGAAAATAAAAAGGGATAGAAAACAAAATCAACCACACTAAAATTCACCACACTAAAACTCACCACACTAAAACTCTCCACACTAAAACTCACCACATAGAAACTCACCACACTAAAATTCAACACACTAAAACTCACCACACTAAAATTCACCACACCAAAATTCACCACACTAAATTTCACCACACTAAACTCACCACACTAAAATTCACCACATTCAAATTGACCCACTTAAACTGACCATACTAAAATTCACCACACTTAAATTCAACACACTAAAACACACAACAATAAAATTCACTACACTTAAACTCACCACACTAAAATTCACCACACTAAAACTAACCACACTAAAACTTCTACTGGGAAAAAATCTACGGGAAAGAATTCTACGGGAAAGAATTCTTCTGGGAATAATTCTACGGGGAAGCACAGTCTGAGAAATAATTGTCTATGAGAAAAGTTGTTTTATCGGGTAATTACTACATTTATAAACCAATAAAAAAACGTCCACAGCGAAGCACGGGTCCCTGATATAAATAATAAAAATGTTATTTATATTAATAAAATTGCTCAATAACCTAGCATTCACATAATATTTGCACGAGTCGTGTACGGGTCCAGCTAGTATTTTATAAAATAATAAGAGTATTCATTTCTTTTCGTAACGTATATGCGTATTTCATAAGAATTCTACACTATATATAAAAAAAATAATTTTAATTACTGTATGCTATTTCGATTTATGAAATGCAAATTAAATTTTCTTAATTCATTCCTTTTTAAATGTCTATTTTTTCCGCTTCAATATTCATCAAATAAACTGTTTTTCAACCAATGAATGTATAATTTCTAGCCACTAAAGTCAAAACCAAAAGGGCGAATTCGAAAAATTTTAAATCTTGTCATGCCAAAAGGCCGAATCTTTTCGTTTTTTTGCTACAACTCTTTATTAGTGCAAGATAAAATAGTGATGTAAAAGCATTAATTGTTTGATTTTGAATCATCTATCGATTGGCATCATTATTTAAAAATAATTTGCCAATCAATTTTTTTATTGCAAATGATAAAAATTCAAAAAATATTTTTTTAAAATAATGATGATGATCGATATGTGCTTAAAAAACAAACAATTGAAGTCTTGACACCACTATTTTACCTTACACCAATAACAAGTTATGGCAAAAAAACGAAGAGATTCGCCCTTTTGGAATGACAAGATTTACAATTTTTCAAATTCACACACACGATTTTGGCACAGTATACCTACTTGAGGAAAACCTACTTTAAAAAATGTAACAAAATGCAAAAATTAGACATTCGCTCTTTTGGCATGATACTGACGATATCGACTTGAAACTTCATCTCATGTGGTATTTCTCTGGATAATTGATAATGTAAATAGTAGGATCATTTTGATTTATTGTATATTTTTCTTCTTTTGAAACAAATCACATTTTTTTTTTTTTTTTTTTTTTTTTTGGAATATCTACTAAGATCCACAGCACTCAGACAGACTATATCCATTGTACTGTGAAATCTATTCCCTACAATTTTGTGGTTAATATCACCACGAGCGCCCATGCCCAAGCCGGGATTCGAACCCGAGACCTTCAGAATGCAAGTCCAGCGCGCTACCTCTAGACTGCTGAGGCCGGCTAGTATAATTATTATTATTTGGAATAAATTGCAATAATAGCCAGTTAGTAAAATTAGACCACATGGATAATTTTGAAGAAGTCCCATTTTGATAGTTATTTTAATGAGGTTTATAAGAATTATGAATGTCGCAAAATCCAACATTTAATACCCTATACATATGTGCGTAAGCCGGAGGTGAACAGGGTTTACGAATCTTGAAATCAACTGAAAATTCATTTTGTCAGACAAAAAGTTCAAAATTGGACTTCTTCAAAGTTGGTTATATGATGCGTTCAAATATATTTAATTAAAAAAACATAGAATTTTCAATACTTCAAGTGCAGCAAAATTCCACTACATTTACATTTTTAAAATATTCTCAATAGTAATTTTCATATGTCACATTTCAAATAGAAACATAAGATAAATAAATGGTTTTAGTAACACGTTTTGCATAGAATCTGAGTAAAATGCATATTCAAAAATGTAAATGCAGAAAAAAAGCCAAGTTCGGGTGCAGTTTTTTTTTTGATAACTGACTCTTTTTTTATTCCACCCTCGCTCATACCAAGTGAACTCAGATGAGACTGTCAAAGAATTGACATTTTTTTTTGTTTTAATTCTTAACGTCTAGCACAGCGTGTGATGATTGTGATAATGATGTGCAAAATGCATGTGTTACTCATTATATTCACGATCAATATAATGATGATGATTGTGATGACGATTTTGCTGACGATGTTGATGCCGCTGTTGTTGTTGATAATGGTGATTGTTGGCGGTTGTTGAATATCTCTATTTTTTTTATTGGCATTTTATTGAAACTGTCGGTTGCATTATTTATTCATGGAATGCGCTGCTTTGTTGGTGTCTGTCACTGAATGTGTTGAAGTGAATGTCGGTCTGTCTGTCTATCTGTCTATATGAGTAAAGTATTGGATATATCGGTATATGTAACGAATGTGTCTGCCAGTGCGTTTGAAAGGTCCTTTAATTGCACTCAACACATCGAGTCGTTGATCCTTTGCGAATGTCATTCGTATTGGTTTTTTTTCTTTATTTGTTTGTTTATGTGTGTTGTATGTTTTGTGTCTGGTTCAGTTTACACACATACGCAAACAGACAGACAGACCGACGGACATACAGAGACAAATAAATATTTATTATTGCTTCGCTAAAAGTTCATTCACTTCCACGTGATTCAACGAATGTATAGGAAGCTTTGTTGTTTTATTTGGGTTTTATTTTTCTGACTCTTTAGTCAAATTACAATTAAGTAAATATATATTTTATTGTCAAGGTTAAATTCGGTATTTTAAACGAAAAATTCTTCCCCGTAGAACGCATTCCCGTAGAACGCTTCCCCGTAGAGTTTTTCCCAGTAAAAGTTTTTGTGTGGTGAATTTTATTATGATGTGTTTTAGTGTGGTTAGTTTCGTTGTGGTGAATTTTGGTGTGGTGAATTTCGGTGTGGCGAGTTTAAAAAATTTGGGCTGAAATATCTTGATATCACTATAATAACTGTTGACATACACCATCTGGAAAATATATAGTAGATATAATTCATCAACTCACCCATTCAATTTCACCAAAAAGTAAATCCTTCAATTTCTACAAATCCTACTATTTTTATAGTACATATATAGTACTCACCTGTAAATGAAAGATAAAAAATTAAAAATTAGCATTAACTAAAAATGAAATAGTAAATTATACAATAAATGAAAATGTTAAAAATGGTAAATATATACATAATATGGATAGGATAAATTCGCAACAAAGACTGTAACATGCGGAAGGGACACACCGAGAATAAAAGTGCACTTTAAATTTTAAAGTTTACGCAATCAATATAAAGATTTGACGAATTTAAAGTGGAACACTTTAATTTGAAAATTATCACATTAAAACTCAATGTATATCATTTAAGACATGTATATCTTCATGCCAGTAGAACATAGTTCATAAGCACAATTTTATGAACTGTACGATTAAAAGGGATTGCGGAATGGTTAAGAATTACAACAAAGACCATTAATGATCATTTAAGAATTGCAACAAAGATCATTTTTCAAAAAAAATATTTTTTTCTAAAATTATTTTATCGAAAATTTTTTCTTCGATTTTTTTTATTCGAATTTTTTTTTTTCAACATTTTTTTTTATGAAATATTTTTCGGGATAATTTTTTTTTTGAAACAAATTTTTTTCGAAATTAATTTTTTTTTAAGTTATATTTTAAATAACTTTTTACAAAACTTTTTTTTAAACAATTTCTAAAAAAAAAATTTTTTTTAATATTTATTATGAACAAGTTCATTAATATGATGATTCAAATTCATTGTATTAAATATAATTTCATATATATATATATATATATATATATATATATATATATATATATATATATATATATATATATATATATATATATAACTAGCTGGACCCGTGCACGACTCGTGGCAAGATCTTGTGAATTCATAGATATAAAGCGATTTTATTAATATAAAAAACATTATTATTATTATTTTTTATATCAGGGGCCCGTGCTTCGCTGTGGAAGTTTTTATTGGTTTTATAAATGTAGTAACCAAATAATAATTTTCCGCCAAAAGAACAGTAGAATATTTCGCCGTAGAATTCTTCCCAGTAGAAATCTGCGCCGTAAAATTCTTCCCGGTAGAACTCTTCCCGGTAGAATTCTTCCCCGTAGAGTTTTTCCCAGTAGAAGTTTTAGTGTAGTTAGTTTTAATGTGGTGAGTTTTAGTGTGTTGAATTTTTAGTTTAGTGAATTTTTAGTGTGGTGAGTTTTAGTGTGGTGTGTTTTAGTGTGGTGAATTTTAGTGTGGTGAGTTTCGGTGTGGTGAGTTTCGGTGTGGTGAGTATTTAGTATGGTGAGTTTTAGTGTGGTGAGTTTTAGTGTGGTGAGTTTCGGTGTGGTGAGTTTCGGTGTGGTGAGTTTTTAGTATGGTGAGTTTTAGTGTGGTGAGTTTTAGTGTGGTGAATTTTTAGTGTGGTGAGTTTTAGTGTGGTGAGTTTTAGTGTGGTGAGTTTTTAGTATGGTGAGTTTTAGTGTGGTGAGTTTTAGTTTTTTGTTTCATCTTTTTAGATTGTGTATGTGCTGATTTATGTCGTTTTGAAAGTTTAGGTTGCATGGGAGGTACCACGCCCCTTTGTCCAATCCCACCCATATATAGCCTATGACACCCTCCGGACTCCTTAGTATCCTGTGGCAAAATTTCAGTTAAATCGGTTCAGCGGTTTAGGCGTGATGCTGGAACAAACAGACCGACCGACCGACCGACAGACAGACAGACAGACAGACCGACAGACTGACAGACGGACCAAGAGTTTTATATATATAGATAAATGTATTCATCAATATGTCATTTAATAAACGGTGGTATCAATATGATGAATCTGGTAGTTGGTGAAAAAATTCATAATATTTTTGAATAAATTCATCATATTGATGATTTTTTTCTGTGTAACTGGAAGGTATGAAAAATAGAATAGCACTCATAGTTCGAGTGACTGCCCTACCAAATCTACTCAATTTATCACGAGGTATGTTGAAATGTGTGATTAGTAGGTTTAAAATTGTAAAAATGATAGATTAAATGACGATGGTGTAAAAACAAAAATGATAAACAAATTTGCTGACGACACCAAACCTAAATCTTTTCAAATTAATATATATTTCGTAATGTCTTTAAGCATTCTAATTTTTATACTCTAAATTTAGAGTGGAAGCGTATATTTAGTTTGATAAGCCGTTTTCTCGATCACCATGACCGCTGTATTTTTGTCTCTGTGTCTATTCAAATCACGATTATGGAAAAATTAGAACAATGCAACTCCAAATTTAGCCATGATCGGTTGAATGTGACATGTGGACTACTTTTTATCTTCAAATACCAGACATCTCTCTGTGAATTTACCTTTATACCGCTCGAAATACATTTTTTTTGCCCAAGTATATATTGATATTGTGCTCAAATAAAAAAAAAAGAATATTTTACAATTGGTACGCAAATGAAATGAAATTCTTTTAAGATTGCAAGTTATCAGTAATGTTCCATTTTAAAAGGTATCAACCCACACACTTTATGTCATAAGTGTAAGGTTTTTAAAGTGGGCTAAGTCGAATAATAACTTTTTAAATTCTTGCTAACATCAACTTTAAAATTTCTGTAATTTAATACCTGTATTTATTACCTATTTATTACAACTAAATTTTGTAAATTTACAAATGTTTAATATATATATATATATATATATATATATATATATATATATATATATATATATATATATATATATATATATTTCTCTAAAAGTTGTCTAAACCCTTTTAAATTTCTTCGCTAGTTAATACATTGCGAATCTTTTTTAACTTTTAAAAATTTATTATTGCTTGTCTTAACAAAACTGCACTGTTTAATGTCAAGACATTGCATTTTCCGTGAAATTTATTTCCTTTCATTTGCCACTTAAAAGCAGGTGTTGCGAATGGCTTACTGCTAACTGCAACACAAACAAACAATATGTCAAAAATAAAAATATAAATAAGAAATAAAAATAAAAGTAAAAAATTATTGTAACTGAACAAAAAAAAAATAACTAAATAAAAACTTAAAGTACAAAGAACAATGAAACAAAACAAAGTCGTTCTTGAGCTACGTGCAAAAATGATGTTGTTGGTGTTTTGTATTTATATGCGAGGCATCATCCTGCTTTCCGGGTTGACATCCTTCCGTCTACCGTGCTCCAACTGAGCTGCTGATTTTCTTTTGAATTGTGTACGCCATACTCCTTCGGTATGTCTCACTCTAAATACCTGCGGCAATATGAAATAAGTGCCAAATGAAAATAATCAAAAAAAAAAAAAAATAAACAAATAACAAAAGAAATACCAGATTTGGGAATTTGGGGAATTGTTTCAAAATTATTAGATTTTACTATGCTTACCTAGCATTACTTTCGAATTACATAAATAGTTTTCAATAAAAACGCAATATTAACAATTTATATAGTTTTTACTGATTTCCTGAGGGCCATGGTCATGAATGATCATGTCATTATTTGAGATGATCGGGATATGACGAGGCCCATAATGTCCTTGTAACGCAGTGTCCTGATCATGTATTGACCTCAGACCATGATCATGTACTAATCGGGCAACTCCCCATGTTAATATTTACCCGACAATTGCCTTGTCTGAGCCCGAGCATAATAGGGTTTTTCTCATTAATCTCGATCATTGCCTGATGCTAATTTCGTTATGAGGAACGAATAATGTAGCTATGATCGGGAACATTGACTGTTTAGATAATGTAAACCCTGCTATGGTAAGCATGATAAGGGCATGCAAAGGCAATGATCATATTTTCTCTAATAGGGCTTACCCAACGAAAACTCGATCATTTCCCGATGGCGCATCGTGCCAATTTCTACTAGGGTATATGGAATTTACACCAAACACTTCAATTTAAGGTTAAAATTCGGGCATTATTTCATTTATTTTAGGCATTGTTTGACTGGCTGTTATTTTATTTTCAATGGATCATATTTCATTATGCATTTATTATCAAAATGTGGAACCTATTCCAAGTTTTTTTTTGTGCTAAATAATTTTTTATTTCTTGGGAAATATTTAAGTTTTTTTTCCTTTATTTCAATGGGCATTATTTCATTAGGGCGTTATTTCGCAGCGTGATTTCTGCATAATCCTTTGGTAGCAAATGCAGTGCGTGCATTTGTATTTGCTTTTGATTTATTTTCGCGCACTTCCTGGTGGGTCCTGCACGTCGTACATGTTGTTGTACGTTCCACCTACCTTCGTAGAATTTTGTGAGTTTTTGCTGATTGAATTATTCCGCTTCATGTGAGTAACTGAAGTAAAATAACAACCAAACGAAAAATAAAACAACATACAAATAAAAATACAAAAATCTAGAAGCGAAACGTTTTATTTCGACTTCTTCATCTTTTTGTTAACTTTTTGTTAACTTTTTTTTAACTTATTGCTACCTTTTTGTTGTTTTTTCAGTGGGTAATTAAGTTAGCAAAGCGCACTAACTGACTGAATGACGTCACTTTGTCCTCGAGCTGCACGACTTGAGATCGTTTCTTTGCCAACAGATGGCAGCAACGGTGCTGCTTCCACTTCTGCTCCTGTTCACAATTTAGCTGCGGGTTAAAGTTTCGCAAATGAATTTTGCTTGAAATTAACAACTACAACAACTACAACAAAAACAACTACTGCAAATTAAAACAAATCCGTAGTGTAGAGGAAAAACGGAAAATTGAATTTCGCACTCAACGAATCTGTGACTTTTCAACGTTTGTAAACTTTGGCACGCACCTCATGGCATCCGGGGTCCTTACGGTTCAATGTATGCTTGTCCTTGCTGACATATGGCACATTTACACGAACAACTTGTGATTTCTGTGTAATTTTTAATGAATAAAAATAAGTAGAAGCAAAAGTAGAAAAAGAAAAAAAAATAGAAGAAGTTAAAGAAAGCCTTAAAATAAGCAGGCGTACATCCTGCAGCAACTTCTGATGCGTCAGTTGTGCCAAATGTGCCGACAACATTTCGCTCTTCGTTTTGTTAATTTGCGGATCTTAGTGTTAATTGCAATGGAAAATATGAATATAATTTAATTAAGAGTCACGTATTGGTACTTATAAAAAAATAAGTGTAACAGATATTTATTTTAGAAATTTCAAAATTATTTTTTATATTAAAGTGTTAGGGCAACTGAATAAAACTACATTGAATTAGAAATATTTTCTATAAACGTAAAAAAAATATGTGTGAATATAGCAGAGAAATGTATTAATACAATTAATTTTTAATTGTTTCATCGCCGATATGGCATTTAATTGTATTGATTAAATATTTAATTGTATTGAATAAATATTTAATTGTATTGAGTAAATATTTAATTGTATTGATTAAATATTTAATTGTATTGATTATGTATTTAATTATATTAATTAATAAAAAATTTAAACAAAAATTAAAGGAACTTATAAATCCGATAAATAAAAAAAGATTTTTTATGTTTTGGTGATACTGTCATACCGCCTATCTACTATTTTGAATAACACTTACAAAATGAATTTTACAGAAGAAACAAAACTGTTCTGAGTCTTAATTCTGCACTTACTTTATCCAAAATTCAATGTGTCATAACTTATTATGGCATTTATTCAATTTATCAGATAAAAATATTGAAAAAGGGATTAAAAGACAAAATTAGGTCCAATTTGTATATGTAGTTTGGTGGAACCGAATATGCAAGCACGCGTTGCGAAGAAACACTGTAGAATAAGATCGGAACCTGTAATACTGTGTATTCAATTTAAAACTTGTGTGGCTGTAAAACTGTGTAGTGCCTCTAAAACTGTCGGTTGATGTATATCTATATATGTACACAAACTCAAAAATATTTGATTTATTTATATAATTCGTATATCCAATTAATTTTATTAATAGAATTAATTATTTATGTATGGACAAACCATACATCAATTGTATATAATTTGCTGATGCTATTTTGGACTACATACTCAGTTTCTTCTATTAACGGGTGACCAGATGAGAACGACAGGAAAAAGGTATAACAAATAGAGTGTAATATATAATATAAAATCAGCATTCATGAATTATACATAATTTATGTCCACAGAAAAAGTTTAACTTTTTGTTGAGTAGTATAAATAATACATTAATAAAAAGAAATAATGAAATAATTAAAATAATTAAATAATTGATAAATAAAAGCTTAAATTATGGTTTCAAAAATTATTGTCTCGTGGTGCACTTTTATCAATTCTGATAAGCATAACAAAAAAAAGTCCAGTCCTAATATTTTTACATCTGTAAAAAAAAAACAAAACGTCTTACGATTCAACGTCAACATTTTTGTATTTATACCACATAAACATGTCGCAAATCGTACAAAGATTTGCTTGCATTTGGCAGTTCCATCGATAGTTTTCACGAGTTTCCGAAATGGAACACAGCGCGTACCGCCGCACGCACACGAGTCCTACATTAACGAAATCCGAGTTATTATTTCATATCACGTATTTTATTACATTGTAGAAATTCATGACAGAAACTGGCGATAGAACGTGTGATATTAAGCATATCGGGCCTCAACAGATATTTCCACTTAGACGATTACAGTACTGAAGAAGTAGAAGAAGAAGCTGAAGCAGAACATTTCTGTATGAATACCGCCGCAGCCGCTAAGGAAATATGGCAATAGATGCTACCAATAGCATCCTTCAAAGATGATATGAATCCTGCTACGTTGCTGTTCAATCGTTGAATATTTTTGTTTTGGTGCCTTCTCTTTCTATTCTCCCCATTACAACGCATCATCAGTTCATCCGTCTGTCGGTCTGTGTCGTTCATTCGTTCGTTGCGGCTCTCGGTCATAAAAACTGTTATTATGACCATTTATCCTGTATTTATGACTGTATCCTCTTGCAACGGTAGGGATTTGTTGCCTGTTGGCGCTACTGCTTTAGATATTTATGGCATTGCGTTACATTTCATTCATTTTTTCTATACTTTTTTTAGTATTTTTTTTTTGGTTTTTGTTTCTTTAGATTTCTGCCAAATTAATACACTTAAACTGAAGTAAAGCATTCAGCAGACTGTTGCGAAATATTGAAAAATTACAGGCCGGCACATGTTTCAATGATTGGATGGATGGATGAAATTCAATGAGTGAATTATTCGCCAATACATTGAATATTTATTGAGATTAGCTGGTAGTGCCATGAATACAGACAGATTGTTGTAGTTGCCTTGGCCGTTGAGTGTAATTGAAAGAAATTGCATTTCATTGAATTGACTTGACTTCTATTGAATTGAATAAGAATTAAAATGCATGATATATCTATTTAACTATGAAGTATGCTCTTTTACATAAATTTATTCAATTTGTTTTATTTATAAGTTTTTAATTTAGTAAAGTGTTATGGCTTAAAATGGTTACATACACTAAGAAAAAAGTGATGAAATAAAATTAAATAAATTCTATTTAAATTTGATTTAAATACTTTTGTAATAAAAAAGTAATACTCTACACAAAAATATATTACGCGCGTATTTAATTTCGAATTATATAAAAAGAATTTAATTTGATTACGTACGCAATTAAATTTATTATTTCAAAAAAAATATATTATAGAAATATTTTTAACATTATTAAAGTTAGTTTTTTGCAATTAACCACGACAAAATTATGTAATAAGTGGGCATATGTCCAACCTATAGATCCACCGGGACTGATAAAAAATTAAAAAAAAAAAATAATTTTATCTTTTCCTTACCTTCCATACATGAAATAAATAGTTTTAAAATACCAATTGACAAGTTTATGATCTTGTGATTAAATTAAAACTTTATTATCTTAATAAAAAGTAATAAAAAATATTTACATCAAATTGTATTACCTACGTAATAAATTTAAATAAAAAGTATTTACTTCAAATTTTATTACGTACGTAATAAATTTAAATAAAAAGTATTTACTTCAATTTTAAATAAAAAGTATTTAATTTAATAAAAAAGACAACGGGTGAATAACTTGTCGAAAAGTATTTAAATTTATTTTTTTTTATCTATTTTTATTACTTTTTTCCTTCAGTGTATGAAATGTAATAATTGAGTTAAAATGAAAATTAAGTTATACAACTGAAGAAATTTCTTTTAAATATTTAATTTACATTTAAATTTAATTTGAACTACTCAGTGTGATTTGTTTTCTTTTAAGCATTCTATATATCACGTGAAAATAAAATATATTAAAGTGATATAGAGCATAACAAAAAAAACAAAGGATAGTTTTAGTGTCGGTAGCTTATCTGCTTAGTGCGTTAGACTACGAGCCGAAAGGTCCCCAGTTCGATCCTCTGCGACTGTCAACATCTTTTTTTGTCAAGGCGACGCTACCTCGCGGCAGTCAATGGCAAACCTACGAGAGTAAACATTGCCTATGAAAAGCTCTCACCCCTAGTAGAAATTTGCGCGATGCGCCATCGCACAGAAAAAAATATTGTACGTATATATAACAATTGATATTAATAGCAAACAAAATCGTATTCTAATTAAAATTCATATTTTTTTACTAATAAATTAATTGTATTTACACATTTTTTAATTAAAATAATAATAGGAATTAATTTCAATACAACTAAATCTTTAATAGTATTAACTACTTTTATTTGTTACTTTTGATTTATTCATTTTTTAAAATTGCAACACTGTTTTTTTCTTCTGGATTTCACTTTGTTTTTGGTTTTTGCGTCTCGTGCGTCGGCGGCGTCGTTCAGTTTTTTCTAACATTATTTTCTTCTACGTTGCTATTTTAAAACAAGATATTGCATTATTTAGTGTATGTTATGTTATTAAAGCATTAAATGGCTCAATTTATTTTTGCTGTGAAGAATTTGAATCATTAAAAAGCGAATATAAAATTTTATGTTTGACTCAATTAATTGGCCAACCTGTAGAAGTTGTGAAAACTGACTTCGGTAAAACATTCGTTAGGTTGAAAGAATTTTACAAAGCATATCAAACAGTATAAATCCTTATTTAATGTTTATTTTATGTTATATATTAAATTATTTTTATTTTCATATGTTTCTATTCGAGGAATATTTTATTTAATTTACAAAATATTTAATTGATCCAATTTCTATCGAATGAAATTTTTAATTGATGTTACTAATTAATTAATTAATGATTTAAAAATTCCCAATAAAAAATATAATATATATGACAACTTTAATATCAATATGACAACAAAAATTAATTAAAGTTTCTCCAATTAACATATTCTCATTATTACGAATATGGAATTCAATGCTACTAAAAGTTACATAGCTGAGTTTCAATTAAAAATTAATTGGATTGATTAACATTTTAGTTATATTTACACACTTTTTTTTCTGTGTGCGGGAAATGATCGGGTTTTCGTTGGGTAAGCCCTATTAGAGAAAATATGATCATTGCCTTTGCATGCCCTTATCATGCTTACCATAGCAGGGTTTACATTATCTAAACAGTCAATGTTGCTGATCATAGCTACATTATTTGTTCCTCATAACGAAATTAGTATCAGGCAATGATCGCGATTAATGAGAGAAACCCTATTATGCTCGGGCTCAGACAAGGCAATTGTCGGTTAAATATTAAAAAGGGGAATTGCCCGATCAGTACATGATCATTGCATGAGGTCAATACATGATCAGGACACTGCGTTACAAGGACATTATGGGCCTCGTCATATCCCGATCACCTCAAATAATGACATGATCACTTCATGACCAAAATTTCTACTAGGGACCCGCCGTTCGGATTCGGCAATAAACTGTAGGTCCCCCTTTTTGAGTACAAATATAACAGGAAAAGCTCAAATGGTGAGAGAGCTCGGTCTTAGTTCCATACAGCACTGTTGAGCCAAACTATAATTATTATTAGAAATAAATTTATGAGATATGATGAATGGTCAAAAAAGCTATTTTTAGAGTAGGCATTATTTCGGAATTTAGTTTTATTTGTATTTAATGAAACTCAAGTTCAAATGCCTCTATAAAAGAAATCCGATTTTATTAATTATCAATTTCTAAACATATTTTTACCAAAATTATTATCGCATACACAAAACTAATTCCACCAGAAACCAGTATTCATCATATTGATGAAGTCATTCATTGAACTAAAATCGCATATTTTTAATGTTTCTTATTTAAAAAAATATATTCTCCATTTACACATTTATGTATTTAAAATTCTTAAAACATTTATAATATTTAATTGCTAATTATGCAAAGACTCCTTTTCATCATATTAATGAACAAGTGTACATCATAGCGATGAATTTTGTTCATCAAACCATATTTATTTAAATATCATAAATCTTGTAAGAATTATAAATACATAAATGTGTAAATGGAGACAAATTTCTTTTTGATATTTAATTTAATAAAAAATAATAAAAATGAAAAACTTTGAAATATTGCGATTTTTGTTCAATGAATGAAATATTCAATATGATAATTACAGGTTGTTGGTGATTTTGTTTTGTGTGCCTTGTCTGTGGAACCCCAAAAATAATATATATGAAGTCTGACAAGAATAACTCGAATTACATAATGGAAAAAGAGTTTCTCGTTCACACAAAATGATTCATCATATCGATGAATTCATTCATTGCACTAAAATCGTATATTTTTAATGTTTATTATTTTCAATATTTCTTTTAACATAAAATTTCAAACAAAAATTTGTCGCCATTTACACAATTATGTATTTATAATTCTAATAAGATTAATGATAATTAAATAAATATGGTTTGATGAACAAAATCCTAAATTTGTTCATTAATGTGATGAAATGTAGAATTCGTATAAATAGCATATAAATATCAAAAAACTTCTGAGGATTATAAATACATAAATGTGTAAATGGAGAAAAAATGTTGTTTGACATTTGATGTTTAAAACCTGAATTACACGATCGAATAAACGTCCAACTTTTACAAAAATTGGGCAATCACACAATTGATATTAGAATTATTTAAAAATTGATTCAAACTTTGGACGTTTTTACAATCGTGTGAAACTATTGAAAATTAAACCCATTATACTGAATTAAAATGGCTTTCTTGAGATTTAATATTGAAGTTCTATGAAAACATGCTAAAGATGAATAGAAAGTGGGAAAGTGGAAGTCTAAACTTTTTATGGTGCTCATAATATCGATTAACATATATTGTCAAAAAATTTTTGAAATTTTATATTGAATTAAAAAGGGTGTGTGCGACTAAATTGGTGATTCAATTGTATGGGTTTTCATTCTTTTGTTCCAACATTACGTCTAAACCTTTCAACCGATCTGACTGAAATTTAGCAAGAGGATACTATGGAGTCCGGAGGGTGACATAGGCTATATATGGGCGGGATTAGACAAAGGGGCTTGGCATCTCCCATATAACCAAAACTTGCAAAACGATGTAACTCGGCACTTGCAAAAAAATACAAAAAAAAATATTACAAAAGCAAAAACACAAGATCAAAAACAAAAATAAAAATTTAAAAGTAAAAGCACAAAACAAAATAAATGCAAAAACACAAAAACAACAGCAAACTAATAAAAAAAACAAAAGTAAAACAAGAGCAAATATACAAAAATAAAAGAAAATCACAAAAAAAAACATAAAAACAAACGCACAAAAACAAAAACGCAAAAACACAAAAACAAAAACGGAGAAACAAAAGCAAAACACAAAAATAAAAACAAAAATTCAATTTCAAAGCAAAATCAAAAATAGAAGCCACTAAATAAAAAAAATGCAAAAAATTAAAATCAACGAGTTGAGAAAGTTAGGTCACATGGGTAAGTTCGGTCACATGGGGCGGATTTTTATAGTCGGTCGGGCCCGACTATGGAATACCCTACACCTTTGGTGGGGATATTAATGTGGGATATTTAATTGCATACTTTAATTTTAAAGATTTTAATTATGCTGAACCTCCCCACCCTCAGAATATTATTCATATATCAGAAATTTACGTCTTATATCCCCATAAATTAAAAAATTTATATAAAAGTATAAAAAAAAACTAATAAAAAAAAAAGCAAATAATTGGGCGGACAACGTCTATATTTAAAATTTTGAAAGGCTAATATTTCATAGATTTGATTTTAATAATTTACGGATCAAATTTTCACTATGAAAACCCGGGATATAATGAAAAATAAAGTGGGCGTAACACGCCCATTTTTGGACTACATATTTTTAGGTGAATTATAACAATAGTTTTTAAATTTTATACCTATATCTTGAATACTTTTCGAGTTATTAGTTCGTAAATAGTTATATAAAAGTGACTTGTATGGGAGGTGGGCGTGTCCGTCGATCGATTTGGCTCATTTTCAAACTTAGTTTCTTCTTTTGGCTAAAATATATTGAGACGAAATTTTATCGTATTCTGATCAGTATTTCTCAAGTTATTCTGTATTCGGACAGCAAGACGGACAGACAGACGGACATGGCTAAACGGACTCGGGTAGTGATGCTGATCAAGAATATATATACATTTCCATACCGGACACGCCTCCTAAGGGGCGTTACAATATATGCACAAAGTTAATATACCCTGTACCTCATAGGTGTAGGGTATAAAAATATTACAAAAGCAAAAACTCAAGATCAAAAACAAAAATTAAAATAAAAATACAAAAGTAAAAGTAAAACCACAAAACAAAATAAATGCAAAAACACAAAATCAACAGCAAACTAATAAAAAAAAAACAAAAGTAAAACAAAAGCAAACATATAAAAATAAAAGAAAAATCAAAAAAAACATGAAAACAAACGCACAAAAAAAAAACGGAGAAACAAAAGCAAACACAAAACTAAAAACAAAAAACAAAAATTCAATTTCAAAGCAAAATCAAAAATAGAAGCCACTAAAGAAAAAAATGCAAAAAATTGAAATCAAAAAGACATAAACTAAAAATGGAAATATAGAAATAAAAATAAAAAACTGGAAAAAACAAAAATGAAAATTTATGCTAAAAAAAAGGTTAAATAAATTAAAAACCCCCGTTGTGCAGCCCGGGTACAAAATACTAGTGTTAAATAAAATTCTTACAATTATAAAAAATTTATGTTTTTACTAAACATTCTATTATTTATTAGAAACTAAATGTTTAACTAAAAATTAAATTTTACACTAAAATCAAATGTTCGCTAAAAATTCAATTTTTCACTAAAATCGAATTATCGGTATAAATTCAATTTTTCGCTAAAAATTCAATTTTTCGCTAAAATTCAATTTTTCGCTAAAAATTCAATTTTTCGCTAAAAAAATTCAAATTTTCCGCCAAAAATTCAATTTTTCGCTAAAAATTCAATTTTTCGCTAAAAAGTCAATTTTTCGCTAAAAATTCAATTTTTCGCTAAAAATTCATTTTTAACTAAAAATTCATTTTTTACACTTGAATTTAAAATGTTCAGAGAAAGTTTAGTGAAAAAAAAATCACAAAAACTAAATTAAAAAAAGTTTTTTTTTTAATTTTTAAAAATATTCCCAGACTAATATTTAGAACTCTAAACAGAAAATAATAATAGCAGTATATAATATAAACCAAGAGGTATTTTCTTTTAAAATAATAAAATTTGTATTAAACTATTAAACTATACCACTACTATTTCCAATATAACTTTCATTTTCTATTTTTATGTATTAAGATTAAATTGTAAAAACAAAATTCTTCAATACAATTTAACACTTACAACTATAAAAGAGACACAACACAATAAACATAAAAAAAATTCACTACTATTTCGTTTAACTTTTAAAGCCTATTTGGAATACCGCACTATAACCAATAGATAAAATAAAAATCGTAAAATATAAAATCTACAAAAACAAAATCTATACCGTTATCCCTTCCGCCTAATGGCTTCCGCCATAAACTATTAAATTTTCGTTGCGCGGCGCATATAAAAACCCCCGACAACTTTATTGGCAAAGAAAATTCCAAGTTTGCGCATTGCCAGAACATAAACAACATTATTTCGCAGTTCAATGTACCCGAAAAGAGGGACCCGTACGAAAACATCCAAAGAACCACATCGACGACCTTAACACCGTCGCCATCCTGATACCGGTACCAGCAACAGCACCAATACAAGCACACACTGAAAAACACACACATACAGACACAAATTTATATTAACAAAATAGAGCCGCATACGGCAGGAAGTCAGCCTTGTCGGTGAATGTAAAAATTTCAACGATTTAATGGCGCATACGAAATGTTGTTCTTGCATTTGTTGTTCTTGCATAGCACAGGATACCTCAATAAATACGTCGACGTTCTGTACAAAAAAAAAAAGAAAATGCAAAGAAAAAGCGGTAACAAATTTCCAATCCATTGAGTTAGTTTTTGGCAAAGTCCTCGGGTGCGAAATTTCCAAAAGCTGATTTAAGCGGGCTTCATTTATCAAAGAAGTTTATGTGGTAATGGGAAAAATAATACATGAGAGAGAAAAAAGATGGGAATTGGAGGAGCAGAGCAGAGCTATAAAGAGGTTTAAAGAAAGGAAAAGTGAGAGGAGCAAATTAATAATATTAAAATAGTGTTATTAACATCGATTAATTGATTTATATGAAAATAAGTTTTAGAATATTCAATGAAACACTAAAACTTCAAAATTCACTTTAAATCCAAATTTTGACTTAGAATTCTATTTATAACTCAAAATTCAATCTTTTATTAAAAATTAAAATTTAATTAAAATTTAAAATTCAGTTTTTCACAAAAAATATAATTTTTCACTAAAATTCAACTAATCACTAAAAACCTTGTTTATACTAAAAATTCAATTTTTCACTAAAAAATTCAATTTTTCACTAAAAATTCAATTTTTCACTAAAAATACAGTTTTTCACTAAAAAATTCAATTTTTCACCATAAATTCTATTTTCACTAAAAATTCATTTTTTCACTAAAAATTCATTTTTTCACTAAAAATTCATTTTTTCACTAAAAATTCATTTTTTCACTAAAAATTCATTTTTTCACTAAAAATTCAATTTTTCAGTAAAAATTCAATTTTTCAGTAAAAATTCAATTTTTCATTAAAAATTCAATTTTTCATTAAAAATTCAATTTTTCATTAAAAATTCAATTTTTCATTAAAAATTCATTTTTTCACTAAAAATTCAAATTTTAACTAAAAATTCAATTTTTCATTATTTTTTTAAAAATTAAAATTTAATTAAAATTTAGAATTCAGTTTTTCACAAAAAGTTTAATTTTCCACTAAAATTCAACCAATCACTAAAAATCTTGTTTACACTAAAAATTCAATTTTTCACTAAAAATTCAATTTTTCACTAAAAATACAGTTTTTCACTAAAAAATTCAATTTTTCACCATAAATTCTATTTTCACTAAAAATTCATTTTTTCACTAAAAATTCATTTTTTCACTAAAAATTCATTTTTTCACTAAAAATTCAATTTTTCAGTAAAAATTCAATTTTTCAGTAAAAATTCAATTTTTCATTAAAAATTCAATTTTTCATTAAAAATTCAATTTTTCATTAAAAATTCAATTTTTCATTAAAAATTCATTTTTTCACTAAAAATTCAAATTTTAACTAAAAATTCAATTTTTCATTATTTTTTTAAAAATTAAAATTTAATTAAAATTTAGAATTCAGTTTTTCACAAAAAGTTTAATTTTCCACTAAAATTCAACCAATCACTAAAAATCTTGTTTACACTAAAAATTCAATTTTTCACTAAAAATTCAATTTTTCACTAAAAATACAGTTTTTCACTAAAAAATTCAATTTTTCACCATAAATTCTATTTTCACTAAAAATTCATTTTTTCACTAAAAATTCATTTTTTCACTAAAAATTCATTTTTTCACTAAAAATTCATTTTTTCACTAAAAATTCAATTTTTCAGTAAAAATTCAATTTTTCAGTAAAAATTCAATTTTTCATTAAAAATTCAATTTTTCATTAAAAATTCAATTTTTCATTAAAAATTCAATTTTTCATTAAAAATTCATTTTTTCACTAAAAATTCAAATTTTAACTAAAAATTCAATTTTTCATTATTTTTTTAAAAATTAAAATTTAGAATTCAGTTTTTCACAAAAAGTTTAATTTTCCACTAAAATTCAACCAATCACTAAAAATCTTGTTTACACTAAAAATTCAATTTTTCACTAAAAATTCAATTTTTCACTAAAAATACAGTTTTTCACTAAAAAATTCAATTTTTCACCATAAATTCTATTTTCACTAAAAATTCATTTTTTCACTAAAAATTCATTTTTTCACTAAAAATTCATTTTTTCACTAAAAATTCATTTTTTCACTAAAAATTCAATTTTTCAGTAAAAATTCAATTTTTCAGTAAAAATTCAATTTTTCATTAAAAATTCAATTTTCATTAAAAATTCAATTTTTCATTAAAAATTCAATTTTTCATTAAAAATTCATTTTTTCACTAAAAATTCAAATTTTAACTAAAAATTCAATTTTTCACTAAAAACGAAATTGTTCACTAAAAATTCAATTTTTCATTATTTTTTTAAAAATTAAAATTTAATTAAAATTTAGAATTCAGTTTTTCACAAAAAGTTTAATTTTCCACTAAAATTCAACCAATCACTAAAAATCTTGTTTACACTAAAAATTCAATTTTTCACTAAAAATTAAATTTTTCACCATAAATTCTATTTTCACTAAAAATTCATTTTTTCACTAAAAATTCAAATTTTCATTAAAAATTCAATTTTTCATTCAAAATTCAATTTTTCATTAAAAATAAAATTTTTCATTAAAAATTCAATTTTTCACTAAAAATTCAAATTTTTACTAAAAATTCAATTTTTCACTAAAAATGAAATTGTTCACTAAAAATTAAATTTTTCACTAATTAAAAATTAAAATTTTCTCTAAAAATAAAATTTTAAATAAAAATTCAAATTTTCACTAAAAATTCAAATTTTCACTAAAAATTCAAATTTTCACAAAAAATTCAAATTTTCACTAAAAATTCAAATTTTCACTAAAAATTCAAATTTTCACTAAAAATTCAATTTTTCACTAAAAATTCAATTTTTCACTAAAAATTCAATTTTTCACTAAAAATTCAAATTTTAACTAAAAATTAAAATTTTCACCAAAAATTAAAATTTTCACTAAAAATTAAAATTTTCACTAAAAATTCACTAAAAATTAAATTTTTCACTAACAATTAAATATTGCACTAAAAATTAAATTTTTCACTAAAAATTAAAATTTTCACCAAAAATTAAAATTTTCACAAAAAATTTAACTTTTCACTAGAATTAAGTGTTTCACTAAAAATTTATTTATTCACTAAAAATTTAACAATAAGTTAAATAAACAATAAGTTAAATTTTTCACAAACATATTAATTTTTTATGATTTTTCGATAATTTAGCTTGGAAATTGTATAATGTTTGTATATAAAATTTCATTGTAATATTGACCACGACTCGTATGTGCTGCCCATCACTAGGGTTATTTATGCATTGATGTGTATGTTGTAGTTGTTCCCGCGTAATTGCCACTTGAACCGAAAGTGCACTCAAATTGTAACCAGACCGAAGCGTAATGTTTTTGCATTTTTCCTTTTTTTTTTTTTCTATATCGCATTTTGTCCTTTCTTCTGCCGTGCTCTTCACTACTAAAAACTACTACAGCCACTGCTTTGGTTAGTGGCTAATGATATTTAGATTGCAAACACTCGTGAAAATGGCAAAAGAATTAATTGCACAACAGATGGCGCTGCTCGGCTCTGCTCTGCTCGGATGTGCTGTGTTGGTGCTGGTGCCGAGTTTACGGCGCAATTACGAACAAGGTCAAAAATCCGCGGCACCACCCATCATGTGTGCCGGTGGGGATTTGGTGTTCAATTGAGGCACAAGTGTGGAGGCAATATGTGGAAATATGAAGTTATGTGATAGAGCCACAGTTGGTCGTGATTATCTACATATAGGGAATTCCCAGGAACTCACGTTTCAGCCGTAGATGCATTCTCCAAATTGAAGAAATTTTTTGCATCATATGGAAAAATCGTTGACTGAGGACAATGGATAACGTACAATGAAGAGACCCAACGTCTTGTACAGAATGCTAATTATGGCATACAAAATTTCGATATTGTTAGGAACTCGTATATCTAAGAGTTAGAATCAACACTTAAAACGACTTCTAAGAGGTGATGAAACGGTCTAAAACTTTTTTTTATAAAATACTACTAGAGTTGAGTAGACTTCTGAAAAGTAGAGTCCTTTATCGCCTGACAAAAATATGCTTTACGAGTCACTAATCATATCCGTTCTACTTTATGGTATATTGGGAGCATACGAGAAAATTTCGTAAAACCTTCTATCTTATCTACGTTGCTGACGAGTATCGCATCAGAATGAACTATGAGGTGTATTAGATATTCGACGACATTGACATAGTTAAGAGACTTCGTGTTAGTTGGGTCATTTTGAATGTATGGACGAAAATATTCCAGCGAAGAACACATTTAGGAATTACCATAAAAATAACCGAGTGATATCTTTAAACCTAGTTATAATTTACGCTATTAGAGTAAACACTATACAATAAATGGTGAGATTATGACAAAGCAAAAATCCAAAGATTTTATTTCGAGGTTCATTAAAAAAAAAAAAACTGGAATCATGTGCTTTATTTGTATACTAGCTGGACCCGCGAAAGACTCGTGCCAAGATTTTGTGAATTCATAGATTTAAAGCGATTTTATTAATATAAAAAAAAAATTATTATTATTTTTTATATCAGGGGCCCGTGCTTCGCTTTGGAAGTTTTTATTGGTTTTATAAATGTAGTAACCAAATAATAATTCTCCGCCAAAACAACTTTTCTCAAAGACAATTCAGACATAGAAAATTTCGCCGCAGAATTCTTCCCAGTAGAAATCTTCACCGTACAATTCTTCCCCATAGAACGCTTTACCGTAGAATTCTTCCCGGTAGAACTCTTCCCGGTAGAATTCTTCCCCGTAGAGTTTTTCCCAGTAGAAGTTTTAGTGTAGTTAGTTTTAATGTGGTGAGTTTTAGTGTGGTGTGTTTTAGTGTGGTGAGTTTTGGTGTGGTGAGTTTTAGTGTGGTGTGTTTTAGTGTGGTGAGTTTTGGTGTTGTGAGTTTTAGTGTGGTGAGTTTTAGTGTGGTGAATTTTTAGTGTAGTGAGTTTTAGTGTAGTGAGTTTTATTTTGGTGAGTTTTAGTGTGGTGAGTTTTAGTGTGGTGAGTTTTAGTATGGTGAATTTTAGTGTGGTGAGTTTTAGTGTGGTGAGCTTTATTGTGTTGAGTTTTAGTGTGGTGAGTTTTAGTGTGGTGAATTTTGGTGTGGTGAGTTTTAGTATGGTGAATTTTTAGTGTGGTGAGTTTTAGCGTGGTGAGTTTTATTGTGGTGAGTTTTAGTGTGGTGAGTTTAAGTGTGGTGAATTTTAGTTTTTTTGTTTCATCTTTTTAGATTGTGTATGTGCTGAGTTATGTCGTTTTGAAAGTTTAGGTTGTATGGGAGGTACCACGCCCCTTTGTCCAATCCCGCCCATATATAGCCTATGACACCCTCCGGACTCCATAGTATCCTGGTGCAAAATTTCAGTTAAATCGGTTCAGCGGTTTAGACGTGATGCTGTAACAAACAGACAGACAGACAGACGGACAGACAGACAGACAGACAGACAGACAGACAGACAGACAGACAGACAGACAGACAGACAGACAGACCGACAGACCGACAGACTGACTGACGGACCAAGAGTTTTATATATATATAGATTTACACATTGTTTCCAAAGTTTCTAGTTTTTCATAATAAATCACAGAAAAAGGCCGTACGGGACATTTTTTTTTTCTAAAAATACTTTTTGCATACAAATTATTTTTTTGATAATTTAGAAAGATATCTGAGATAAGCTATGAAACTGTAATGGTTAACTAAAAATTTTTAATTTAAAAAACCATAATTGCAGTAAGAGATTTTAAATTAATTAAATAAAGAAAGAAAATTTAGTGATATCTTTTTACACTTGGAGTAATAATAATTTTATTGCAAATAGTCGTTAAAAGTTCAAAAATGTCATTAAACTCTTTAAGCTACATCACAGGGTCACTTTTTTTTTGGGTTTTAAAAGCTTTTTCTAAGTTTTAGAGGGCCTAGTTTCAGAAAGTCGACGCGGAGCGAAGCATTTTAAGATTTTTGGTTTTTGAATCAGTCTAATGCACACTATGTTCCTAAAGTTTATAGTTTTTTTCGCAATAAATCACAGGGTATTAACAGACGTCCGTCCTGTATGAAAATTTGCACTACGTTTTTTTGCTAAAAATAATCTTATATCTGACAATATCAATAATCATTATAACGAAATAAAATGTGATGTTCGGTTCAAATATCCAGAGGTTTTTTTAAGGTTTATACACCCAGAAAAAAATTCCCTCAATTCCTATTAAAATTGGTCAATAGGACAATTATTGATTTAATAGTATACAAAAAAAAAATCTTTTCATATAAACTCAATGGCAATGTCATAGTATTTTCTATTATTTAATGGTATTTTCCTATTAAAGTAATAATTTATCCTATTGACTATTTTTAATAGTAAAAATCTATTATTTATATAGTATTTTTTTCTGGGTGTATCGACGTTGTAGAACTAAAAGTCACCAACTACATTTTCGAACATCTAATTATTAATTTACAAAAATATTTATATATCTGTCAATTTCTGAACTATGAGCTTAAAAATTTTACCAAATAATAAGAAAATGTGTATCTATCAACTGGTATTTCAACTTTAAAAATATATCAATTATTATTTATAATAAAAATCAACAAACTTGAAATTTTAGATTTTCATAAAAATGTAGTTGGTGACTTTTAGTTCTACAACGACGATATATTTTTTTATTCTTTTATTTGTGAAAAAAAAATCTTGTTGATATTTATTTGCACTTTTGGTAGTCAATGTTACGAACGTGTCAGATTTAAATTAGCCGTCAATAAAATTCTAGAATTAGTAGGAAATAGATGTTTACATTTTTGAAAATTCTGAGGAAATTCTGCTTTAGAAAAAGAGGATTCAACTCTTTAAAAAATGTTGTTAATTTAATATGATAATAAATATATTTTTTTTTTTGGTTATGCCCGTGACAATAGGACATCCTTATACAAAAATCAAAATTTGTCCTTTATTTTAAAACTTTAGAAATATTAACTAATGTTATCTAAAAAAACAGAAATAATATTTTGTATCTGTATTTCTTTCAAATTATTTAATTTGGTACTCAATGTACGTGAAAAATTGGTAAATTTAAAAGTTGTAAAATAACGTAAATTTATGATTATTTTTTTATACGTTATCGTTAATAAAATAGAATTATCTTTTCAGATATTTAGATTCACATATTTTTAGATTCCAAATACAGAGTTTTTTTCAAAGATTTGAGCTTTTTTAATTTTTCGCTCGTCTTCTCTTTCAGTTCTTTGGATCCCTAGCAGGACATAGGGCATCAACTACACCTACACGCCATCGTGTACGGTTTTTGGCAATTGCGTTTAACTCGCTCCAACTTTTCCGAGTTTCTTAGCCATTCTATCGACTGATCTTCTCCATGTTTCTCTTGGTCGCTCGGGATTTCACACACCACCTCCCATTGGGTTCCACTCCATGGCTTTTCGAGCAATGCAGCTGTCGTCTTTTCGGAGTGTATGGCCAATCCTTCTCCTGTTTTGTATCCTTATATAATCGTCAATTGAATCCAAGAGTGCTCTGCGAAGCAATTCTCTATTTTCTATGATGTTGGGCCAATATTTACAACGATTGACGAACACTTCGAGTCGCGTGGTAATGGTTTTGGTAACCTTACAAGTGCAGCACCCATATAGAAGGACAGATAATACGTTCGAATTAAACAATCTCAGTTTTACGCTGTTGCTAAACATTTCAAACGCTGCTCTGGCCTTCTATATTCAACTTTGACGGTCGTAGTTGACGTTTTTCTGGAAATGCTTGGTTACCGTTTAAACTATCCCCACATTTTACTAATCGTCTCCAATTTGTACTAATCCTGAAAATAAGTACAAGCTTGCAATCTCTTAAAGTATTACATTTTATTTGAGTATGCAATTTGCGAAAAGATAGGTGTATAGAGTTTCAATTTTTTATTTTTTTTTGCATCAGAAGTCGATTCGTGTGAAAACATTATTCTTTTGTATTTAATCATAAAGTTACAAACAAAAAAAGTTCACTTTGGCTGGTATAGAGTAAAGTTCACCCGTAGATAGTGTTATATGAGGTATTTGAACACAAGTGATCGGCTCACAGGTCACAATAGATGGAATATGCACATTTTCAATACCATATTACACAGATATTTAAGTAATTTAGGTTTCGAATTTCAAAGAGCTACCTCATTAATTTTTCCTTTAATCGTGATCAACATACAGAAAGACGTACATTCGAAAATCACTAATGTAACTCAGGAGGTCACACTGATCAAGAACATATGAGGAGCTCATTTCCAAAACGTGCTATCCACTTAAAAATAAAATGTCTTTATTTACAAATATTCGGCCAAAAATGATTATTTAAAAAAAGTGAATATACATCACGAGATAACGAAAATATTAGGAGTGGAAAACACTTTTGTTGTTATTTGATTCTACTATTGAGTAAGAGTAATTCAGGTTTTACTAAACCTATCTTCGTTTCACATAACACGTTTTGGAAATGAACTCCTCATATATTCGTCTTGGTATTGCAAATGGATAATCACTTTTAGTATGAGATATAAAACTTGTATGGTATTCCATTTTGGAGACACTCACATTATATATGAGAAACATAAAAACAAATAAAAATATTCTATGGTTTCAACAAAATGTAACAGTTTAAAATATGGCGCAGCTAACAGGCGCAGATTCACAGTTTAGATTACATTATCATCTGTAATTTTGACTACATTTTTCTACAAGTTCTGCACATTCAAAGTCAACACAGCAATGTAGCAAATTCAAAAATTCACACAATTGCCCAACACTGGCTGTGTTCAAAATGTTGCTGGTGGGTGTCGTCATCGTCATCTTTGTTGTAGTTGTAGGTGCTGCTATTGCTGATGTTGTCGCCATCATCATCGTCGTCGTCGTCGTCGAATGACGGTTATTGCGGATTCCAATTTGAATTTTTAGTGTTGGCAAAGAGCACGTGGCATGTGTGTGTCTTTGTGTGTGCGTCGAACGTGCTGCAATGTGTTGCTGTTGCTGCTAAAGCTATTGCTGCTGCTGCTGCTGCCATTGTTGCTGTTGCTGCTCAAAGTGCTTTGGCCGCTATTGCTGCAACAAAGCAATGTTGACTTGGCCAACAAACCGTGAACACATGGGGTCAGTAGCAACGTGCCGGTTGTGGCCATGTGTTTGCAGGCGTTGCCAGATTGTTGTTATTTTTGGTACTTGCAGTTTTTATAATTCTTGTGAAATTTTCAAGTTGCTTGCAATATTTTTGGGTAAGTTTCGCATTTCCTTTTAATTAAGAAAAATATTTTTTAAAATATGAAAAAAAAAAATTTAAATTGAAAAATATTTTTAATATGACTTTTTTTTTTAAATGAAGAAAAAAGGTTTTTAAAACAAACAAAAAAATATATTTATAAATTAAAAAAAATAAATTTTAAATTGAAAAAAAAATATATAAATTGAAAATTAAATTTTAATTTTAAAAAAATTAATGTCAAAGGATCATAAAAATTTGATTAATTCCAATGCGAAGCGCATGTATGTGTGCGTGTTTTGGCTATAACTCATGGCCGAAGCACATTAACACTCAGCACTTGCCATGGTTTTAATGATTGTGGCCATAAATTACCACACAACGTTGTATGTGTCGCAATTTATTAATTTAGCCAAAAATGTATTGAATTGAATTATTTGACTAAACGTTTTAAGACGTCGCTTATTTGCATTCGGCCATAAATGGCGCTGTTAGTATGCGTAATATTTGCATGTGTTTGTAAATTATATTTTTGTCTATGTGTGCGGTGGGTTGGTTGGTTGGCTTTGTGTATGTTTCTGTGTGTCTGCGTGTTGAAGTAGGGTTCGGCTGCTACGCTTTGATTTATGCGTTGTCGCTTTTATGTTTATTGTTTTAGTTGGTGTTGTTGTTGTTTTTATTGTTGCCATTGCTGTTGGCAGCAAAAGGATTACGTATTCAATTTTTGGAATTTCAAATTATTTGAATTTCGCATAATGTCAAATATAGCAGTGGAAATTTTACACAATTGCAATTAATAAAATTTTGCGGAATTACTAAATGTTATTTGAAATAAAATCGAAATTTTACACTACAATATATTTACCATATTTTTTTTTAATCACGAAAATATTGATTTTTAAGCATATTTAGATTTCAAAGTTTTGAAAAGTGGATATGTGTTCTTTTAGACAGTTTAATTACTGTAAGGTTTCTAAAAATTCTTTTTTTTCCATATTTAAATGTTTAAAAAAATTGTTTAAAATTGAATTAAAAAACAATTTTACTAAATACACTACACAGCAGCCATTCTGAGCAGCAGTATTATTTAAAAAATGACGCCCTTATTCCGAAAATATGGTTTAATAATGTTTCTTTGGATAGGTTTACAAAATATGGGCCAATAACTTTTCGACCGAGCTTTCATAAAGGTGGTCGCATATGTTTGCAAATATTTCGCGTTCTAAATACCACATATGATCAAATGTTATATCCAATAAAAGTTAATTAAATATCGAATAAACATTTTTTAGAACATTTTTAAATTGGTTCATTAGTTTAAGAGAACTCGAAAGGAGAACTTGAAAAAACTTTTTTTTTCAACAATAATTTAAGAAAAAATTAATTTAAAAAATGGAAAAAAAATCGAGTAAGTAAGATGATACACAAATTTTAATTTTTCAAAATTAGTTCACACTCCGTCGAAAAAATTAAGCTATAAATGACAATAAATATATGGGTAACATTTGAGGATAAAAAGAGTTATGTGAAAGCAATATAATTGAGTGCTATACAAATAGGCATAAAAATAAAAAATGTGAGCGGATCACGATTATTTTTTGAGCACCTATTGATAGATGATTGCTTGTAATTAATTTAAATTTTTATAACTTTATCTTTAATACTTAACGAGATATGTGATCCAAAAAAGTAAACCCATATCTCGTAGTGAATGTAGTAGATAACGTTGACTAAATCGACTCATTTTCGAACTTCGAATTACTATTCTACTAAACTATATTGAAAATAAATTACACATCATTCGGAATAGCAGTTTTAAAGTTATCGTGTATAGGCGGACAGACAGACGGTCATATCTAAATCGACTCGGAAAGTGATGTTGACCAAGAAAATATATACTTTTTCATACCAGTCACGCCTACTAAGAGGCGCTAAAATATCCTCACATATATTTTATAACTTGTAACCCATGGGTATAAACATATTATGCGATTTTTTTTTAGTTAATACCCAATTGTAATGCTTTCACATGATTTTTTCTTTTCTCAAAAATTATCCATAGGTTTCTTTTATTTTTACATCATTTTCTTTAAAAATGTACAGGCTAATTTTGCAATATTACAAACTGTGCATCATCTTGAGTTTTCAATTTTTCGCCATTTTTTAAATGCATTTTTTAATAAAATTTTGGTCGACAAAATTTACATTTTTCGAGTTTACATTTTTCGAGTTCTTAAACCAGTAAACCAAGTCCAAACTATTGTAAGAAATGTTTATTGAATATTTAATTATCTTTCATTCGATATAACAAATGAGTTTATGGGTTTTATAAAACGCGAGATATTTACAAATATATGTGACCACCTTTTTGAAAGCTCAGTACAAAAGTTATTGCCCGAGATCTCGTAATCCTATCCTATCCGGAGAATTTTTAAACAAATTTAACTATTTATGATCGGACATTTGATAATCTATTTCATAGTGTTTTAGAATTTAATTCTGGAGTAATTTTTTCTTATTTCAATTTTTTTATTGCTCCTTTTTTAAATTTATTTTATTGTATTCATATCGACAGTATATTATATCTCGCTTAAGGTCAACATTTAAATAGACTCGCACAAATCACAAAATACCTTTGGGATTTTTAAAGATCCAACTGCGTTGTTAGATTTTAAAAATTAATATAGCTTTTTTATTTTATTTTATTAATTAATTATCATAACTTATCTAATTATCATAACTCATATAATTATCTATCGATTTGGACAACTGACTGTCTTATTCATATGAATTTTGCAAGTTTATATCCTGACCAAACGGCTATTATTTTTTGTTTTTTCGCCATAAATCATTCCTGGTTGATTTCGGTCTCCTGATTCTTGCTGCATACTCAGAATATTCAATAATCATAACCCGTATTTTTTTGTAAGGTACATTTTTTTTTTTAATTTTAGTTCAGAGAGTAGAAGCAAAATGGTCAGACTGTTACGTTACACAAAAGAGTATTACGTAACCTGTTCGATTTTTCTGAATGTTTTTTTTAGATAAAAGTAAAAAACAAATGCTTCAATTGTTCAATTTCACAGTAGAAAACATTATTATTTTTTTAATTTTTACGATTAAAAATTTAATAAATTCCAAGAATTTGATATGTAATTTAAAGGAATAAATAATATTCGTGTGGTTCATTGAGATTATAGTTTCCATTTTTCCGTATATTTTTTTTTTTTTTCGAAAACCAAATTTCGTTCTTCATATAAAATTTCATGTATCTTATTAATTCCACATTTTCTTTTGAACAAAATTATGTTAAATATAAAAGTTTGACAAATTAACTTTTTAAACTTTTTAATGAAAAACCAAAAACTAGACAATATATAAAATTCATAAAATTCTGAAATGCCTGCCAAAAACATTCTCTAGTAGCGGGGACAAAGTTGAATTCTGGCAATGACATCGATTTGGCTCGTCGATTCTTTGCGGCACCACTTTGCGACATTTCAAAAACAAAAAAAAAACAACAACGAAGAGCAGTAACAAAGCATAGCAACAACAACAAAGAGTTACAAAAAAGAAAAATAATAACAAAGAGCAACAGCAAAGACCGCAACTACAAAGGTCGTTTCAATTTAGAGCCAAAATTGTCGGCGCATAGAACCACCGACGACCTACGACAGCGAGCCAATTGCTGCAGACTGCAATAAAGATTATTAAAAAAAGGAATACACAATTTTTTTTTTTGAATTTTTGTCTGCAATAACAAAAAACAATCTATATGCAAAGAGCAAAAGAAAGCCTAGTAAAATTCATAAACTTTTAAATTTTTACATTAAGTCATTGTTAAAATGATTGGCAAGAACAAAGGCACGTGCACATCATTGACTTATTTTTCAACTTATTTTTCAATCGGAAAACCTATCAAAAAAATTGAGCCAAAATGTAGATGTAATATGTAAACTGGTTTGACTGTGAAAATGTGAAATATAAAACTGTATTTTCGAAGTTAAGTCGTTGTTATGAGAACAACAAGAAATTTTTACTCGAACTAAGATTGTTTTCTAACAAGAAAATTAAAAAACATACAAAAAAAATATTATAAAAAAAATAATTAGAAAACTAAAATGTCAAATGACATCTTATTACATTGATTAATGCTTGAACCAAATGAGAAAATTGTTTCTTAATTTCGGACAATTTTTAATATTTGTAAGAAGTTTTGTTCTGGATTTCAGGAAATTATATCTTGTTTAATTATAGAAGCAAAAAACATTTCACACTAAGAGACATATAGTAAGAAACTACTTATTATTTAAGATCACCATTTCCAACTGATATTGAGAAAATTACAAATGAACACAGAAAAAAAAATGTACATCATATTGATGAATTCATTATATTAATGACAAACGACATTATTGTTTTGAATGCTATCATAAATATGAAGAACGCTTGGTAAATGTCGAAAAAGTGTTCTTCAATATATATTAATGAACTAAAATATAAAATACAACATATATGTTCATCATATTGAAGAACGCTGTTCATTAAACAAAATTTCTATCAAAATATTTTTTTTTCGTTCATTTTTTGCCGTACTTCTCAGTTCTTAAGTAGTTCTTGTGTGTTATTTCTTATATAATGCTTGCTCCATATGCATAAATTAGTAAAATGTTTTATAATATATTTATTATTATAAAAATATTTATAAAAAATAAATTTTTGAAAAAAATATTTTTTTTTTGAAAAATTTTTTTTTCGATTTTTTTTTTCGATCAAATATTTTATTTCGAACAAAAATATTTTTCAAACAATTTTTTTTTCGAATTTTTTTTTAGGATACTTTTTTTTAAGAAAATTTTTACTGCTATTTTTTTAATAAAATTTGTACAACACTTTGTTCGAATTATTTTATAAACAATATTACGAACAAATTCATCAATATGACAGTTCAAATTCATTGTATTGAATATTTTGTTCATATATATGGGCCATTCAACACCAAATCGACCAAAAAGAGTCAAATTTGAGATTTTACCTTTTCGATCTTAATGAACTTTTGGCAACTGATAAAGGGTATCGAGACATGCACTAAACAATTTTTTTTTTATTTTTTCCGACCACTACTTACAGAGATACAGTGGCTCAAAGTTGGAAAAAAGTGCGAAAAATCACTTTTGTACTGTTGTTCATATTTAAATATCTCTTGAACTGGAAATGCTAGAAACTCCGTTAATGGCTCGTTTTAAAGCTAATAGAACAAACTTTTAGAAAAATTAAGTTGTACTTTCCAAACGGTAACATGTGGCCCGTGGTCATTATCCTTGCACTTCAAAATTGATGTCCTTAAAAAGGACCCTTTTTAAAATTCTGAAAAAAATCCTAAGTTTTCGTCAATTTATTATAAATGTTCATACAAAATTTCAAGATGGTATTTTGATGCCATCATATTTTAAAAAATTATTTTCTAATTTCATTGAAAACGAAGAAGGTGAGATCCAACCGCTGGTCGATTTGGTGTGGAATGGCCCATATAATGAATTCATTCATTAATATGTCATTTAATGAACCGTGTTATCAATATTATTAATCTGTTAGTTGGTGAAAAAATTCATAATATTTATGAATAAATTCACAAATGGAATTTAGAAAATTCCAAATGAAATTGAGTTTTTCCAAATGGAAAATTGAAAATTACAAATGAAAATTAAATTTAATTTTCGAATAAACCATGAATCACTCGATTATATAAACACACAATCGTTAATTTCAATATTAATTTTTAATATCAATCCATTATTTCTCCAATTTTCTGTACAAATCTCAATTTTTTTGAAATTTTTCCAATTTCAAATTGTAAAATCTCAGTTACATTTAAAGTATTTTCAATTTCAAATGAAAAATCTACAAATTTATTTGGAATTATCTCAATTTCAGTTGGAAAACCGCATTTTTTTTTGGTATTTTCTCAATTGCAAATGAAAAACTTCAATTTAATTTTATTTTAATTTAATTTTATTCAATTTTATATTTAATTTTCTTCTTTTTAGATTTTCTCAATTTAAAATGAGAAATATAAATTTTAATTTCAAATAAATAATCTCAATTAGATTTGAGATTTTTTCAGTTTCAAATGGAAAGCTCTCATTATATTTGAATTCCAGCCAAGTTAGACTTTTTTGTTCGTCTCTTTTTTTCGTAAGTGCACATGTCTATCTCTTTCACGCACACACTTTGACATTCTACATCTTCTCGTGGGTTCTTTATGAGTGCCAAAGCCCTCTTTGAACACAAGCACCCATCAATCAAAGGGGATAAAGACGATGATGGTGATGAGGAGGATGAGTAGAATGTTGAGTAGGACTATTTGGAGATGGTAAAACATTCGATGCGGCGACTACGGCAGTGCCTTTGGCGGCAACGTCAACTCTGACAGCGGCGGCCATGACAGCTCTGGGAGAAAACTAGACAAAAATACAAATGGCTGACTGATAGGGTTTGCTTTTCTTTTTTTTTGTGTGTGTGTGTTTTGTGTTGAGAATTGCGTTTCATGTATTTGTTGTTTTGTTTTTATCTATGTGTATTTTTGCTACTTTCCAAAGTATTTTTCCATTTTATTTTTTTTTATATATGCTATTTCTATCCACTGTTATCAGCATACATGCTTGAGCAGCGGCATTAGTGATAAATGAACGTCCTTGAGTTGATTTGAGGACATTCTCAGATATGTGTGCGTCTGTCTGTGCATTGAAGGAAGTAAAACGCACACATTTTTCTATCGATTTATTGAGGAAGGTTTTATATTTTTATTTCTTTTGGAATATAAAGTAAAGGATAATAATATATCAAAGGATCACATTAAACTGTTTGCGTTGAAATAATAACAAAACGAAAGGCTTACAAATGTAATAAATATTGAGAGAGGAAGAGATATAGAGAGAGAGAGAAAAATAATATATTTCAAGAATATTGTTACGAAAATTCAGTCTACGGAAAACTGTTCTACGCGTTCGTATCGCTGGATTGTGTACAAAATAAAAACGCACTTATATTTGGTTTTAACTAGTATTATTTTAACTAGTATTAATTAACTTTATTAATTTAAATAACAACTTAAAGAATAATCACTTATATTAACTGCTGAATTACTACAATTTATCTTTACAATGTTCACTCACGAGACGCACTAGTTCACTATTAAATCACAACTGAAGTGCTGTACCTCTGATGCGTCTCCCTTATATACTGCATGCATCAGTTCGACACGTTTCGACAAGCTTCGACTTGTTTCGAGAACCTTCTACTCGTTTCGTGAATGACGCATGCTATTGGCATCTCATTCGCACTCATGTGTTTTAATGTGCTGATCTTCCATCTCTTTCTCGCACATTGCTCAGTACGCTGAATGATCTTCCGTCTCTTTCTAACACATTGCTTAGTGCGCTGAATTGTCTTGCGTCTCATTTATTATTGTTGAATGCTTGCACAGTGGGGAAAATTACCTCTTTTCGTAACAATATGTACGAAATTATATTTGTAATGAGGAAAAATATCAATTCTATTTTAACTACAATCTATGTTTTTTCTACTAAATAATTCTATTGAAATTTTTGGCCCTTTTCAGACTCGTAATTGAACACAGTCCATTACACGATTAGTTTTCCAAAAAAATATTGTAAAATAAGGTTTTCTTTTAATTGTAAAGCCTAATTATATTATAACGCTAATATTTACATATATTTTTAAGATTTGATAAAATTTTGAAATTAAATTCGAAAATTTTTTTTTTTTTTTTAATGATTTTTAAGCATATTGAATCTTAGTTAAATAGTGTATAGTTTAAACTAAAATATGTCCTTTTTTTTAAGTTAAAAAAATAATAAAATTTATAGAAGTTAAAAATGCTTAAATATTTCTCATATAAAGTACTGCAGAATAGAACAAAACAATATCTATATCAATATTGTTATATATTCAGATTACATGCATTAGTATTTTTGTTGAAAATTGATTACACAAATGAGTACGAAAATTATGTTCAAAGGGCATTTTTTGAAAGGTGTAGCATATAGAATAAATATTGTTATTTTAATATATAGTTTGGACTTTACTGTGAATAACTATAAATATGTTTCTACATTATCATTACACGCTGCAAAAAAAGGGCTCTCCCAAACATAATTTTGCAGGCATTACATATATCTTTGGAGCTTTATGCAAACAAAAGTATTATTTCATTGTCAAACATTATTATAATAACAGCCAAACCTATTTTCGTTTTCGTCCAAACATATATATGTTCAGAATGATTAGTTTTCGGCGTTCGGCCAAACATATATATATTCGAATGTGAAAAACATTTTATTTACATGTAAACATATTTATGTTTACATTTTATTTTAATGTGAGTATTACTGAGTGCTAAAAGTAGGCAGCGTTGTTATTTTTATTGTGATTTCGCAATGCCAAACTTACATATAATCAAACTAACAATCACGAATAACCAAATACATATAATTCAAAGAACCTTTTTTTGAAGTTGGGTGTGTTAAATACCAGAAATATCAAAAATACATATATTAATATCTGATGAAAAATATATATTTCTACAGAAACATTAATATAGTAAATTCATGTAAATCCGCGAATAAAGCAATTCATCTTTAAATATCGTATAATAATATTTCAATCTGAATAAAATAATAATACAATTCAATTATAATGTAATTAGATTTTATTCCTAATATTTATATGAAGAGTAGCCGCGGTAGCTCAGTGGTTAGTGCGTTGGAGTGCGAGCCGAAAGGTCCCCGGTTCAAGCCTGGACTGGGGCTAACAACATCTTTTCATAGAAACATTTTTCTATACCGCGCTACCTCTCGGCAGTAAATGGCAAAAAAGCTCTCACCCGCCGTTCGGATTCGGCAATAAATTGTAGGTCCCACCACTTTGAGTACAAATATAACACGCACAGCTCAAAATGGTGAGAGAGCTCGGCCTAAGTTCTAATAGGACTGTAGTGCCAATTATTATTTATTATTATTTATATGAAGATTTCTAATTACGTTATAATTACATTCAAACATATTCAAACAAATCTTTTCTATCCGTGTAAGTACTAATCTTATACATAAATTATTAAAAAAGTTATCTAAGAAATCAAACATCTAATAATCTTAATATGCATTCGTTAGTATTTAAATAAAAATTGGTCTTGACAATTATAAGAAAATTGTTGCTTAAGATTTTATGTAAAACTATTTTTCAACAGTACAATATTTTTTTTTTTCTAAGTAGTGAGTGAAAGGGGCATACAAATACTATTTTAATTTATCTAAAAACGATATGTAATAAGAAAAAACTGATTATGCAGTTAAAATCAACACCCACGAATTAAATAGAATTGATATATGAGATTTTTGTAAGAAAAATCATATTTAATAATGTAATGATACTTATTAGACATCTGCACAAGTCCATTTGAAACCCACTTCAAGACATTCACTTCGTTTCAAAACATTTACTGTCGTCAACTCTATGCTTGAAAATCTAATGAATGTCTTGCTCACAACAACAAAGAACCAAGTACTGTCAAAACAAAACATAAGCAAAACAAAACTGAAGTGAAGAGGTATATGATGATGTGCAATAAACATTCAAATACTGAACTGAACTGCTTATGACACCGAGAACTTAGTGCATTTTTCATTTTTTTTTTATCATTCTTACTAGAGTAAGGAATAGAGCAGGAATTTTCATTAATATTGAAATATAGAAAAAAACAAAAGGTATAAGAAAATGACATAATATTTTATATTAAGTTTTTTATTTATCGAAAAACATTTTTTTTCATTATTTAATTAAAATTTTTTTTTTTGGAAATATTGCTTTTCGACCAAAGCGTTGTTTTTGTCGTACAATTTTTTTTTTTAACATTTTTTTTTTTTAAATATTGTTTGTTGTATTTTTTATTAACACATAAATACCAATAACAACATTACTGCCGTAGACGAGCGTCAGATTTGTTGTTGTTTTCAATGTTCGTCTTCTCACTCGTTACTCGTTGCGCTCACTCGCTGCACCTACTGTATTCGTTGCATGTTCAGCGACAGTGTTGTCGTTTGTTGTGTTTTTCAAAACATTGAATGTTTTGAATGGCTTGATGTTTTGACAGTGCTTGGCACCAATGAAACAAATACTGAAGTGAAGTGAAGTCGCTCAAAGAGACTTCACTATAATACTGTCGATTGTCATTTGTGAAATGAAATCAAAACTGTAGAGTGCAGTAGTGCATATTTGCAGAGGAAACTTCAAAACCATTTGTGCAGATGTCTAATACTTATACCCACTTATACCCACTATATGTATTTCGTAACAAACGACAAAATAAAAATTTGACGTCAAAACTTTTAATTTTAATTTCATGTTACTTGACTTTTAAAATTATGAAATTTGTTTAAAAAATAACGCCACTTTCGTCCAGCAGTCATTCGTTTCATAATACAGAAATATATACTTAAAATGTGCTTCATATAGCATCTTTGAAACACTACGATGCGAAATGAAGCACATTTTTATAATATAGAAAATTACATCCCACAGTTGACAGAAAGTTTTTCATCTACCAAAACTCTATATTTTTTGATGAAGTGAATATTTTTGGATACGGTTTTTTTTAGTTAAATTGGAAATTGCTGAAATATAATTTAAAGATAATATATTTATTTTCATTTGAAATGCAAGTGCATATCATACCGTCACTATCATGCCAAATGAGCGAATGTTCAATTTTTGACTTTTGCGTTTTTTTACATTTTTGAATGTAGTTTATCTTCAAGTATGCTGTGCCAAAATGGCGTGTCATTTTGTTGAATATTTCTAGCCACAAAAGACAAAACCAAAAGGGCGAATTTTTAAAAATTAAAAATCTTGTCATGCCAAAAGAGCGAATCTTTTCGTTTTTTCGCCATAACTTTTTATTGGTATAAGATAAAATAGTAATTTATAGTTATTAATTGTTTGTTTTTAAAGCACCTATCGATCTGCATCATTATTTGAAAATATTTTGCAAAAAAAAAAAAATCTGCAAATAACTAATGGCAAACTAATGTTTGACAAAATATTTTTAATTAATGATGCCAATAGATAGGTGCATTAAAAGTAAACATTTAATACATTTACATTACTCTTTTATCTTGCGCTAATAAAAAGTTATAGCATAAAAAATAGAAATATTTGCGTTTTGATCAGGATATAGCCTCACAAAATTCGTATTAATAATTCAGTTGGTTGTCCAAATCTAAAGATATTTTATGTACGTTATAATAATTGACGAATAAACCAAAATAACAGAAAAAATTGAAAAAATATAAATTTTGCTAATTTTTAAAGCACTTCAAACTTTAAAATTTGAGTTCTCAACATTTTTACAAATGCACATTCGTCTCTTTGGCATGATAGTGACGATATTTTCTTAATTAAAAAATATTTTATTTTTCGTGGCACATTTGAATAGAAGTTGAAGCATTTTGCATCTGAGATCTTTCTTAGTATGAATCTGAAAATGGTTTTTCAATATCAATTCTTTTAATGGTTTTATTTCAATTTTAAATGCTACTATCGAAATTTGATTATGCATGCGCAATTAAAATGCAAATAAAAGCCGTAAATAAATTGATATTGAAAAACCGCTTGCATATTCATATTTAGAGATGTGTCAGCTATGAAGTATATTTATATTTAAATGTTCGACCAATAATGTATATATTTTTTATAATATGATATTATGATCCTCACAAATTTTGTTGGCTTGAAATTGTGAATATTCTAGCGGCCAGATTTGGAACTATTTGGCAGTAAAAATGGGTATGAGGTGAATGGTTATTCATTCAGCTATAAGACAAAATTAATTTCAGCTTTAAAACTTTTAAAGTTTTTTAGTTGTGAACGTTAATAGTCAAAAATACGGATTAGTTCAGTTTTAATTAAATATTACGACTCAAAACCTCGAAAATGCATTTAAATTTCGCATACTTTACATATTACAATACACGAAATATAGCACAAAATAATGCTGAAAGTATTTAAATTTTGTTCGTCCTTAATACAAGTCAACACTCAGCAACACGTGCTTCAGTTGCCGCATTTCCTGTTACCAATAATACATATTTCATGAAGCCTACTTTATTATGCTGAAAAGCTGTTGACAAACTGAAGATGTCACTGGACACAATAATGATAGCGATACTTTTGGTATTGATATTATTAGATTTTTTTATTTATTTTTCTTTTTTTTTAATTTTAGTTGTTATTTTGTGCGTCATACAATGAGTAAAAAAAATACTCTATAATGCAAAATCAAACATTCAAATGTATGCCAAAGCAAAAAATTTAAAATTGCCAAAAACATACAAAAGATCTTTGTACAACTGTCAAAATAGCAAGAACAACATGCTGTGTCAACAATAAAATATAATATGATACAAAACAAAAAAAAAAAAAAAAAACAAAAATATTGCCAATAAAAAAAAAACAAAGTTTGAAGTACTTTCATAAAAACATCTATATCAACAAAGCGAATAATTTTAAATAACATAAAAAATAAACAGAAAAAAAAATTTAAAATTCAATCGCAAATATATGTAAAGTGGAAAACATAGACAAGTCTATTTCAACAAAAGCCATAGAAAATCAAAAGCAAAACACTCACTTAAATCGTATTTTAATTCGTTTTATTTATGCGATTTTATTGCAGTGAATATGTTTACGCTATTTTTGAATTTTCTCTTTTTCTATGTTTAGAAAGAGCATTTTTGATAACTGTACTAAAACAAAAAAAGATATACATGAACTGTGTTTGCATTAAATAGAAAAATGCTTGCAGCTAATATTCTATTGAAATTTTTATTTATTTAATGCCTTCATCGATGAGTTTTGATTGTATTGAATTTTTAGTTAGTTTATAGCATTGATTTTAGTATTCATATGTTTTATTATTTTTTAAAATATTTTTACATTGTTAAAAAAGTAAGAATTACACTGTGCTATAAAATTTCGTGTACAAAATTTCCCAACTATATTTTTGGATAGGCATGGAAAAATAATTAATATCCTCATTTACAGAATTTCTTTCTATATCACATCGAGTTTTTTTTAATTTTCACTTCTGTGTGCTAATTTGCATTTACCTACCTTGACTTATGTAATATAAACTCAGCATTTACGTAAGTTATTTCTATATTTCCTTTATAACTTTTTGAAAAACCAACACATTTAGCTTAGTAAAACAATTTAATTCTTAAAAACGGTTTATAAAAACCTGAGTTTAGGTCATTTTTAGACAAAAAAAAACGAAAATTTGTATGCATTTTTCATTTGTGAAAAGTCGATTTATAAAAATTTAACAAGAAAATTGAAATTTGTTGGTTAATTATTTTTTGTTCATATTTAAATATCTATTAATCGAGATATGCTATATACCCCGTCGTTCTTTCATCTTGTTCCTGCATCTTGTTCTGGCATTTTTTTTTTTAGCAAGAACAAAAGCGAGAACCAGATCGAGATTTTCTTGCAAGAAAAAGTGCAAGATAAGAACTGCGAGAGCAAGTGCAAGACTAACACAGCAAGAAAAGCAAGACTCTTGCGTTTTTTATGATTTTAATGTACTTAATAAGTTTTTAAAGTAATAATGAAATTCAAAAGAATTCATTATATTACTAAATATTGAACAACAAGTAACAATGGAAAGCGTGCAAAATATTTATGAACGTGAACATTAATGAAGATGTGTGTTTTTTTTTTGTTTTTGTCAATTCTAAAGAATATAAGCATTTTAAAAATAAGGCCTTTGAAGCACTTTTGAAGCGGTAAATAGTTTTAAAAGTGCTTCAAAAGTCGCTTCAAAAAGATAAAATAGTAAAACAATGTTTTTTTTTCTCTTTTCTTCGCTACGCTAGTTCGTACATCGATTGTGCATATGCATTTTTGTTTTACTTTTATATATATATAGTTTTTTTGTTAATTGTAAAATCATGAAGTTTTCTTAAGTTCAGTTATATGTGCATTATTTCATTTAACTTATAAAACCAAAATAAAAAATTAATATATGAACATTTTCACAGTGTGATATATTTAGCTGACATATTGCTTTTTGTGTTTTCTTTTTTTTTACAAATTCGCTGATTCGTTTGAAAGTGCAACAACAACAAAAATTCGAATAAAGCAGCATCCAAGCTTTTGATAGAATTTTTGGTGGAAAAGAAAACTCGTTGTTGCCAACTAGATAGCTGTACTATATACATACATGTAGTGTGGTGCCATGCTACTGTCTGTTGTCATGCGTCTGGCCGTTGTCATGCGTCTGTCTGTTGCCATGCGTTTGTCCGTTGTCATGCGTCTGTCTGTTGTCATGCATCTGTTTGTTGCCATGCGATGATACAGGATAGCAACGAAGAGTTGCTGTTGTGAAAGTGTGTGTATACGAATCGTAATCGTTATTGTTGTATTCTATTCTTTCTGTTAGTATTCGTTTTGTAGCGTTTGAGTTTGTGTTCGCAAAGAAAAATGTTACCCTGCAAGAAATTATTTGAAATACGGTACGTGTAGAATACGGATTTTTAAAGTTGAAATATCTATTAATATATATAAATTTTATTATCATAAGGTAAAAAAATGAAGATCATCGATTAAAAATTGACAGATACATGAAGATGTTTGTAAATAATATTTAGCATTTTGAAAATGTATTTGGTGACTTTTCGTTCTACAACGACGACATGTAAATTTTATTATGGCCTTGATATTTTGAATTGTCCCGTCAACATTACTTGATTTATACAATAATTTTTTATTAGTTAATTCTTGTTAAAATATAATTCAAATTTTAATATTATTGGATTTTTTTTTTTGTTATTAAAATGTTGAAGAAATTGAAAATATGGAAAATAAGTAACTTAAATACAATTAGTGTTCAAATTCTATTCGATTTCATAATTAATATGCAGTTTAAGATATTTGTCTTCGATCTTTTATTTAAAATTTAAAAGATTGAAAGATTAAGATTACCATTTCTTGCAGTTCACTGAATTGATGAAATTTAATTTCTTTGGCTTTTATGGATTGAAATCGTACAAAATTCTTCTTCTTTGCAATTCAGATCATATCTCAGGTGAAGTCAAAATGTTGCTTTTCATTGGTTTGTGGTCTCGAAATTTAAATTTTTTCTTGGCGTATTTAATTAAATAATTCATATAACACAATATTTTTTACTAAAATAAAAACAAACATTGTTTAAATTACGTTTCCCACTTTACCCCAGTATCATATAAAAAATGTTAAATTATTTGAAAAATATGGAAATAATGAAAATTTATACAAAAACCGAAATCAAAACCGAAACCGTAACTTGGAACCGGTAAACCGAAACCGTTTCGTACTAAAAACCTAAAACCGAAACTGTAACCGAAACCGAAACGCGGAAAAAACCGAAACCGAAATCGAAACTGTTATTCGCTTAGGTTTCAATCCTTGATTATAATGTAAGTCAAACTGTATTATTTTTTCAGAACAGATAATAATGAGAGAGAAATATAGAGAGCACGTGTTTTTTGTATTATGTTCTATACTTTTTGGTTTAAAATTTGTACATGCTCACTTATTTATTCCAAAGTATATTCAATTTTAATACCGATTTGATTACAAAAAATGTTAATATTTAGGAATGTATACATTTTAATTGAAAATGTATTAAAAATGTCTGTAATACAATTCATTGATTAAAAATTAGTCCAAGATTTTTAACCGTGTATATAAAAAAATATATTATTAAAATTTTTATACCCTACACTAGGGTATACAGGGTATATTAACTTTGTGCATATATTGTAACGCCCCTTAGGAGGCGTGTCCGGTATGGAAAAGTATATATATTCTTGATCAGCATCACTACCCGAGTCCGTTTAGCTATGTCCGTCTGTCTGTCTTGCTGTCCGTATACACGATAACTTGAGAAAGACTCATCAGAATGCGATGAAATTTCGTCTCAATATATTTTAGCCAAAAGTAGGCACTGAGTTTGAAAATGAGCCAAATCGGTGAACGGACACGCCCATCTCCCATACAAGTCACTTTTACATAACTCTTTAGGAACTAATAACTCGAAAAGTATTCAAGATATAGTTATAAAATTTAAAACATATTGTTATAATTCTCCTAAAAATATGTGGTCCAAAAATGGGCGTGACATTTTTTTTCATTATTTCCCGGGTTTTCATAGTGGAAATTTGATCCGTAAATTAAAATCTATGCTCAAATCTATGAAATATTAGCCTTACAAAATTTTAAATATAGGCGTGGTCCGCCCAATTATATTTCTCAAATTTTTTTATTAGTTTTTTATACTTTTATATCAATTTTTTTAATTTATGGGGATATAAGACGTAAATTTCTGATATGTGAATAATATTCCGAGGGTGGGGAGGTTCAGCATAATTAAAAACTTTAAAATTAAGGTATGCAATTAAATATCCCGCACTAATATCCCCACCAAAGGTATAGGGTATTCCATAGTCGGGCCCGACCGACTATAAAATCCGCCCCATGTGACCTAACTTTCCCAACTCGTTTTGATTGCATTTGAAATAAGCTTTAATTCATTGAAAAAGTTAAAAATGTTTATAAAATACTTTGCATAATTGCAAATATCGAATATATTTTGTGTTATAAATTATCCAAATATTATGTGAAAAATGTCCGTTTAACTTATCAACATTCTACTAAAATATGCAACGATCCGAACACACTCACATAATATTTAAAAACACACACACACACATACAGTACGTTGTGCTAATACACAGGTGAAATTAACAGCATCGACCATAATGCCTCATCATGGCCAGGTGGATGTATGTGTGCATGTGACTCAATACACTTGCAACATATACATAGTACCTATGTGTGTTGCCTCCTGTTGCCTGCTGTTGCTGCCTGGGCAGCCACAAGAAAACAAAGTTGCACTTATTTGTGGCTTTTGAGGATTTTCTGCATTTTTGTGTTGCATGACTTTGTTGCTCATGCTGCTGCTGCTACTGTGGCAAAGCTCTTTGAGTCCGTTGGCTAATGCATCAAGGAATTTCATTCTCTCTATTTAGAGTAAAGACCAAAGTATAACAAAAACAACAAGAACAATGGTGTTTCTAACAAAAAACCATAGCAACAACAACAATATTAAGACTAATACTAACAATAGTGCGTATGTGTGTTTATTATGACCCAGTTATGTTGCAGCTAAGAAGAAATTTCTAATATGAATGAATAAATGTTGTGCTAAAGTTTAAGGCATTTCTTCGAAATCCAATACTAATCCTTACACCTGGCAGGATAAAAAAAGAAATGCAAAAAAAGCAAAGCAAACATAATACAAAAAAATAAGTCTTAGAAATACAAAGAATTTATTTTTCTCCTAGAAAAAGTTATTTGCGGTAAGGAATATATTCAAAATATTCAGCATGAGGTGTATTGTAGCAATAAGAAGAAATTAAAAGATATATGTTTAACAGAAACAAATTATATAATTATAGAAATTATAATAGGAATGTTGGGATTATAGTTGATGGTCACAATAAATGCATATTTCCAAAATGATTATGCCATACAATTATATCTAAAATAAAATAAAAATATATGTATTGAATAAAAAATGATAATTGCATAAAACATAAAATGATTGTGAATAATATAATTAATGTGCATAATAATTCATACACTAAGTAAACAGAGTTTGAATTTTCAACTTACTTAGATCATGTTTCAGACAATTGTCTTTCAAACATCCGATAAAAACTATAAATATTGCCGACAAACATCTTTCACATTTACGCTTACGTATAGCAAAAATCAATTAAACATCTTAAAAATGTGAAGATAGCAGAGGAATACTTGAACAATATACTCCATTAGAAATCGCGGAGTAATTTTGAATTTATATAGATGGAATCAAATGCATTTGTATTTATTTCAGAATTAAAATGACTTCTTTTATACACCATTGAATTTATTTAATAATTGTTGTGTGTAATTCGAGCGTACAGAAAAATACAACGTTTGCCTTTGTTATGTCAAAATAAGCCAATAGATTTGCTACAAATGTCCCGTAACTAAAGATGTTGGCTGTCAACAGTAAAAATCACAAAAATCCTTGCTATTCATTTATACTATGGGATGTTTGAATATTATCTACAAGGTGTATGTTTAAACGGATAATCGCTACAAGAATTTCATAAACATTCTGTTTTCTTAGTATAAACAAATTACTAATCTAAACATTATGTCACACAATGATATCTGAAATGATGTTGAATATTTAAAAATATATAATTTTTTTATTAAAAATTTAGTTTTTCATTAAAAATTATATTTTTCACTAAAAATTGAATATTTCACTAAAAATTCTACTTTTCACTAAAAATTCTAATTTTCACTAAAAATTCAATTTTTACTAATAATTAATTTTTTTTATTTTTTTTTTCATAAATTATTAATTATTTTTTTTCACTAAAAATTCAATTTTTCACTTATATTTAATATTTCACGAAAAATTCTACTCTTCACTAAAAATTAAATTTTTCACTAAAAATTCAATTTTTCACTAAAAATTCAATTTTTCTCTACAAATTCAATTTTTCACTAAAAATTCAATATTTCACTAAAAATTCAATTTTTCACTAAAAATTCAATTTTTCACTAAAAATTCAATTTTTCACTAAAAATTCAATTTTTCACTAAAAATTCAATTTTTCACTAAAAATTCAATTTTTCACTAAAAATTCAATTTTTCATTAAAAATTTAAATTTTCACTAAAAATTCAATTTTTCTCTAAAAATTCAATTTTTCTCTAAAAATTCAATTTTTCACTAAAAATTCAATTTTTCACTAAAAATTCAATTTTTCACTAAAAATTCAATTTTTCACTAAAAATTCAATTTTTCACTAAAAATTCAATTTTTCACTATAAATTCAATTTTTCACTAAAAATTCAATTTTTCACTAAAAATTCAATTTTTCACTAAAAATTCAATTTTTCACTAAAAATTCAATTTTTCACTAAAAATTTAAATTTTCACTAAAAATTCAATTTTTCTCCAAAAATTCAATTTTTCTCTAAAAATTCAATTTTTCACTAAAAATTCAATTTTTCACTAAAAATTCAAATTTTCACTAAAAATTAAATTTTTTTACTTAAAATTCAAATTTCACTAAAAATTCATTTTTTCATAAAAAAATTCAATTTTTCACTAAAAATCGATTTTATCTAAAAATAGAATTTTATCTAAAAATGTAATTGTGCACTACTAATTAAATTTGTCACTATAAATTAAATTTTTCTTTTAAAAATAAAATTTTCGCTAAAAAAAGTAAAAACCGTATCAGCATTAATTCCGCACAAAAATATCTAAAATCGTAGTAATAGTAATAGTAAGCGAAAACCTAAATATAATTTGACGAATAATGGAATGTTTGGAAAATAATGGAATGATTGAAAAGTTGGTTATAATTAGTTTTATTTATTAGATAATATTTGATAGTCTAAAAATTCTTTATTATTAAAAATGATCATAGGATTTTCCATGCTATCAATAATATCTAAAATAATGTTATGACTGAATTCGACGATGAAATGCTAACAATATAATTGTGGCAATAATAAGTTTCTATGACTAGTGAATGATGGAACAATTGAATGATTAATATTAATATAATTATAATTCCCGCAAGCATTTTAATATTACGCGTATACTTAGGAATTTCTATTAATACTGCCAATGTTCAAATTATGCCAGATTGTGAGAGATTTGAATTAATAATTTGTTTACGTATTTTATTTGCTTGACATAATTACCATTGTCATTTTGAATTTTATTCGCAATAATAAGAACCTGAATTTTTTAAATATAACTCAAAATATCTTGGGGTGTATGAAAAAATTCATTAGCTTGAATTTTCTATTCAATTCTAATTTTTCTAAAATATATTAAACTTAAAATTTGTATATTACTTAAAACGAAGTATATTTTTATTAAACTTATTCAAAAGATCATATATAATTCAATTTAATTAAAGCCTATTTAAAATTATCAGTTAAACTTTTAATTAAGTTAATCTTTATAACAAATATAAAATGCATGTGACCACAGATTAAATTAGTTTATTTGTTTTTGAAAATCTCAATTAGAAGTAACTAATAAAAATTAATGAACCATATTGCCAATAAAGTGCTCGTACAGCAAAGCACAGCAGAGCACTAAGCACCGCAGGGCACAACGGAAACGGAAGTGTTGCAACGGAAATGCAAATAAGCATGTTGCAAATACATACTACATGTGCCAAAGCCAACCAACTGGTTGGTAAATGTACAAATTAAATCTATTTAACAATTGTTTCTATTTAGCTGTACTTTATATGTGGCGAATTTAAAATGAAAACAACAAAATTGTGTCCTACTTATATATGTAATTAAAATAGGCCACAAGTTTTATAGCTTTTTAAAATAGAGAAATACGTAAAATTAAAGATAGATGAAACATTTAGATATTATATATTGTATATATTATATATTGCTATACACAGTAAAAAAAAATATCGAAGTAAAAATAGTAACCATGGTTATTGCTAGTACACAAAGAAAATAATCGACGTAAATATAGCAACCAATGTTAATTGAATGCATTAATCAGTCCAGCAATGAAATTCAGCAATTTAATGAAAATATTTGTTATTTTTAGTTAAATCAGCACTTGTGATTGTTTATATGAATATTCGTACGTCGATGCAGTTTTAGCAAATATAATTGCTGATTTAACGAAGAATAGTAAATGTTTTCATTAAACTACCGAATTTGATTGCTGGACTGATTAATGCATGCAATTAACATTGGTTGCTATATTTACGTCGATTATTTTTTTTGTGTACTAGCAAATTAAGAAAAAATGTTATGCAGTATTTAAAATTTGTACCAAACGACAAATAGTAGTACCAAAATATTCGTTCAACAGTTTAACGTGTTGAATTCGATTGCAGGACTTTAAATTTGTATTAAAGATACGGAAATAGTAAAAACCAAATTCCATCGAATTTAAATTTGTATACGTAATCAGTCGAAAATTTATAAATTTTGTAAATATTCTCTCAAACAATTACTAAAGTGTTTGCAAGCTCATTTGTAGGAAATAATCAAAGTGTTTCTCACAAATGATCAGTCCCACAAATAATTGTAGTGTTTACCACAAACACTAAAAGTGTTTCCCACAAACACAAAAAGTTTTTCCCACAAATAATTGTAGTGTTTCCCACAAACACAAAAAGTATTTCCCACAAAAACGAAAAGTGTTACCCACAAATATTTGAAGTGTTTCCCACAAATATTTCAAATTTTGGTAATGTTTGCCAAAAATACTTGAAGTGTTTCCGGCAAATATTTGTAGTGTTCGCCAAATTCAGTCAAAGCAAAAAGTTTTTTTTTATTGCTGCAGCGAATTATTTATACGACATGTCGAATAATGCAGAATACCAGGGTAGATTATTCAATAAGTCGCGTATACGAGCCACTTCCGAAAATAAACCTTTTATTTCTACTGATATTGATGTACACTAAGGAAACACTACAACATATCGATGCATTATGCCTGGGACAGGTGTCTCATACATTGGACGCGTCATAAAAAGTCGTCTAAACTGAGTGGTTTTTCGCCAGATGATTTGCACAGAATTGCGGCAGTGTTTCTGCAGTCATTTGTGTTGGATGATGTGAAGACCGATTATGATGAATTGATAGCCGCTGCCTATAGATGATAATAATTAGCTCCAGATGTCGCGCAATAAGAAAATGTTGCTTCTTATTCGACAAAAGAAGCTCATCCACGTTTATTCGTGCAAGTGTTGCATGACACGAATAAGTTCAATTGTTCTAGTGATGCATCCTTTGTGACAAGCTGTACGATTTTTGGGGCAAACACTTTCAATTTAGCATTTTTCCGAGAAGCTATTAGTATGTAGGGCGCAATACTTTTAAAATATATTGCGTTCTGGGAAACACTTATTGTTTGCCCCAAATAAATATCATGTGTTTATTACATATCTTAAACACTTTTATTATTTACTGGTAACAATTGAAGTGACTTTTATAAAGTGTTTTTGGGAAACATTTTAAATGTTTTTAACAAATTAGATATTGTTTTTTTCAAACACTAGAATTGTGTAATTGTTTGCTATAAGCCATAATTATTTACGACTAACAATAAGTATGTATTTACCACAAGTAACCAATAGCTTCCCACAAGTATTTTATAAATATTCCTTATTTAGAGTGTATATATCTTTTTTGAAGTATTCAGATTTGGTTACAACAATTGTTTAAGTACCAACCAAGTAGTTTTGTAGTATGCGAAAAAATACAAACGACTTTGCTGCTTGATGGCTTATTAAAATGACAGTCCTGTCATGAGTCTGTCCACTTGAACATCTTACCTTGGCAAAACACAAACACACTACATTCACAAAATGGTCTTCATATTTATTTTTTGTCAACAAAGTGCTTGAGTGTTTTGGCGTCCTATTCTGCCTTTTGTACGGTTTGTTAACTAACATAGTTAATGACAAAACAATTAGTATGCCACACAAACATATTTAACAAACAACAACAACAACATGAAAAAGCAGCAACATGTTTTACCATAAACCAAACTAAAAAGGGCACAAAGTTATGTACGATGTTGCTTGGCACATATATATTTTTTATATTTTAAAATGGATTCTAAAATATGCACAAAAATACATACAACACATAAAGGAGTTCCAAAGGTACGGACTGTGTATGAAATATAAAAAAATACTATACGTGAAACCCACTTAAATGAGCGAACATTTTATTATAAATCCAGTTTCTACCATTGTTAATTTCGGCAAATAAAAACGTACAAACATCATGATATTTTTTCTATTTTTTTAGTATAATTTGGAAAAAAATACTTTGCCCACACATGCGTACACAGAAAAGCTCCAAAAAAAATGCTTTAAACAAAAATCTATATATATAAAACTCTTGGTCCGTCTGTCAGTCTGTCGGTCTGTCTGTCTGTCTGTCTGTCTGTCTGTCTGTTTGTTCCAGCATCACGTCTAAACCGCTGAACGGATTTAACTGAAATTTTGCACCAGAATACTATGGAGTCCGGAGGGTGTCATAGGCTATATATGGGCGGGATTGGACAAAGGGGCGTGGTACCTCCCATACAACCTGAACTTTCAAAACGACATAACTCAGCACATACACAATTTAAAAAGATTAAACAAAAAACTTAAATTCACCACACTAAAACTCACCACACTAAAACTCACCACACTAAAACTCACCACACTAAAACTCACCACACTAAAACTCACCACACTAAAACTCACCGCAATAAAACTCACCACGCTAAAACTCACCACACTAAAAATTCACCACACTAAAACTCACCACTCTAAAACTCAACACAATAAAGCTCACCACAGTAAAACTCACCACACTAAAAATTCACCACACTAAAACTCTCCACACTAAAAACTCACCACACCGAAACTCACCACACCGAAACTCACCACACTAAAACTCACCACACTAAACCTCACCGTACTAAAACTCACCACAATAAAACTCACTACACTAAAACTCACTACACTAAAAATGCACCACACTAAAACTCACCACACTAAAACTCCCCACACCATAACTCACCACACTAAAACACACCACACCAAAATTCACCACACTAAAAATCACCACACTAAAAATCAACACAATAAAGCTCACCACACTAAAACTCACCACACTAAAACTCACCATACTAAAAACTTACTACACCGAAACTCACCACACTAAAACTCACCACACTAAAACTCACCGCACTAAAACTCACCACAATAAAACTCACCGCACTAAAACTCACCACACCAAAACTCACCATACTAAAAATTCACTATACTAAAAATTCAACACACTAAAAATTCACTAAACTAAAAATTCAACACACTAAAACTCACTACATTAAAACTAACTACACTAAAACTTCTACTGGGAAAAACTCTACGGGGAAGAATTCTACCGGGAAGAGTTCTACCGGGAAGAATTCTACGGTAAAGCGTTCTATGGGGAAGAATTTTACGGCGAAGATTTCTACTGGGAAGAATTCTGTGGCGAAATATTCTACTGTCTGAATTGTCTTTGAGAAAAGTTGTTTTGGCGGAGAATTATTATTTGGTTACTACATTTATAAAACCAATAAAAACTTCCACAGCGAATCACGGGCCCCTGATATAAAAAATAATAATAATGTTTTTTTATATTAATAAAATCGCTTTATATCTATGAATTCACAAAATCTTGGCACGAGTCGTGCACGGGTCCAGCTAGTATTTTAAATTTTTTTTTGATTCAAAAGCCTCAAAATTTTGCTTATTTAAATAAAAAGATATAAATCCTAAATAATACCCTGCGGGAAAAGGTGTCAATTGCTTTAAAACTACGTATCACGTGACCGGTCGGTACCGACTATCTTGAAGACCAGTTCTATGATATGTCTAAAGGTCTGCTTAAGGAAATGGATCGTGTCCATGCTAAACATGTCGCTAGTGTAGCGAAAAGGCACTAGGTGGCGCCATAGTCACGAGACTTATTTTCACTCTACAACTAATGTGTCTATAATTCGTAGACTGTTTTTCAAAGTTACATTGATCTAAATATTTAAGTATGTTTTCCAAGTAATTATAATATAAGCATGAAAGGTTGAAATCTTTAGTAAAATCTGAATACATGAACGATAATTAAATATTATTTATGACAAATAACTAAAATTTAAAATATATAAAAAAATACTAACAATAAAAAAGATAAAAAAAAATTATTTAAATAAAAATAAAAATAAGTTCCTGAATGTATCATTGATAACGGACACAGAACAGGATTTTGGAAACGAGTTCTGTGATAGGTCTAAAGATCTGCAGGCTGCAACTTTAACGCCATGTTAACGTTGCCGTTTGGTTTCATATAAAAGTGCCAGAACTAGGTCCGGTTAACAATCTCCGAAGAACCAGTCAAGTGCCTAGTCTAGGACCGGTTCGTTACCCGTAGGGTATTGAATGTGGGCCACCTATCGAGAATACAAATTTTATAGACGATTACGCTTCGTAAATTTTTGTACTATATTCAAATCTAAATGTGATTTATAAAAATAATAATAATAATAATAATAGTTTGGCACTACACTCCTATAAGAACTTAGGCCGAGCTCTCTCACCATTTTGAGCTGTGCGTGTTATATTTGTACTCAAAGTGGAGGGGCCTAAAATTTTTTGCCGAATCCGAACGGCTGCTGAGATCTTTTCATAGGCAATGCTTTAGTCTCGCAGGTTTGTAATTTACTGCCGAGAGGTAGCGCGGTATAGAAAATTGTTTCTATGAAAAGATGATGTTAGCCTCAGTCCAGGCCTGAACCGGGGATCTTTCGGCTCGCAGTCCAACGCACTAACCACATTCCTTGAAAAATGGAATTATTAATGTAAAATTAAATTTTTGATAAAAATGAAAATTAAAATTTTTAATGAAAATGGAATTTTCAATGACAAATGACATTTTTACAGAAAAATGGAATTTTTAGTGAAAATATAAATTTTTAGTGAAAATTTTAATTTTTAGTGAAAAATTTAATTATTAGTGAAAAATTTAATTTTTAGTGAAAAATTGAATGTTTAGTGAATAATTGAATTTTTAGTGAAAAATTGAATGTTCAGTGAAAAATTGAATTTTTAGTGAAAATTTCAATTTTTAGTGAAAATTTGAATTTTTAGTAAACAATTGAATTTATGGTGAAAAATTGGATTTTTGGTGAAAAATTGAATTTTTAGTGAAAATTTGAATTTTTAGTGAAAATTTGAATTTTTAGTGAAAATTTGAATTTTTAGTGAAAAATTGAATTTTTAGTAAAAATTTGAATTTTTAGTGAAAATTTGAATTTTTAGTGAAAATTTGAATTTTTAGTGAAAAATTGAATTTTTAGTGAAAAATTTAATTTTTAGTGAAAAATTAAATGTTTAGTAAACAATTGAATTTATGGAGAAGAATTTAGTGTTTAAGGAATATTGGTATCTTTTTTTTTGTGAAAATTAAATTTTTAATGAAAAATGGAATTTAAAATAAAAAATGGGATTTAAAATGAAAACTCAAATTTTTAATGAAAAATTGAATTTTTAATGAAAAATTGAATTTTTAATGAAAAATGGAATTAATTGTTTTTGTTTTACGACCTCTTGATAATTTTAAGTGTCATAATTCTTATTGTGTTTATTGGAGAAAGAAAACTTAGGCGACTTGAAATGTAGAATCTGCAGAGAAAGATCGCTGATGAAGGGGCTTGGCTGCCTCTGAAACAGCTGTACGATCTGCCACTCAATGCATTTTGCCAATTGTTTGTTGTTTTATTGGTTGGTACAAAACACCCAATTTGTACTGACAGGACCTTGAGCACGTTAAGAAAAATCGAATTTTTAATAAAAACTGTGTTATTTGTGAAAATTGTAATTTACTTTTTGAAATCTATTTGAAGAGTTTTACTTCAACAACACTTTTTTTTTGTTATTGCATAATTTTGTTCAAAGGAAATCTATATAATAAAGGAAAATGAAAAAAAAACATTAAATCACTTTAACTAAAGTGAACTGAACGAGTTAGAAGCGTCCTTCTTGTTTTGATTTATGCAGCAGTAACAGCCATTTCTTCACTTAACCCTCAAAATAATACGTCATGTTGCAAACGCCCTCGAAAATAAAACAAAAAAAAAAAACTTGGCAACAACCGCAATAAGTAAAATGGAAGAATTGTAGGTGTAATTCTTCAACATGTTGACGTGAATCCTCTGACAAGACAAACGCAGCAGCAGTGGCAGCAACAACAACAATAAAAGCAGGAACAACCAACAACAGCAGCAGCAAACAATCTGCAATCAACAAGGATATGCAAAGCATGTTGCAGCAACATACAAACACAAGATACATACTGACGCATATAAACGGACGGACATGTACCCGCACACACTCACATACCTCCCTCTTTCAAAAGTAGTAACAACAACAACAATAACTAGAACAAGTTTCCAAAAAATCTGAAAAACAAACGCAATTTTGCTGTGGTTCTTATCGTGGTTATTGTTGTTGTTGCTGTTGTATTTTACTTTATGTCATTTTTGACATTTGCGTGTGGCGTAGTTTTTAATAGAATGCTGTGTGGCTGGTAGGGTTTCCAACCTTCTCAGGCTGCAAGAAATTTGTGTCAAACATGTGCAAAGTTTTATAAAATTTGTTCGAAAGTTTTTTTTTTTTTGTTATATAATATATAAAATTTTTATATAACATATATAAAATGTCTGTTCCAATTATATTTAATTTTTAATGCAGTTGCAAACGCATTGTTAGAATTAACCTTAAAATATGTGGTCCAAAAATGGTCCGCCCACATTTTTTTTTTTGCATTTTTTTTCGGGTTTTTATTTTTATGGGGATATAGGAAGTAAATTTCTGATATGTGAATAATATTCTGAGGGTGGGGCTGTTCAGCATAATGAAGAACTTTAAAATTAAGGTATACAATTAAATATCCCACATAAATTTCTTCACCAAAGGTGTAGGGTATTCCATAGTCAGGCCCGACCGACTATAAAAGTTCGTCCAATGTGACCGAACTTACCCATGTGACCTAACTTTCCCAACTCATTTTGTAGTGCTATAGTTTGGCACTACAGTCCTATAAGAACTTAGACCGAGCTTTCTCACCATTTTGAGCTGTGCGAGTTATATTTGTACTCAAAGTGGTGGGACCTACAGTTTATTGCCGAATCCGAACGGCGGGCGAGAGCTTTTTCATAGGCAATGTTTTACTCTAGTAGCTTTGCCATTTACTGCCGAGAGGTAGCGCGGTATAGAAAAATGTTTCTATGAAAAGATGTTGTTTGCCCCAGTCCAGGCTTGAACCGGGGACCTTTCGTCTCGCAGTCCAACGCACTAACCACTGAGCTACCGCGACTACTTTGTAGTGCTATAAGTAATTGAAAATGATATATCTATAAATATAATCTAAATTCACTGTGTATTTTTTGTCCGATTGTTGGATAGTTGTCAAAAAGACCTTTTTAAAGTTTTATTGTCGTACCCTTAGAATGTCGAAAGCAGTGGCTTCTCGAAAATATAATTTTTGTGGTACCACTGCACCACGTTGAGTACAAATATAGCAGGCACAGCTGCAATGGTGAGGGAACTTGGCCTAAGTTCTTTAGGACTGTAGCGCCAATGTATTATTATTCTAAATTATAAAATTCTTAATTATCCTGAACACCAGCAGACTAAAATTACATATACGAAATGTTGTATATAATAATTAAGAGCAAAAAACCCGTAAATAAAAAAATATACATAAATGAGCGGATTTTAATAGTATGTTTTAAACTCTATTTTAAATCTGAAATGTGTTCGTAAAGAGCAATAATATGAACTGCGTTTCTGCGGTTTTTGATCCTGATCCGTAGATTATTTTCATATACAAAACAAAAACAAACTATTGGAACCAGATTCAGTTTTGGATTAATTACTGGTCTGGTACTGTACATTGTTTGTGGCGATATTATGTTTGTGGTGATGTTATGTTATTTTGAATAACACTTAATAAGAAGAAGAATTTGTGTTGACAAAGTTAGGGCAAAAGAAAACAACGTGCTGTCAAATTTATTAAAGTAGAACCGATGACGTTCCCGTGAAACAAATCTGATTCAAGTAGAACGGGATCGCAGGTATAGTTTAAGTGGCCGTGAAACTCACGGTACTTTGTTAATCCATTCAAATAAAAATAACAATTGATCAAATTAAAATCGCCAATTGAACTTTAAAACTTGATAGTTCAGAAAATAAGTTAAAAAATTATATTTTTATTAGTCATCGTAGAAAATCCAAGTCATCATGGAAAATCCAAGAGCTTTATAAAATATATATTTTTTTATTTTTAAAATAGTGGGGCGTATACGTAACAGTGATTATATATAATATCGTCGTTGTAGAAATAAAAGTCACCTACTACATTTTCGAAATGTCAATTGTTCATTTACAAAAATCTTTATATATCTTTCAATTTTTGATCGATGAACTTAATATTTGTACCAAATGATAAGAAAATGTGAATCTATCAATTGGTATTTCACTTCTAAAAATGGAACAATTCCTTTTTGTAATAATTACCAACAAAGATACAATTTAAGATTTTCCCAAAAATGTATTTGGTGACTTTTAGTTCTACAACGACGATATATACTCTATTTTATGACACATAATATATTTTTATATCTATATATATAATACTCTTGGTCCGTCTGTCAGTCTGTCGGTCTGTCTGTCTGTCTGTTTGTTCCAGCATCACGCCTAAACCGCTGAAATGTTGGCACAGTATACTAAGGAGTCCGGAGGTGTCATAGGCTATATATGGGCGGGATTGGACAAAGGGGCATGGTACCTCCCATACAACCTAATTTTCAAAACGACATAACTCAGCACATACACAATCTAAAGAGATGAAACAAAAAACTAAAATTCACCACACTGAATCTCACCACACTAAAACTCACCACACTAAAACTCACCACAATAAAACTCACCACGCTAAAACTCACTACACTAAAAACTCACCACACCAAAACTTACCACACCAAAACTCACCACATCAAAACTCACCACACTAAAACTCACCACATCAAAATTCACCACACTAAAACTCACCACACTAAAACTCAACACAATAAAGCTCACCACACTAAAACTCACCACAATAAAAATACACCACACTAAAACTCACCACACTAAAACTCACCAAACTAAAAACGCACCACACCGAAACTCACCACACTAAAACTCACCACACTAAAATTCACCGAACTAAAACTCACCACAATAAAACTCACCACACTAAAACTCACTACACTAAAAGATATTGTATATCGATAATAGAAGAAAGTATGCGCGAATGTCCGTGTGTGTGACTTTTTGAATTTTGTAAAGCGCAAAACGTCAGACGTCTCTGCATGTAAGACCTCTCTGACTATCTCTGCACATAATTCTATCAAAATCCGATGACATTGTGTCAATATTGATATTTCTGAAGAATTAGTCACTTTGTAAATTTTCAAACATTATAAAATTATCACATTATATGTGATAGCCAATTAATAATTTGATTTTTTTTAAATATTAAATAATAAATGAAAAAAAAAACTGAGTATGTTAACAAAATCGGTATCTGCAATTTACATGGAAATTAAGAAAATTTTGTAAAGTGGTGCAAAATTAGTTTGAATTGTTTTATTTTTACATAATGAAAACCTAATACATTATAAAAACAAAATTTTCAAAATAGGTACCACAAGTGTTTGGCAACTCTCAATGTGCGCTCTGGCTTTAAACAATGAAGACTGGTGCAAAAGTCATTGCAATTCACACTTTTCGGGATACCTCCTTTCTCAGTGACAAGCGCAACGCACCCCAACGACCTCTTCAAAAGCCAAAAACCAAAGTTAGTCTAAGCTAAAATTTTCATACGTTAAGAATTATTTATTGCTGGAAATAAATAAAGCTTAACCGTTAACTGGGCCCCATTGTGGTGTTAAAAGTTTGGACAGCTATTGTGTACATGGTTCTTCTTCTTCGTGTTATTGTTGTTCTTGTAAATTTTTACCCTATTGTGGGTGTTGTTGTTGCATGTTGTTTGTCTTGATACTCAAAACATAGAACGTATGGGGCAACACATGTGCAGTGTGTGGTTGTTTTTCTGTTTGTTTCTGTATACGGTCTGTCTCTGTGTATGTATTCATTTTCACATATTGCACATGTAATAGTGCCTTTGAGTCCAAAGTGACCACTTCTAGTTCAAAAGTTATCAGACAAAAAAACGTATGTTGTTTTGGAATTTCTGAGAAAAAATTATACGCGTCAAATTTTAGTAAACCATTTTCAGATGCGTTTCAACTAGGGGTTCCAATTCTGTAAATGTTTTTCCCATTAATGTTGAGATAAGAAAGAAAATCTGAAAATAATTACAAATTTTTGGTATAATTTATATTTCAAATCAAATAATGTCGTTTATATTGATTTATTCACTGTTTTTATTTTTAATTATTAAAAAAAAAATTGAAAACATAGATTGTTTATGAAGGAAGAACCCAAATTTTCGGGTTGCCGGGTTTACTTCTCTATCGGTGGAATTGCGGTCATCATCACGGTCAGCAGTTTAGAGAAGTGATCCCTCCATATTTTCAGTGTGCTCTGGATATCTGTCACTAGATTCCCGTTCTCATCTTTACAAGAAGAGGCTCCGGATTTTGAACCTCCGGCTAGGCATCTTATTTTCTCGAAGAATTTTCGAGCCCCCATAGCCACCTACACTAGGGATGCGCAAATCAGCCCGTACGAAGTCAGCCATCAAGGTACTAGGCGAGGTAAAGATCAGTGAAACGGAAATGTTGAGAGGATTTTTAGAGTTAACCTGTGAAAGCTATCAGTCGATCGTGCGACTTCATGCGAGCGGGTCGACACTACTAATCAACCCAGTAAAAATTGATAAATATATCACATTTAATACAATAAAATTAATACTAAAAGTGTAAAACTTTAGTATAAAAAATACCAAATTTTTTTTTTTTCAAAAACTGTATAAAAAAAATAATAAACTTAAAAAACATATGCAAATTAATAGTACAAAAGTAGATCACTTTTCATTTCGTAATAATTACTATTAATAGTGTCATATACAAAATTATTGTATAGAATTCTATAATTTTTGCAATTGTTAAGTCCTATTCCTATTAAGCCCTATTAAGTCAGTCCTATCAAGTCAGGAACCCCAGGAAATGCCCATATATATTGTCTTGGTATAAGTTCATGTTTACCTATCACCGAAAAACAGCTAACAAAATTAAATGTCGGTTATTTAAAAGATAAGATTAATTAAAGGGAGATTAAACCACTTTTAAACTAGCACTGGTCCAAAGATAATCAAAATTTCCCAGGTTTATATTTAAATATTTAAAAAAATATATATATGAATATCAGTTTTAATTAGTATACTAAAATTAATCTTAACTAGTAAAACCAGAAATGTACATAAAGATTTTTGAAAAACTAATTTACTGTAGTGCTGTATTTTATTATTTAAATATTTGGATCCAACTGGCCAAAAATTTAGATTGGATTTTTTTTTAACATTTATTATTAGGAGAAAAAAACTAAGTATATAGCAATGTTGTCACTTTTCGAGTTTTAGCTCAAAATCCGAGCTTTTTTAAACTTTTTGATCCGGTGTTGGTTTTTTTGTGGTTTTTTTGAGCTTTTTTGTTAATTTTAAAAAGTTGTCATATTTTGAAAACTGAAATTATGGAAACTTGCATACATTTCTATATAGAAGTATTTAATCAGATTAAAAAAAAAATTAATTTTACAGATAACATTTTCGAAATTTTAGATATCTCGATCTCGATATCGCAGTCTTTTAAAATAAAATCGTTGGTTTTAATTAAAGCAGATTTCCATTTCTTGTTGTCTATGTAAGATCTTGATAAGGAATGACGGGAGCATGCTCTTCTTAACTTTTCTGTATTAGGATTGTATGCAATTTCAGACCACGAGTCAAAAGTATTTTCTTTTAAAAATTCGATTAAAACATTATTTTTTGTTCCATCTTTTTATGTATTTTACTTATAAAAATTGTATGTAATCAATGACTGTAATACATATAAACATATTTTAATTCTTTGTTTAGTAAATGAGCTAAATGCGCTAATGGTGGTGGCAACACTGGTATAGAGACAAAATCAGCACTTGAAAGTCTAACCTTATTTTTTGAAGTGCTATTATTTAATGAATTATAAGCTATTTTAAAATATTTTATTGATTCGTTTATGGTCTGTCTGTTCGGAATAAATTTTGATTTAAAATATAAACGTGGACTTTGAGAAAATATTATTAGATGCACTCCACGTGTTTCGTTTCTACAAATAATGTTAACAAAATATAATTTTTCTAAAATAATTTTATAGCATTTATACACTTTTTTTATGTGTTTCTTTTTCAAAATGTTAATTATTATTTAAAAATTATTATAAAACAAGTAGACTGAATAATTTAAATGAAAATAAAAATACAATAACTGGTGATCGAAACATTTATCAAAGTAAATTAATATTTTTATAGTTGCTAAATAGTTAGTAAAATTTATAATTAATGCTTACCTATTTCTTGTATATTGTATTTATAAACTGAAATCATATTGACATTTATTTTTATTCAAAAATACATTATTTGGCATCTTACGAAAACACACTAATTTGATTTGCATACACGGAGGGAAAAAAGTTCTAAAATCCAGAAGGAATCAAGAAGAATACGGTGTGATATACAGCTAAACCGAAAAATTCTTAATTTCAAGAAATGGATTTTCTTAGTTGCCAAAAAGTAACGAAGAAGAATTATTCTTAGATTCGGTTATTAATTTCTTGGGTATCAAAAAAGTAACTAAGTAGAATTATTCTTGGATTCAGTTATTAATTTCTTAAGTATCAAAAAAGTAACTAAGTAGAATAAGTCTTGAATTCAGATATTAATTTCTTAGGTATCAAAAATGTTGTTGTTGTTGTAAGAAGAAAAAAATTTGCAATCACAAATTGTAACAAATTGTACTTATTTACGTTTTTGATACCTAAGAACTTAATGTCTGAATATCTAGAAAAATTTATCTTAGTTACTTTCAACAGACAGACAGGTAGACTAACAAACAGATGGCGACCTTGCAAAACAAAGCATACAGACAGAGCAATATCGATGAAAACAACAACAATACATGAACACGTGTTCTTTTTGCGATGATACAGCAACAATTTTGCGTGTTCTTTTTGGTTTTTAATAATCATAAAATTAACTTCTGAAAATCCAGTTGAATAAAGTTTGTTTACTTTTTTGACAACTAAGTAATTTGCTTTCTTGATATCCAGATGAAAAATTCTTGAATTTTAGTAGTATTTTATTGATATTAGTCAAATTCTACTATTTTTCTTTCTAACCGAATTCTTCTCGAGTTTTAGAATTTTATTTCCCTCCGTGTAAACATGCACATAATAGCTGCGTTTTTTTCATAATTTAAATTTGAGCCGGAAAAAAATGTATACGCAAAACAAAAATAAATTTGAGCTATATAGATTTATCGATCTCAAATTGTTTTTGTTTTGCGTACAAATTTTGTTCCAGCTCAAATTTAAATTATGAAAAAAACGCAGCTAATATAACAAAAATTAATAGAACTTTGATCTACTTATTTTTTGAAATTTTTCTCAATAACTTTATCACTTAATATTCATTATATTAAGCAGCCTGAACTTTGTAATTATTTATTTTGTAAACTAAATATAATATTTATTTTTTTAAACTAAATATATTTATTTTTTAAACTAAATATAACAATATAAATTAATTAACAATTTTGCACACAAAAGTCCAAAAACTGGTAAATGTTTTGCACAACTAAACGATATGGAGACACGCACTAAACTGATCGTGATACTGCAAGAGAGGGAGAGAAGACAAAAAAAGCAAGGAGAGCACGCATGCAATGAGTTGTTGCTGTTATTATGACTCTGTAAGAAGGGAGGCATGAACATTAGGCAATGAGAATTAAATTTCAACGTTCTCTTTATTACAGTGTTGAATATGCTAAGTGTTGGTAAATGTTTGTAGAAATTGTAAAACATTGTAATAGATTTGTAATCTGTACAATAAAAAAAGAGAATGTTTGTCTTGCTGTTCTTATATTCCATATGTAGAAATCAGAGCTGTAATGGTTGGATTACGATTACTTCTGATTACGATTACTAAATAATCGTAATCAAAAATTTTGATTACGATTCTTAGTATTTGTAATCAAAAATGTTGATTACGATTAGAAATATTCAAAAAGTTATTTAAATCTTTGTACATTTTTTGAGTATTTTTACGACAACTTTTTTTTTGATTATTTGAAAATAATCAAAAAAAACTAATTCCATTACTTTTTATTTTATTATTTGAAAATAATTAAAGAAAAGTAATCCGACTACTTTTTTTTTAATATTTATATTTTTCTTGATTATTTTTTGATTATCAAATAATCAATAAATAATCTAACAAAAATAGAAATAATCAAAAAAAGTAATAATTTTTGATTATTTTAAAGTAGTCGTGAAAATAATCAAAAAATGTACTATGATATTTCATATTTGTTTCCCCTTCATATTTGTTAGATGGTTAAATGATATTTGCTATAAGTAATTCTATGTTTGAAGGATGTTTGCCAGAAATATTTTCGTTTTTCTCGCATGTTTGAAAAAAGTTTGTCTCATATACGAACTAAGTAAATTGCAAGTAAATTTATGTTTAAAGCTGTTATATTTCTGGGGAACAACTTTTCTTTTTTGGTGTATGTAATACGTTTTAATTGATATCTATATTGGTTAGGGAAACTTTCCACTAATGATCTAACGCACTAAATGAGCCCCCACCCAACGTTTTTAGTATAAGATGTATAATTTTATTTTTTATATTATTTAAATTGGAATGCATATACCTATTTTTATTCAACGGTATTCGTTTCAAGTTTTAGAATTAAATCGTTTAAAATGGATGTGTCAGAAATAAGGAAATATTCATAAAACTGCCCGACAAAATTCTTTATATTCTCGATTTAAACGCAGAAAAAATTGCGCTACAATACAAAAATTTGCTATTATTGTTTTGCGAGATATAAGCAAACTAATTCAAAATTTTTAAAAAGAAAAAATATATATGGATAATACCGATTTTTACTTATGGAAAAAATATTAAAATTAATTTTATGCTCTGTTTTGTATCGATATGTATCTTCTTTACATAAATACATTAATAATCTTAAAGGTAGTACATATTTGCAATAATAGTAATATGTAAAAGTAATAATGGAAGATTTTTTTATTTTTCATAAAGTTGTAAATATGAATACAAAGTAGTTAATTTATTAAATGACACTAAAAAATACCTCAAATTCCAGATCATATTTTAAAATGCAAATAATTAAAGATAAAATTCGATTCTTTTGTATATTGCCATATTTTAATTTATGAAATTAAACTTTCTCACAAAAAATTCCTTTCAAGTTATGCCACATACAAATTTGTAAAATACATTTACATAAATATTGATTTCATTGAAATGTATGTATTAAGTAACCGATGGGTTTACATAAATGTCCCAAAAAACCACAGTGTTTACTTCATATAGCCATTAGCAAAACATCGAACTCCGAACATTTGGAACAAAACGAAATAAAACTCAATTTAGTTTTTTAAAGAAAAAACAAACAAATTAAGTTTATTTGGTTACCACAGTCTACCTGCTGCTGGCCATATTTGGACACAGTTTCGACCAAAAACTGCTACAAACTAAATTGAAATGGCAAAAACGACGAATTGTGCCATAAGGAGGTAAAGGGTTGGATGTTGGAACTTTGCATGTTCTAAAAGACTAATCGAGCACGAACGAGCAAACGAATGGGATACCAAGTAAAAATTTTTATAGTAGAGAAAGGGTAAAATGTGACACTGAAAATGAAATCAAACTATTTTAGAAACTTATATGAAATAAGAAATGTAAAATCTGCAAAAAGGAATTTTTAATTTTGAACATCCCATTCCATAACGTGCTAAGTCGAAATAGCTTTTAAAATGTTTTCCATTTTTGTGTTTTGTATATCAGTTTATTTTTTTGGGACTGCAAACCAAAAGGTATCACGTTTAAATCTCTACTTAGTAGAGATTTAAACGTAAAGAGTAAAGTAGAATCTACTAGGTTAATAATATATTTTCTTAAAAAATGTTTCAATACCGCGCTACCTTTCGGCAGATAATAGCAAACCTCTTAGAGTAAACACTGCCCTATTATAGAATTTATATAGAACATCTACTTAACTTCTATGAACTATTTTATGGAACTTGATAACATGTCATGTAATTATATGCTATACCATACAAATAACATTAAATTTTTACAAATATTGTTGGTCATTAGAATTGGGAAAAATAACCTATCCCTATAGGCTAGTATGGTTTTTCCGTAACAAGACACTTCCCCGAAATACATTTCCCCGAAGCCATTTCCCTAAAACACTTTTCCCCGAACGGCCACTTCCCCGAAATATATTTCCCCGAATGGATATTTTCCAGAAATAGACATCTCCCCGAAATGGACACTTCCCCGAAATGGAAATTTAACAGAAACGGATACTTCCCCGAATGCATTTCCCTAAATAGACATTTCTCCGAAATTGACATTTTCGAAAATTTTTTATTGCAGAAATCGATAGCGGACAGCGTTGGAAATCAAATGGTACCATTTGGAGTGGTCCATGACCTGCAAAAAGTGCGGTTTGTTCCCCTTTAGGATGGAGTGGATCACTCCAAAAGGTACAATTAGGCATCTATTGATGTCCTCTTTTTTGCCCACTCTTATTTCGGGGAAATGTTCATTCGGGTAATTTTCCATGCGAAGTGTCCATCCGTTTATTTCGGAGAAGTGTCCATTTCGGGGAAATGTCTTTCGGGGAAGGTTCCATTTCGGGTAAATGTCCATTCGCGGATATGTCCATTTGGGGAAGTGGCTGCTCGGGGAAATATCCATTCGGAAAAATGTCCATTTCTGGGAAATGTCTTTCGGGGAAATGTCTTTCGGGGAAATGACTTTCGGGGAAATGTCTTTCGGGGAAATGTCTTTCGGGGAAGGTTCCATTTCGGGTAAATGTCCATTCGCGGATATGTCCATTTGGGGAAGTGGCTGCTCGCGGAAATATCCATTCGGAAAAATGTCCATTTCGGGGAAATGTCCATTTCGGGGAAATGTCCTTTTCGGGGAAATGTCTTTCGGGAAAGGGTTCATTTCGGGTAAATGTCCATTCGCGGAAATGTCTATTCGGAGAAGTGGCTGCTCGGGGAAATATCCATTCGGAAAAATGTCCATTTCGGGGAAATGTCTTTCGGGGAAATGTCCATTCGAGGAAGTGTCTATTTCGGAGAAGGGTCGATTTCGGGAAAATGTCCATTCGGGGTAGTGGCCTTTCGGGGAAATGTCCATTCGGGGAAATGTCTTTCGGGTTTGATATTGCTGAACACAACATTTCAACGGTCAAGTAAAGTCGAAGAAAATAAGTAAATGTACAAAATAAAATATAGGGTCAAAGAGTGTGATGCAAAAACTACAAGAAAAATGTCGCCAATGTCGCATTGAAATAATAGGGTGGGGTGGTTGATTTCTGCTTTCTGTATGAACAGGCTTGTAGACATGTTACACGACATGCACTTCAACACATGCAAATGTTTGAAAGGCAAATTTGTACATGTAAATAACTGGGACAGAACAGGACAGGCCAGGCAAGGACGGACAGCAGGCAATGAGTGGGTATAACACAACATGTCAGTTGATGTAGTGATAAAAGTAAAATAGAAAAAATGTAACGAAAGTTTTACAAAACTTTGCGTATGCATTTTATCTCGACCTGCGAGAAAAAATTTCAAATAAAATCACAAAAATACCCTAATATTAAACAGGGATATAAAAAAAAAATGCACGGGTTATGTGACACGTAAAATAGTTTTTATTTTTAACAAATACTTTTTTTTTCAACATTTATTGAGATTGTATAAGTGAAAATTTTACAGCGTATAAAAACACTACGTACTTTGCAAGGTCTGTACTGTGCTTTCAACGAATTGGAGATGGCAAAGTGCAGCAAAAATTTATTTTTATATAAAAAGAAATAAAATATAAAGTACCAAAAATGAAACAGTGTCTCTGGCGTATTTGCAGCTATTGGTATAATTTGAAAATGAGAAGCCGGCATTGCATGGGGTTATTTATAAAATGCTTTAACTATGAGTAGAAAAAGTGATATATAAAACAAATGATATGTTTTTTTTATAAAAAAAAATGCTTAGAATTTTCAAATTTTTTAGAATATTCCATCAGGATATTGCCTCAGTTACATCTAGAAATTTTTCAATTTCAAAAAAAAAAATATTAATGTAATATAATTTGCTAAATTATTTATTGTAAAACTTAACTTTTTTCTACATTTAAATAAATATTCTCAATTTTAATTGAAATTTTTGTTTTTGAAATGGAAAATCTCCATTTCCGTTGAGAAAACTATATTTTGTCTTGCAGCAATAAAGAATAATAATAATAGTTTGGCGCTACAGTCCTGTATAGAACTTCGGCCGAGCTCTCTCACCATTTTGAGCTGTGCGTATTATATTTGTACTCAAAGTGGTGGGACCTACAGTTTATTGCCGAATCCGAACGGCGGGTGAGAGCTTTTCATAGGCAATGTTTTACTCTCGTAGGTTTGCCATTTACTGACGAGAGGTAGCGCGGTATAGAAAAATGTTTCTATGAAAAGATGTTGTTAGCCCCAGTCCAGGCTTGAACTGGGGACCTTTCGGCTCGTAGTCCAACGCACTAACCACTGAGCTACCGCGGCTGCAGCAATAAAGAGTTATAGCAAAAAAAAGAAAATATTCGCCTTTTTGGCATGACAAGATTTTCAATTTTTCTTCATTTTTTGCTATAACCTTTATTGGTGCAAGACAAAATATTTTTTTCTTGAATATTTCTAGCCGCAAAAGCGCGAAACTTTTCGTTGCCATAACTTTTTATTGGAATAATATAAAATATTGGTGTGAAGACAATAATTGTTTGTTTTTAAATCATCTATAGAGTGGCATCATTATTAAAAAAAATATTTTTTCAAATATTACCTAAAATGGTTTCTAACATAAGAACAGACATTGTATTATTTGCACAAAACTACCACAGAATATTACTGCATCTCTCTCGTCGGTTGTTTGCAAAGAAGTGCAATATGCAAATACAAATTCGATTCCCAAATTTCGTCAATGTGCTTCCATTCGAGGGAGTGTATCGCATGTGTTGTGCACTAGTGTGTGTAATGATATGTAAGTAGGATTATCAACTTTATTTTATTTTTTCCTTGAAATTTTTGTTTGTTTCTTCTATTTCTATCGAACGTATACTAAGTTGTGTTTATTTGTGTGAACAATTTCGTTATTACGTTGCTTACCAGCTGAATTTGTAGCTGGAATTGCATTATATACGAATGTATAATATTGCTTTTTTTTAAATATACATTTTTTATTCTAGTTATAAAAGACACTCTGTGTATATTAAAGTTTGTTTAAAGTATAAAAATTCCGTGTTTTATATTTGAAAATTTTATATGTTTGAAATTTATAAAATTTAAATTACCTGATATTTTGTAATTCGTGCACAATTAGCTACTGCTGAGGACACAACGATCATGTGTAGCCCATCGATGTTGACAGATGTTGGAGAGATTAGTAATTTTCTCAGTCAGAAACAATTTAAATTCGATAGGGACTAAGACATGAGAGCAAGACACGCACGTTAATAAAGCTCCTTTCGATGCACAATATCTATTGACCACACAATAATCGAGAGTAAATACATCAATTTTTACACACGCACATCTCACTCATACAATAAGTACATAGAGTAATTTCATTAAAATCGAGCATAGCGAAAGAGAAATCTTCTGCAAATAGTAAACAGAATAAAGAGATTGAGAGTGCGATAGCCAAAGAGCGATGAGCACACCTGAGCACGTCATACGCAGATCATGTGTTGATGACGTAAACAAACAGAGTGTTGAAGAGACAAAAAGATACGAAAGCACAAGAACAACAACATTTTTAAGCTTACAATCATGCTTCCGTTTCTTACATTTAGTAAACAGAGGGCGCGAGGGTGGTTATTGCTCACTGCCGAACACAATATACGAACGCACACGAGTCTATACGATAAAAAAACCATTCACGAACGCGCACAAAAAAAAATATACATTAAATATTTAACACATTTTTTACAAATACTAGGTTAGAATACTAAATTTTCAATCTTTACACTTTTCATAAAATTTGAACACTTCGTATATTTGTTGTTTATTTTATACACATTTAATATTATATTTTCAATGTGCTTTGTTGAATTCCTAATTTGCATAGGAAGGTTTTTGGTTTACAAATTGTTTCCTCAAATTTAAGTTGTGGCTTAATATGTTGTAGTAATTGCATTGATAACGAACAGACAACTTTAAACGCGAACAATAGTTTCTTTCAATTTAGTTAATTATTGTGGACGGATTATAAACTAATGCGCTTTTATGATGAATGCGCAATTTAAAAAATCTAAAACTCCCGACGAATTAGCCGAGCACGTGATCCGCTTTCCACTCAGATGCCACGTAGATGAACGTTCAACACCGAATGACTAGTATGAAGGCAATCTATTACTATTTTTAAGTGTTGGCAAAACGATGGAAATGTAAAATACATAGTACTAAACACGATCACTCAAACACTTGCCGCTAATTGTGGCACTGGCTAAAAACCAAACACGTTGAACTTACTAATTGAATCTGTAATTCGAATAAATTTAATAACCTTTTAGAAATTTTGAGTTAAAGAATGTTGCTCTACATCAAACATTTAGCAAAATAAACTATAATCATATTTGATAGTTGAAGTTTTTGAAGTGCAACATGGTGGTGTGCAATGTTGGCTCTGGGCAGAGTATAGGCTATATCTCGAGATGAGAAATTGGTGGAGATTGGGCGTGGCACCTCCCATATAACCCAAATATTAAAAACACATTATATCAGCAATTAGGATAACAAATTTAATGATATTTTGGTCAGCGTTATATATGACCATTCTAAACGGTCTTGCAAAATGTACATTTTCCCATAGAAAGTACATTTTCCAGACGGTGTATGTCAACAGTATAGTGATATCAAGATATTTCACACCTGGGTAAACTCCCCAAATTTTATAAACTCACCACACCGAAATTCACCACACCAAAATTCACCACACCAAAACTCACCACTCTAAATTTCACCACACTAAAATTCACCACACCTAAATTCCCCACACTAAAACTCACCACACTAAAATTCACCACACCAAAATTCACCACACTAAAATTCACCACACTAAATCTCACCACACTAAAATTCACCACACTAAAATTCACCACACTAAAACTTCTACTGGGAAAAACTCTACGGGAAAGAATTCTACGGGAAAACGTTCTACAGGGAAGATATAAATAATAAAAATGTTCTTTATATTAATAAAATCACTCCATATCCTTGCATTCATAAAATCTTGGCACGAGTCGTACACGTGCCCAGCTAGTTGCTTATAAGGGTCATTCTACGACAAATCAACTGAAGATTTAAAAATTTTGGCAGCACCATCTCAGAAAGTAATGAAATTTTGTTGATTGGTTTTATGACTTTAAATTAGAAAATCACAAAATTTCAGTTTTCTTACTAATGTGGTTGAGATATGAAAAACTCACAAAAAATACCAAAATGCGATAGCTTATCTTATTGTTACTTAAGAAATTGTTAATTTAGCTAAACCATATATACGCCTAAAGGTTGAAAAATTAGCAAAAGTGGGAATATTATTTGCCAACAAATAATTAAAATTTTAGAGTGCTTTTAAGGCGTATTTCCAAGTAAGTTATTAAAAAAAGCAACATTTGCTTAAATGTGCCAGTGTTAAGCGCACATCAGTTGGTTTGCAGGCTTGATTTTTTGTTGATGAATGCAGCAAAAAGTCTCCAAATATTTTTTTAAAAATATAAAATCCGATTAAGAATTAAAATCTTTAATGATCCTCTCTCGGATTTCATTTGTTTATAAATTCGTGCAACCTTTCTCTATTACTAAGCATATTTAAGTTTTTGCAGAAATTTACATAATTTATTTAAAAATACAATTAAAATTTGACATACAAATTTTTACCTATCAATATTTATCAAGATATTCGGACAATATTGTCAACATGATACATTTTTTCAATTCACAAAAAATATTTCATGATAATTATGTCGTAAATCTCAGACAATTGTAGCAAAAATCGTTGGTCACGACATTTTTATTATGAAACGAAATATTGACAATTTGTCATAATTTTTCGTCCAGTTTACAAAATTGTCATAACTTTTCGTCGAGTTTACATAATTGTCAAAATTTTTATGAAACAAAAATTTGACAATTGTTAAATTGTATCGACAGGCAATTGTCGCAGGTCACATGTCGACTTGTCTAGTTTTATGAAATAAGGCCCTGATTGATACCTCTAAACCAATTTAGTTAGAAAACTGAAATTATGCGATTTAAAAAAAAAACATTTTAATTTAAATAAAAATATCCTATAAAATTTCATTAATATTAAAATTTTCCGTAGATTTGACGTACACACAGAAAAAAGATACCATAAAATTAATAGTTTTTACTATTGAAAAAAACTATTTATTCAATCGGCAAATCCCACGAAGTACTACAAAATACTATAAAATTATTTTCGAATTTGCATAAAGATATTTATTTATTAATTGTATACTATTATGTAAATAACTGTCCTATTGACAAATTCTATGGGATTTTTTGAGATTTTTTCTGAGTTTAGAATTTATAGTCAATAAATTCTTTAACTCAAAATTTCGAGAAGGCAAATCAATTTATTCGAATTGCAGATTCAATTAGTTCACGTGTTTGGTTTTTAGCCAGTGCCACAATTAGCGGCAGGTGTTTGAGTGATCGTGTTTAGTACCATATATTTTACATTTCAATCGTTTTGCCAACACTGAAAAATAGTAATAGATTGCCTTCATACTAGTCATTCGGTGTTGAACGTTCGTCTACGTGACATCTGAGTGGAAAGCGGAACACGTGCTCGGCTAATTCGTCGGGAGTTTTAGATTTTTTAAATTGCGCATTCATCATTAAAGCGCATTAGTTTATGATCCGTACACAATAATTAACTAAATTAAAAGAAACTATTGTTCGCGTTTAAAGTTGTTTGTTCGTTATCACTGCAATGAATGCAACATATTAAGCCACAATTTAAATTTGAGGAAACAATTTGTAAACCAACAATTTTCATATGCAGTTTAGAAATTCAACAAAGAATATTGAATATATAATATTAAATGTGTATAAAATAAACAACAAATATAAGAAGTGTTAAAAATTTATGAAAAGTGTAAAGATTGAAAGTTTAGTATTCTAATCTAGTATTTGGAAAAAATGCAATGAAATATTTAATGTATTTTTTTTTGTGCGCGTTCGTGAATGGTTTTTTTATCGTATAGACTCGTGTGCGTTCGTGTATTGCGTTCGGCAGTGAGCAATGGCCACCCTCGCGCCCTCTGTTTAGTAAATGTAAGAAGCGGAAGCATGAATGTAAGCTTAAAAATGTTGTTGTTCTTGTATTTTCGTTTCTTTTTGACCGCATCGCGTTGTAAACAACTCTTCAACCACTCTTCATGTTTACATCATCAACACATGATCTGTGTATGACGTGCTCAGGTGTGCTCATCGCTCTTCGCCTATCGCGCTCTCAATCTCTTTATTCCGTGTACTAATTGCAGAAGATTTCTCTTTCTATCTGCTCGATTTCAATGAAATTACTCAATGTTTTGTATGCGTGAGTAAATATCGCTGTATTTACTCTCGATTGTTGTGTGCTCTATAAATATTGTGCATCAACGCGTCTTGCTCTCATGTCTTAAGTCCCTATTGGATTTAAAATATTTCTGACTGAGAAAATTACTAACATCCGTCAACATATTTAGATGTGCTACAGATGACCGTTGTGTATTCCGCATAGTCTACAATTTCTTCAAAATACCACATCAGATGAATTACAAAATATCAGGTAATTTTAATTTTATAATTTCAAATATATAAAATATTTGTAAAATTTTGGTAAATTTTAATATTTTATTAGTTTTCACATTAATAAAATTTTATTGATTTTACCATTGGTAAAATTTCAATTAATTTTATGAGTGACTACAAATGTTGATTATTACAAAAAAATTTATTATTATATTGTAGCCGCGGTAGGTTAGTGGTTAGTGCGTTGGACTGCGAGCCGAAAGGTCCCCGGTTCAAGCCTGAACTGGGGCTAACAACATCTTTTCATAGAAACATTTTTCAATACCGCGCTACCTCTCGGCAGTAAATGGCAAACCTACGAGAGTAAAACATTGCCTATGAAAAAGCTCTCACTCGCCGTTCGGATTCGGCAATAAACTGTAGGTCCCACCACTTTGAGTACAAATATAACACGCACAGCTAAAAATGGTGAGAGAGCTCGGCCTAAGTTCTTATAGGACTGTAGTGCTAAACTATTATATATTATATTATTATTATATTATACAAAAAATATAATCTTTTAAAACTTAATAAAGATATACAAAGAATTACACTATCTAACACGATTTTTCACATGGGCTTCCAGTCAGAATACGAAATTTTGACAATTGTGACTAAGCTCTCTATTATGACTGATTATTATGTGAAATTATTGACAAATAACGAAAAGATCCAGCTTATTTACGAAAATTTAAGATATTTCCACGGAGAGATATTCATTGTTTATAATTTTTCGCGGTTGCTACAAAGATGGAAATAAATCAATTTTGCAGGCAACATATAGTTTGGGCTAAATTTCACTTTACCGGCCGAAGTGAAATTTAAAAAAAAAAATTGTCACGCGCTTTATTTTCGCAAAAAAAAAACCAAAATTAAAAATAAGCGCCGCTCGGACTCGTGGTGACCTTGAAAAATCAAAAACTGGTGCACCCACTTAAAAGTACATATGTACTCAAATGAAATATACTCATGATTCCAACCAAATCTGTAATTATTTTTAAGATCCGTCAATCCAAGCGGCTCCTACACCAATTTATGTTATTTCAATGAGCCACTTGTATGTAATAATTGAAATATATATGCATGCATAACCTTAAGATTTTTAAGCTATTACTTTTCTTTTTACAGATTTGGAATCGTGAGGAAATTACCTTTCATTTAAGTTCCCATATGTACTTTTAAGTGGGTGCACCAGTTTTTGATTTTTCAATGTCACCACGGGTCCGAGCGGCGCTTATTTTTAATTTGGTATTTTTTTTTGCAAAAATACAGGGGGTGGCATTTTTTTTTTTTCACACGGAGGGAAATAAAATTCGAAAACTCGAGAAGAATTCGGTTTAAAAGAAAAATAGTAGAATTTGACTAATATCAATAAAATACTACTAAAATTCAAGAATTTGTCATCTGGATATCAAGAAAGCAATTTACTTAGTTGTCAAAAAACTAAACCAACTTTATTCAACTGGATTTTTAGAAGTTAATTTATTGATTATTAAAAACCAAAAAGAACACGTAAAATTGTTGCTGAATTCATCGCAAAAAGAACACGTTGTTGTTGTTGTTTTCATCGACATTGCTCTGTCTGTATGCTTTGTTTTCCGAGGTCGCCATATGTTTGTTAGTCTGCCTGTCTGTCTGTTGAAAGTAACTAAGCCAAATTTTTCTAGATATTCAGACATTAAGTTCTTATGTATAAAAAAAGTAACTAAGTACAATTAGTCTGGATTGCAAATTTTTTTCTTCTTAGGTATCAAAAAGCGGCATGATATACAATGTTTGCATGTGTGTGCTTTCACGATTGGAACAACAAAGCACAGTCAGACAAGCAAGCGTCTGTGTATGTATGAATGTAAATATATAAATAGAAAAAACGATTTTTCCTACGAATTTTGGTATGGTTTCAGTTCGTAAACATAAATTTGAATTCAATTTTGCATAAATACCAAGTTAATTTCATTCCATTGTTATCTAAATACACTATACAATGCTTATGGTAACGTGCGGAGGGTTTATACATAACCAACAGAAGAGGCAACAGCAGAGGAGAAAGTGTATAAGGTAAGTAAACGGTTTCAGAATAATATACAGAGATTAAATTAAATAATAATAATAAAAATTAAATAAATTTAACAATTCTTTAAGTATTCAAAGAAGTCATTTACTATACAAAAATGCATATAGGTAATAAAGTTCTAAATAAACAATAAATTAACTCGACTATATTTTTTTTATTTTATGTTAGCTTCTTAATAATTGCTTTTAGTTACTTTCAACATATCGATAGATAGACACACGAACAAACTGACAGACGGACAAAGTAAAACAAAACATAATAGCGACAAAGCAAGATCGAAAAAACAACAACTATACGAACACGTTTTCATTACATTTTGGGACGAAAACAACAACAACATTTTTGATACCTAAGAAATTAATAACTGAATTCAAGACTTATTCTACTTAGTTACTTTTTTGAAACCCAAGAAATTAATAACTGAATCTAAGAATTATTCTACTTAGTTACTTTTTTGACAACTAAGAAAATTCATTTCTTGAAATTACGTATTTTTCGGTTTTTTTGTTTGCAACAATAGTTAGTTTGTTTGCAACAATAGTTTGTTTGAAACAATATTTTTAGAATTTCTAGACTCTTAAAATAAACATTTTAAAATTCTTAAAGTGTTAAAAGTGTTTTCGCCCCCATTATTTCAAAAATATTACTTAATTCACACTCTTATTCACTATCAAAAATTTGTCATCTGCATACACTTCAAATGGGTTTCATGTCAATCATTTTGACTTCTCAATCAACTTGAGGCATTGAGGGCATTTACCGTTTTTTTTTTGTTTGCAGCGAAGTCTTCAGCCCAAAAAATGTTCCTAGCAACAGTTGCATCGAAGTGGCCAACGTAGACATCAAAAAAGTGGTACAAAAAAAAACAAAATAAATGCAATAGAAAAAAATTCGACAACAGGCGAAATTTCGAATTGGATCACAGCAACTGCAAAGGATCAAAGTTGGTCTCAGAGTGAGGCTTATGGTCTGCCACACGATGACATATTGAATATCCGAGCACAAAGAAGCCTGACTGACATAAGGAGGACAATGAAGTTGACTAATACTAAGACGACATCGTAGTGGAGACAATGAAAGGAAAGACATTGCGGGGTGACAATGAAATGGAATGTTGTAAAGTTGACACCAAAGTGAAGAGGATAGTGTAGGGTGATTTTTTTAATTTTTGAAGCTGAATGAAATTGAAACACACAGAAAACAGATTTCAAGTCTGGCTCATATTGAAGTTTTTGTAGTTTCAATTTTTTAACTTTTAAATTATATTTTGTTTTATTTGAAATTTAATTTAAGATCAGAAACTTTTATTTCGCTGTAAATCAACAATATATAATAATATTTTTTACACTTTATTCTATACCTACTTTATATATTGTTACGAAAATTCAGTCTTCGGAAAACTGATCTACGAGTTCGTATCACTGGATTGTGTACAAAATAAAAACGTATATACTGCTGGCATTAGTTCGACACGTTTCGACAAGCTTCGACTTGTTTCGAGAACCTTCTACGTGAATGACGCATGCTATTGGCATCTCATTCGCACTCATGTGTTTTAATGTGCTGATCTTCCATCTCTTTCTCGCACATTGCATAGTGCGCTGAATTGTCTTGCGTCTCATTTATTATTGTTGATTGCTTGCACAGTGGACCAAATTACCTCTTTTCGTAACAATATGTATACTATTCGTATTTTTGATTACATTAAAATTAGTTATTTTTTGTAGTCCATCAAAAATTCATTTATTTTCAGTTTACTTAGCTTTAAATTACGTTCTAAATTTGTAAATTATCCTTTTTATACAAATGTCATTTTTTTTTTGTAATATTCCCCACAACAAAATTATCTCTCACTATATTTGTGATTTTTCTGTCTGCTGTCACGAATAGTACCCACTAGCACTACTAATGGCTGTAGAATTGCGCCGATCTAACACACAGATAAGACAAATTATGCTGATACCTTAATTTGCATAAATATTCTGCACAGCACATGGAGGAAAAAGCATAGAAAAAGCACCATCGACAACGTCAAGCGTCATTTTGCTGTCATGTGCGAAGTACACACATCGAAGCCATAATACACACACATAAATATCGTGACAAAGTTTTTTTTTTTAGCTTTTGACAGGGATGGTAACCGATATTTCAAAATTAAAAATGTTCGTTTCGGTTTGGATTTGATGCTCACCAGTTAAAAAATTCACCTAAACAAATAAGATTTGTTCAAATAAAATATACCCATGCATGATTTCTCTTAAATATTAGTTTTAGAAGATTTTTTAGTTATATCATCTTTTCAACCGGTTTTAAAAAATGTTTACTTTTGGGTGTTTACTTTGTTTGAAGTTTTTTAAAGGTAACCACACTATAATATCAAAAATAAAATGATTATTTGATTAATCAAATTTTTTATAAGATTTTTGTAGAAGTTTTTGATCAGATCTTTAAGATCTTTAAGTATTACGTATAAAGTATTCTTTGCAAATTACCTAGAATTACCCTAGTCGACCCTGATCAGGACCAGGTGGCTCTTGGTAGGGATGCCTTATGGTATTCTTATTAGGAACGTATGCAAAATAAGGTTTGTACACGGAGGGAAAAAAGTTCTAAAATCCAGAAGGAATCAAAAAGAATACGGAGTGATATACAGCTAAAGTTGTCAAAAAAAAGTAACTAAGTAGAATAATTCTTAAATTTAGTTATTAATTTCTTGGGTATCAAAAAAGTAACTAAGTAGAATTATTCTTGGATTCAGTTATTAATTTCTAAGGTATCAAAAGAGTAACTAAGAAGAATAAGTCTTGAATTCAGTTATTAATTTCTTAGGTATCAAAAATGTTGTTGTTGCTTTGAATGAACACGTTGTAATGAACACGTGTTCGTATAGTTGTTGGTTTTTCGATCTTGCTTTGGCGCTATTATGTTTTGTTTTACTTTGTCCGTCTGTCAGTTTGTTCAGTTCGTCGATATGTTGAAAGTAACTAAAAGCAATTATTAAGAACCTAACATAAAATAAAAAAATATAGTCGAGTTAATTTATTGTTTATTTAGAACTTTATTACCTGTATGCATTTTTGTATAGTAAATGTCTTCTTTAAATACTTAATGTAATTGAATTATTAAATTTATTTCATTTTTATTATTATTATTATTTAATTTAATCTCTGTATATTATTATGAAACCGTTTACTTACCTTATACACTTTCTCCTCTTCTGTTGCCTCTTCTGTTGGTTATGTATAAACCCTCCGCACGTTACCTTAAGCATTGTATAGTGTATTTACATAACAATGGAATGAAATCAACTTGGTATTTATGCAAAATTGAACCCAAACTTATGTTTACGAACTGAAACCATACAAATATTCGTAGGAAAAATCGTTTTTCTATTTATATCTTTAACATTCATACATACACAGACGCTTGCTTGTCTGGCTGTGCTTTGTTGTTCTATTCGTGAAAATACACACATGCAAACATTGTATATCATGCCGTTTTTTGATACCTAAGAAGAAAAATATTTGCAATCCAGACAAATTGTACTTAGTTACTTTTTTGATGCATAAGAACTTAATGTCTGAATATCTAGAAAAATTTGGCTTAGTTACTTTCAACAGACAGACAGGCAGACTAACAAACAGATGGCGACCTCGCAAAACAAAGCATACAGACAGAGCAATATCGATGAAAACAATAACAATACATGAACACGTGTTCTTTTTGCGATAAATACAGCAACAATTTTTCGTGTTTTTTTTGCTTTTTAATAATCAATAAATTAACTTCTGAAAATCCAGTTGAATAAAGTTTGTTTACTTTTTTGACAACTAAGCAATTTGCTCTTTTTTAATGATTTTTTTTTTATTTTTCTCATCATTCATTTACTACCTCGACAGATATAGAAGTGTTAGTTTTTTACATAAATATTTAGAAGGCTTGATAACGCTTATTTATCCATTCATCAAGCATATGAGAAATATTCACTTTCCTCGGGCGCATTGAAACATCAAAAATCTTTAACTTCACGGACGTCTAATATGTCGATTTAAAATGTTAGGTCCAATTGAATTAATAATGGAATCATCGCTTTAAATTACCATTCCAATTACTATGACGATATTAATGTATGTCTAGATAGAGTATAGAAGTCATTGTTTCTATTTTATTGCACTTCATTCTGATTTTTGTTGAATTCTTTCAAAGACATATTCTGTTTTTAAAGTGAAATGGTTTTAGTTTTTGCTAATAGTTTTAATAGCTGCTTTTATTATTTAAATTTTTTATTGTCATATGTTGATCTTAATAGTATTGAAATAAAATACAAATATAGTAAAATAACCAATTAATAATTGAATAAAATTAATTCTACAAAATTATAATGGAAATAAAATCAAATATTCCAAGGTTAAATTTGTATTGAAATATTATTAAACTGAAAATAAAAAATCTAATTCTACTTCCATCAAAATCTGAAACATACCCGATTTGATGTTGTAATAATTTCTGAAATTCTTAAATTTATCAATAAAAATATTCGGATTCAGTCCCTGTTCCGTGCAATCAATGGCAGCGAGTATGCACGGTAATAATTTCTGAAGTTCTTAAATTTATCAATAAAAATATTCGGATTCAGTCCCTGTTCCGTGCAATCAATGGCACCGAGTAGGCACCGTAATAATTTCTGAAATTCTTAAATTTATCAATAAAAATATTCGGATTCAGTCCCTGTTCTGTGCAATCAATGGCACCGAGTAGGCACCGTAACAATTTCTGAAATTCTTAAATTTATCAACAAAAATATTCGGATTCAGTCCCTGTTCCGTGCAATCAATGGCACCGAGTAGGCACCGTAATAATTTCTGAAATTCTTAAATTTATCAATAAAAATATTTGGATTCAGTCCCTGTTTCGTGCAATCAATGGCACCGAGTAGGCACCGTAATAATTTCTGAAATTCTTAAATTTATCAATAAAAATATTCGGATTCAGTCCCTGTTCCGTGCAATCAATGGCACCGAGTAGCTAACTAAAGTGAAATTCCATGCAGTACATTTAGGGTAAATGGACTTTTGAGTGACACATGACGCTAAATGCCAGCAAATTGATATGTTAATCAAAAGCTTGATTATGTGCCACGATTAGCTCTGACAGCGTAATGAGCGCAATTTGGATGCGTTTAAAATGTAGGCAAAAATTGTGCAAAGCGAAAAATATATCACAGAAGAAGTAAAAATATTAAAAAACGAAAAAATCATGTTGCAAATGCAGTCAAGTTAATTGCCGTGCAGTGTAGCCAGACTGCGATAATGTAGGCAATTATAATTTTGTTGTGTGTGTATAGAGCAAAATTATTGTTTAAGGGTTTTTTTTTTAAAGGACTTTTTAAAGGAATTTTTCTTCTTCTTCTTTTTACAAAATATACAAATAGTTGCAAACAAATTAAATTTTAAATTAGTTTTGCAAAAATTTAATATTCGCTTTGTATTTATATAAAACGCCACGAACTTTTTCCTCGATCGGTATGATATTTCTTCTCTAAGATGTCTTTGTGTGCGATAAAGGAGAAGACCTACCATAAGGAATGTGCGAAAAAGATAAAGGTACAATTCAACAAAAGATAAACGAGAAATGGATTGAATTAAATGAAAATATTCACTTTACTAGAACGTATTGAAATGTCAAACATTGTTTACTTCACGGACGTCTAATAAGTTGATTTAAAATGTTGGATCCAATTTATAAAATTACCACACCAATTACTATCAATACTGGATACTGTTTTTACATAAACTCGATTTAGTGATCTATTATAAAAATTATGTTCTTCGTAAGAGATAAATAAAATCATTTCCACAAATTACCAACAACATTTTTTTTTTAAATCCTTTTTATATATCTTCTTCAACAAGATGTTTAATTGAAAAATTAATCTTTAAAAAAGGTATTGTTATTTTTTTAAATAAAGTCAAATTATAGGTCTACTATTTTTTGTACGTAAAAAATGAAGCAAATTTATATAATATATATATTTGAAAAAGACTGTTCAACAAATGTTTCTTGAATCTACAATAAGAATGTTTTATTGTTCCAAGATGTAAAGCTAAATTTTGTCAGTACTCATTTTGAAAAACCTTCAGCACAGAATATAAAAAAAAAACAATACACGAGACCAAAGTAATAAACCTACGGAACGAGTTTCAAGTATCGAGTCTCAAAAAAAGATACTCAAGAAAAGTGCCTCTCGCAATGAGTCCCTCTGGCATACAACCCACCCAATCCACTAGGTACTGGCCCTTAGCCAAAAATAAGCGTATTTAACGTAACAACAATTAACATAAAAATTACGTAGCGCAGCACTTTTTTTTTTTTTTTTTTTAATTTCTATTTTTAACATTTTATTTTTGCTTTTAAAATGTAGCATCGTAAATGCTCAACACATATAATGTACCATTTTTCTACAACATTTGCACATAACGTTCGCAATAAAAACTTCCAAAAAATTATGACCAAAACATGCCACGGTTTGCCACAATAATAATCGCAGGAAGTACAGTGTAATTTTATGACGTACTGCAGCAGGTAACAACCGCCTCTAAACGTAGCTTAAACATTTATAGAACTATTAAACATGGACCTCAATACATCATGAGACGTACAAAACCTTGAGAAAAACGTATTCGTTTTAAATGTGCAAATCTTGCACAAATATTGCATGAAACATATTGCAACACTACTAAGACAAAATAATAAAAGTGCAGAAATCGTTGCATATTGTGTTTTGCTCATATTGCAGTTCATTTTGTTGCTTTTATTACTGCTATAGCAATTTTTATGCGTTTGTTATGACTCTAATTTGCAACTTTTGTCGTATTTTAAAATTGTCTATAGTAAAATTGTGTACGTCATAATATTCGTGAAACTGTCAGAATATAAAATATAGTATATTTATATATATAACATTTTTCACCTAAAAGAAAACACAGAGAAATTTATATAGTTGGACGACTCCAAAATGTTCTATAATTGTTCAAAATTCGAATATAATGTGTAGTTCAATCTGAATTTTTGTTTTGGATATAGGAAACGACTTAACGTTTGAGTGAACCGCATAGTTGTTGGGGTGACTACTTGAGTAAGTCAGTGGCGGTATTGGGACAAACATATATAGCATAAGTACTAACAATGTTTCCCATTAGTAACTGGTAGGCTTATTACAAGAAATTATTCAATGATCGGTACTTAATTTTTATTCTAAAACAGTCTCTACTAGGGTATGATAAAGACAGCAAATAACAGGTCTAATTTAAAATAAAAAAGAGTATTCAGGCTTGATTTTATTCGTCTATCTTTTTTTCTACATAGCAGAATCTTAATTAGAACTCACATATAATGCACTTTTTTAACTACTCACTTTTATTTTAAGAAATCTTTCTATAAGCATAAAGAAAATACAAACATTTTTATGTTGAGAAATAAAATATTTAAAGAACTATGAAAAACCAGCCATTTTTTAATAGCATTGTACAATTTTTAGTGCGCAATTTTAGTACGGTTGCTAAATGTGAACAGCAACAAGTTAAAAATATAAATTAAAAAAAAAATACACAACTTTAAATAGATGTTCAGTGACTTGGCAGAATATAAAAATTGTTTAGTTAAATTTAATATTCAGTAATTATTTAGCCTTTAATAAAAAAATAAAATTTTTCAAAGCAAAAATAAAATTACATAATTTTTAATTTTTTCGAGTTTTAATTTAAATGTATTTTATTTTTGGTCAACATTTTTATTGTAAAATTGAATTTTAATAGAAAAACTTAACTTAAAATTTAATTATTAATGAAAATTGAGTTTTCAGTGAAAAATTAATTTTTTAGTGAACAGTTAATTTTTAGTGAAAAATTATATTTGTAGTAAAAATTTAATTTTTAGTGAAAAATTATATTGAATTTTGAGTGCAAAATTGAAGTTTTAGTGTAAAATAAAATTTGACTTTTTAGTAAAAATTGAACTTTTAGTAAAAAATTTAATTTTTAGTAAAAAATTGAATTTATAGTGAAAAATTGAATTTTTAGTGAAAAATTGAATTTTTAGTGAAAAATTGAATTTTTAGTGAAAAATTGAATTTTTAGTGAAAAATTGAATTTTAAGTGAAAAATTGAATTTTAATGAAAAATTGAATTTTTAGTGAAAAATTGAGTTTATAGTGAAAAATTGAATTTTGAGTGAAAAATTGAATTTTTGAGTGAAAAATTGAGTTTTTAGTGAAAAATTGAATTTTAAGCGAAAAATTGAATTTTTAGTGAAAAATTGAGTTTCTAGTGAAAAATTGAATTTTGAGTGAAAAATTGAATTTATAGTGAAAAATTGAGTTTTTAGTGAAAAATTGAATTTTTAGTGAAAAATTGAATTTTTAGTGAAAAATTGAATTTTTAGTGAAAAATTGAATTTTTAGTGAAAAATTGAATTTTTAGTGAAAAATTGAATTTTTAGTGAAAAATTGAATTTTTAGTGAAAAATTGAATTTTTAGTGAACAATTGAATTTTTAGTGAAAAATTGAATTTTTAGTGAAAAATTGAATTTTTAGTGAAAAATTGAATTTTTAGTGCAAAATTGAATTTTTAGTGAAAAATTGAGTTTTTAGTGAAAAATTGAATTTTTAGAATTACAAAATTGAATTTTTAGAAAAAATTTTAATTTTTTAAGTTAAAATTTAAATTTTAGTGAAAAATTATATGGAATTTTGAGTGCAAAATTGAAGTTTCAGTGTAAAATAAAAATTGTGAAAAATTGAATTTTGAGTGAAAAATTGAATTTTTAGTGAAAATTTGAATTTTTAATTAAAAATTGAATTTTTAGTGGAAAAATTTAGTTTTTAGTTTTTCTAATTTAGTAATATAAACAAATGTTCCAAATTAAAAAAATTAAATAATCAACATTCAAAGAAATTGCTATTTAAAACTAGAATAAAAAATTGCATTCTAAATCCGCTTAAAAAAAAAACAGTAAACTTTGTAAAACTTTTGCGCATTTACAAAAATGTTGTAAAGAAAATGAATGCAATTCAATAAAACTAACGAAAAAAAACCAAAAAAAATACAAAACAAAAGACTGTGCAAAAGAAAAATTATAATAAAAACAAATTAAATTTGCGCAGATTGTTTTTCTTGCAAATTCCATTTGAGCGCAGTTACAGACGTGGCTTCAAATGTAGCAACTTCAGCGTGAAAAAAAAACGTCAAAAGTACAAAAATGTAAAAAGAAATCAAGTAAAACTTATAAATTTTAAATGTTATGCTGTTCAGTGCAAATACAGTTACAAACGTTTGTAAAAATTACAAAGGAATAAAGCCAAAAAAAAGTGTACAAAAAATAATAATGCAAAATTAGAAATGAAAAAATTTCAGCAAAAAAGAAAATTCTACGCGAAATATCTCTGCAAAAAAAAAACTGAGACTATAAAAGTAAACAATTATATTTTATTTTGTGCACTTGCGTGACTCCAAAAGAAATCTAGGTGAAGCATCCCTTTGGTTTTGTCTGCCCTGTCGCCATACCGCCCCATTGAAGTTCGCCGACAACGACACCTGACTCTGCTGGTGCTTTAAGGCACCGCACTTTTGACAACATTTGATACACTCAAAAAAGAAAAATTGTAAAAAAAAAATAAAAATATTAGGAAGATCGACCCAAACTATTGGTTTATATTTTTGATCTAACGTACTAGGAAGGGTTAGTACTCAGTGATCACTTCATCATGACCACTTTTTCTACCAAATGTGACCCATTTTCAAAAAAACTAAAAATGTTAGGAAGATCGACCCAAACTATTGCTATATATTTTTGAAAAGCCCTATTTATTATCAATCCAATATATTAGGTTCGGTTCGGAATGCACTGATTGATGAATTATTCCCATTGACCCGTCTCTGTAAACGGTCTGTAAATGCTCTGTTAAAAATTATGGTTTGAGTCTCTGCTAGTTAAACACGTATTTATCTTCACGGACTTTTTATACCCTACACTAAGAGTGAAAGGGTATATTCAGTTTGGTACGCCGTTTGTAACACCCAGAAGGAAGCATCTCCGGTATGGAAAAGTATATATATTCTTGATCAGAATGACCTCCTGAGTTGATTTAGCGATGTCCGTCTGTCTGTCTGTCCGTCTGTCTGTCCGTCTGTCTGTCTGTCTGTCTGTTGAAATCCCTAAGACTTTTAAAATTGAAGAGCTAGATAAATGAAACTTATAACTTAGATTACTAATATACCTACGCTGTATGTGCGAAAAAATTGGCGAGATCGGTCCATTGTGACCTATGATCCGACCACTTATGTTCAAATACCTCATATAAAATGTACATAAAATGATCAATTCTTACGTATACGTGCTTAGGTAAACTTTTTTGGTCAAATATATATTGATATCATGCTCAAATACATGATAATAATGTTTTCCGGCGAAAAGACTTGTGGTTCACAAAAAAAAAATCGAAATTCGGTACACCTACCCATTTGTAAATATGGGTATCAAATGAATGGAAATTCTTCAGCGATTGAATGTTTGTAGTTATTTTCAGGATTCGTATGCCCTGGTGACCTATATATCACTTTGAATGGTAACCACACATATGTGTAGGGTATTTATAGTCGGCTTAGACCGACTATAATTTTGATAATCCTAACTATCGTAATTACACCTACTTTAAAATTTCCCATGTGATCTAACCTTCCCAACTGGTTTATTTTAGTATTGGACATTTTTTTGTCTCTTGATTTTTACCACAGTGTAGCATTGGTGGTCTGTAATACAAGCCACACTTTTGGTATATTTTTCTCATACTATAATCTGCTACTTCATTTTGTTGTGTGTTGTTTTTTTTTTCGTTTTTCGTCCTGCAGTCCAAAAAGTAGACAAACAAAAATGTGAGTTAAAAAATGCGTAATAATTGCTACTTGCACGCTTCATGCGGCTTAAGTGTGAACTTAGTTCATTCGTACTTTTTTTTCTTTCGTCGATTTTTATACCCTACACTAAGAGTGAAAGGGTATATTCAGTTTGGTACGCCGTTTGTAACACCCAGAAGAAAGCATCTCCGGTATGGAAAAGTATATATATTCTTGATCAGCATGACCTCCTGAGTCGATTTAGCGATGTCCGTCTGTCCGTCTGTCTGTCCGTCTGTCTGTCCGTCTGTCTGTCCATCTGTCTGTCTGTCTGTTGAAATCCCTAAGACTTTTAAAATTGAAGAGCTAGATAAATGAAACTTATAACTTAGATTACTAATATACCTACGCTGTATGTGCGAAAAAATTGGCGAGATCGGTCCATGGTGACCTATGATCCGACCACTTATGTTCAAATACCACATATAAAATGTATATATAAAGATCAATTTTTATGTATACGTGCTTAGGTAAACTTTGTTGGTCAAATATATATTGACATCATGCTCAAATACATGATAATAATGTTTTCCGGCGAAAAGACTTGTGGTTCACAAAAAAAAAAAATCGAAATTCGGTACACCTACCCATTTGTAAATATGGGTATCAAATGAATGGAAATTCTTCAGCGATTGAATGTTTGTAGTTATTTTCAGGATTCGTATACCCTGGTGACCTATATATCACTTTGAATGGTAACCACACATATGTGTAGGGTATTTATAGTCGGCTTAGACCGACTATAATTTTGATAATCCTAACTATCATAATTACACCTACTTTAAAATTTCCCATGTGATCTAACCTTCCCAACTGGTTTTTATTTCAACAGATTCAAGTTTAATTTTTTCCATTTTTAGTGTCATGTTTCGTTGAAACAATAGGACGCAAGGTAAACGTAATGGGAAAATACAAAGTAAGTCAGGTTGTGCAAAAAAAAAAGGCTTCAATTTTTTTTATCCCTATGTCGAGTGCTCTAAAAGCTATATAAATTTATGAAAAGACATGAGAAAAATATAGCTATAATATAGCTATAATATAATTTTAGATTTTAATCGATAAAGCAGAAAATGGTTTCGACTAGGGAAACTATATTGAAACCTAATTGAAACATTGAGCTTAATTAAAAGCCTTTAATTGGTTGCACTGGGATTTATCGCAGTTAGTGCGTTGGACTGCGAGCCGAAAGGTCCCACCAGATTGAAGCTTGAACTGGGGCTAACAATATCTTTTCATAGAAACATTTTTCTGTACCGCGCTACCTCTAGGCAGTAAATGGCAAACCTACGAGAGTAAAATATTGCATATGAAAAGCTCTCACCCTCCGTTAGGATTCGGCAATAAACTGTAGGTCCCACCATTTTTAGTACAAATATAACACGCACAGTTCAAAATGGTGAGAGAGCTCGGCCTAAGTTCTTATAGGACTATAGAGCCAAACTTTTATTATTATATAAAAACTAATAGAACTAACTAATTCGAGTACGACTATTTCAATGTTTGAAAAAACCTTCGTACCCACATCATTTTTGGATGACTACTAAATTGACCAGTTCCAGACAAATTTCACAACTAATTTGCATTTTCTTTTATGTTGGACATACCAAAAGGCAACTAAAACCACCTCACACAATATCTGAAGAATTCATCCAATGAATTGTTTTGGTTTTAAAAGAACCCCTAAAACATTGACCATTAGAATGAGAACTGTTTGATTTTTACTCGATTTCAATTTGCATAGTTTTTCATGCGTATGCGTGCTCGTTTTCACTGTTCAATAAATAAAAATACAAATGACAGAAATTCACAAGGGACCTGATTATGTTTGTGGTCCTGGTGGTCGTCTTCTATTTCAGCTGAGTGGATGCACGAAGTTCTCTTGAAGGACAGGTGCAAAATAAATTTCTTATTTTTTTGCGTTATTCTGTTTTGTGCTGCTCTATGTTTTGCATTTTTTAAACATTCATTCATGATTTGACAGCTGAACCAAGGCAGCCATTTTAATTGACTTGCATGGGGGATTATTTTGCTCGTTTTCACAAAATCACTTAAGCCCAGTTGGGGGGAAGGGATTTATGGTCGGTCAAAATTCTTGAATTGTTTACTAAAATTAAAATTTACACTCAAAATTCAATTTTCACTAAAAATTTAATTTTTCACTAAAAATTTATTTTTTCACTAAAAATTCGTTTTTCACTAAAAATTTATTTTTTCACTAAAAATTTATTTTTTCACTAAAAATTTATTTTTTCACTAAAAATTTATTTTTTCACTAAAAAAATCATTTCATTAAATTTTCTTTTTAATTAATTTTTCTAAACATTCCATTTTACACTAAAAAAAAATTAATTTTTCACAAAAAATTTAATTTTTGACTAAAAAATGTTCAATTTTCACTAAAACTCACTTTTTCACTTAAAATTCAATATTTTGTTAAAACTCACTAAAAATTGATCTTTCATTGAAAATTTTTCACTGAAAATTCAGTTTTTCAGTAAATATGGTTGTCTCTTTTAAAAAAAAAAACTAAAATTAAACATTTTCTCAAATATATAAAATTGACAAAATTGCTCTTTTTAAATAAATTATTCAACATAAAAGACACATATCAATTTTTAATGCTCCTCTCCATATAATATGTACCACAAATAATTCAAGTTTTTAGTTTTCTGTTCAATTCGCCGGGGACTTGATTTTTGATTTGAAATAAAATCTGTTTCAAATCCAAACCCTTCAAAACTATGCGCTCATAAAAAAACGCAAACCCTCATAAAAAATTTGTTGTTTTCTCTAGATTCAAATTGAATTTCATTGAAATTATTTATGTTCAATTTGATTCGTTGGTTTTGGTTGCTGTCCCTGGACTCGTGGTCAATTTGCGTGAGGTTCAAAAGTTATTGTTCTCATTGTTGTTTCATACTTTGACCCATGGCAAATTTTACTCACGAGAATTGACCCTTTGTACTCGATGGATGATGTATGGACGGACGGATGGTCGAATGGGCAGCTGGCGTCAGGTGTGGTTTTTTGTTCAATATTTTATTCTTTTGTGTCAAAATTTTTTCAATTCTCTAGTTTTTGTTTATTTTTCTGTATATATTTTTTGTTTATTTTTTCACTATATTTTTTTATCACTTTTTTTTACAATGTTTTTCTACTTTTTATTGCTGTTCGATGGCCCTCATGCATGTTGTACCCACCTGTCACACAATGGCCTTCAATGACGCCCTCGTGCATCATTGATTGATAGTTCGATTTGTTGTTTGAAGGTGAATTTAATTTGCGCCCCTAAGAGCAGATTCAATTTTCGCATTGCGCCAAAAAAAAAAAGGAAAAATGTTTTCTATACTTTTTTATTTGACGAAAACTTTTTAGTATATCATGCAGTCCTTTTGCAGGCATCGAAATCGGCAGCAGGTGGCTGGCTGCCTGTTTTCTGTGTTCGTCTGCATAATTGATTGAATTTAATGTTTGACAAATTCAAGTGTCACGTTTAATTTAATTAAAAGTTGCATTTTAAATGAATTGCCTTTTAATGGGATTTTCTTGCATAGTTAAGAGTTGTGTTGAAAATTAATTTGTGAAGATGAAATTCTTAAAAATAAATGAAATTGCATGTCATCTAATTAAATCTTTTGAAATTAACTTTTTTTATATTTTTATATTTTTATATTTTTCTATTTTTCTATTTTTCTATTTTTCTATTTTTCTATTTTTTCTATTTTTCTATTTTTCTATTTTTCTATTTTTCTATTTTTCTATTTTTCTATTTTTCTATTTTTCTATTTTTATATTTATATATTTATATATTTTTATATTTTTATATTTTTATATTTTTATATTTTTATATTTTTATATTTTTATATTTTTATATTTTTATATTTTTATATTTTTATATTTTTATATTTTTATATTTTTATATTTTTATATTTTTATATTTTTATATTTTTATATTTTTATATTTTTATATTTTTATATTTTTATATTTTTATATTTTTATATTTTTATATTTTTATATTTTTATATTTTTATATTTTTATATTTTTATATTTTTATATTTTTATATTTTTATATTTTTATATTTTTATATTTTTATATTTTTATATTTTTATATTTTTATATTTTTATATTTTTATATTTTTATATTTTTATATTTTTATATTTTTATATTTTTATATTTTTATATTTTTATATTTTTATATTTTTATATTTTTATATTTTTATTTTTTTATATTTTTATATTTTTATATTTTTATATTTTTATATTTTTATATTTTTATATTTTTATATTTTTATATTTTTATATTTTTATATTTTTATATTTTTATATTTTTATATTTTTATATTTTTATATTTTTATATTTTTATATTTTTATATTTTTATATTTTTATATTTTTATATTTTTATATTTTTATATTTTTATATTTTTATATTTTTATATTTTTATATTTTTATATTTTTATATTTTTATATTTTTATATTTTTATATTTTTATATTTTTATATTTTTATATTTTTATATTTTTATATTTTTATATTTTTATATTTTTATATTTTTATATTTTTATATTTTTATATTTTTATATTTTTATATTTTTATATTTTTATATTTTTATATTTTTATATTTTTATATTTTTATATTTTTATATTTTTATATTTTTATATTTTTATATTTTTATATTTTTATATTTTTATATTTTTATATTTTTATATTTTTATATTTTTATATTTTTATATTTTTATATTTTTATATTTTTATATTTTTATATTTTTATATTTTTATATTTTTATATTTTTATATTTTTATATTTTTATATTTTTATATTTTTATATTTTTATATTTTTATATTTTTATATTTTTATATTTTTATATTTTTATATTTTTATATTTTTATATTTTTATATTTTTATATTTTTATATTTTTATATTTTTATATTTTTATATTTTTATATTTTTATATTTTTATATTTTTATATTTTTGTATATATCATTCTTAGCTTAAATTTCAACTGTTTTACTTTATAATTTACTAAGCCAATGCAAAAGTGTGCCCTTTGGCGTGTCTGCGGCGCAGCTTTGATTTAAAAATTTAATTAGTGGCCGAGAGTGACAGTGCATAGCGCTACTGTCGCCATGACAGTGTTGCCACAATTACCAAATTTCTGTGTTTGTTTTGACATAGTTCAAATTAGCGCTTATTTCAAATGGTTGCAAAATTAGTAATTTTCCATGCTAATTCTTTGCTAATTTTGCAGTATTTTCATCACACAAAATGGCAGAAAAAATGTGTACTAAGTGGCATTCCAATAAAATTGTTTGATTTCATAATATGATTGCTTTTATACAATTATATAATATAATAAGTTTTTTTGTTATTTTGTATTTGTGCATATTTTGTTATATATTACCACAAAAATATTTTCATTTATTGTCCATATATTGTCCAATAAATTACAATGAAAACAAATGAATAATTATTGTTTTGTCAAATGCCTGAAATTAAACAATAATTTAAAGCATTATAAATTTGTTTAAAATTTTCATTAGTATTAATGAAAAATAATGTAGAAACATTAATAATCTTTATACTAGTACATTTTGACGTACAATCATTTATACAATTAAATTTTGAATAATAATTGATGTTTATTAAATTTAGAAAAATCTTTATAAGAGTTTTTTTTATTTGTATTTATAGTTAATAAATTAATTTGTATTATTCCCTATACAAAAATTAATTCTAAATTTCCAAATGAGCCAAATCGATTAACAGAACCCATTTTTATATTGAATATTTCGTTTTTTTTCATGTACAATGTACATGACATGTCTTTGATGTTGTATCTATGAGTGACGTGCATGACATCGTTAATGGCACGCCATGAATGAAGTGGTGGACATTTGTATGAAAATGTAATCAATATTTGCATGGCGAAAAATGCTATCGGTCATCAATGGTCTTAACCTGACACAGGTGAAGCACAGATGAAACATTGGAGAATTTCTACTCTCGATATATGAATGATTGTCTGAACTGCACATTAGGGCGGATCGAAGTCAAACTTTAATTTTTATTTCTTATTGTAATAGGGCGCAGAAGTAACTTGGTGATTACCACAAAAAACTTGAGTCGAAAAACAATTACCTGTGCACGAGCATTGCAGAGGAAGTGAAACAGATAAAGTTAAAACCATATTTTTATTTTACTACAATCTAAATAAAGATGTTTTAAATCGAAATAGATTCAAAACATTTGAGATTTGATGTCTTCCTAAAATTGCATATATTTTGAAACAAATCTAATACTAGCGCATCGTCCTTGAAGTTTAAAATTTACAAAAAAAAAATCGACATTTTCTCTGGTCAACGTCAAAAAAAGGTTCTTTGAATTATATGTATTTGGTTATTCGTGATTGTTACTGGGTGACAACGAATTTAAAAAATAATAGAATTAGTATGACAACGCTTTAATTACACTACACAACAGCCAATCTGCGCAGCAGTCACGGTTATTTTTGTATTATGTAAAATGACGCCCTGATTCCGAAAATATGGTTTAATAATGTTTCTTTGGATAGGTTTACAAAATATGGGCCAATAACTTTTGAACCGAGCTTTCATAAAGGTGCTCACGTATATTTTTAAATAACTCGCGTTCTAAATAACACATGTGATCTAGTGTTATATCGAAAGAAAGGTAACTGAATATCTAATAAATATTTCTCAGAACATTTTAAAATTGGTTCATTAGTTTAAGAGAACTCGATAGGAAAACTTGAAAAAGCATTTGTTTCAACAAAAATTAAAAATAAAATCATTTAAAAAAATTGGTAAAAAATCGAGAAAGTAAGATGATACACAAATTTTAATTTTCCAAAATTAGTTGACACTCTTTCGAAGAAATTGAGCTATCAATGACAAAAATATATGGTTAAAATTTGAGAATAAACAAAATTATGTGAAAACAATAGTGCCATACAAATAGGCTAACAAATAAAAAATTAACTAGTTGGGAAGGTTAGATCACATGGGAAATTTTAAAGTAGGTGTAATTATGATAGTTAGGATAATCAAAATTATAGTCGGTCTAAGCCGACTATAAATACCCTATACATATGTGTGGTTAGCATTCAAAGTGATTCAAAGTGGTACACGAATCCTGAAAATTACCTACAAACATTCAATCGCTGAAGAATTTCCATTCATTTGATACCCATATTTACAAATGGGTAGGTGTACCGAATTTCGATTTTTTTTTGTGAACCACAAGTCTTTTTGCCGGAAAACATTATTATCATGTATTTGAGCATGAGTCAATATATATTTTACCAAAAAAAGTTTACCTAAGCACGTATACACAAAATTGATCTTTATATGTACATTTTATATGAGGTATTTGAACATTAGTGGTCCGATCATAGGTCACAATGGACCGATCTCAATTTTTTCCAATTTTTTCGCACATACAGCGTAGGTATATTAGTAATCTAAGTTATAAGTTTCATTTACCTAGCTCTTCAATTTTAAAAGTAGTAGGGATTTCAATAGACAGACAGACAGACAGACGGACGGACAGACGGACATCGCTAAATCGCTAAATCGACTCAGGAGGTCATGTTGATCAAGAATATATAGGAAGCATACCGGAGATGCTTCCTTCTGATTGTTACAAACGGCGTACCAAACTGAATATACCCTTTCACTCTTAGTGTAGGGTATAAAAATGTGAGCGGATCACGCTCATTTTGTGAGCACATATTGATAGATGATTGCTTGTTATTAGTTTTGGATTTTATAACTTTTATCATTAATACTTTACGAGATATGTAATCCTTAAAAATAAACCCATATTACGTAGTGGATGTAGTAGATTACGTTGACTAATTCGACTCATTTTCGAACTTTGAATTACTATTCTACTAAAATATATTGAAAATAAATTTCACATCATTCGGAGTAGTAGCTTTAAAGTTATCGTGTATAGGCGGACCGACAGACGGTCATATCTAAATCGATTCGGAAAGTGATGTTGACCAAGAAAATATATACTTTTTCATACCAGTTACGCC